>JAODAL010002464.1:0-195584 GCA_025379985.1 Phyllomedusa bahiana
GCCTAGCAAAAAAAAAAAATCAGCAGAAATTATAGGCACTAAAAACGGTAAAAGAGGACACAATAATTTTTTGGAAAGGGGTTTTGCTACTAGAAAAGGGAAAATTTTGGGGTTTTTTGTGCCTTTTTTTTGATCAAAAGTTAATGTCCATGTGAAACTGGTACGGTAGTTGCCTTTGCTGCCATAGATGGAGATATACAGGTGGTATATACAACTGCCCCCAAGGATACCTGGCTTGGGGGGGTAAGAGCCAGCTGTATTTTTTGTCAGCACTCTAAGGGTGGAAATTTTATAGGAGTATTTTGGGCTTTTTAGCCTTTCCCGGGGTTGGCTCTTTTTGGGAGTGACAATATTGGGGGGTCTTCCCATGTTCCGGGCCCCACTTTTGGATGGGGCTCGGGCTTGTTAAGGGGTGGTCTGCACAAGAGAGTGGAAGTGGAGTTGCAGGGGCTCTGGCCCCGAGCATTGTCCGCAGGAGGAGCTGTGGGGTGAGCCATAGAGCGGGATTTGCCCCTGAGGGCCCTGTGGTCGGGAGGGCAGAGGCCGCTGCCACGGTTTGCAGGGCGCGGGGGATGATCTCCACTGTGGGTCGACTGGACTGTCCCAAGATTCCCCGAGGGAAACGGGGTTAAACACTACTGATCAGGAGGGTTAATTTGGGGGTTCCCCCTGGCAACTGGTATCCCTGCACCTTCTGCTATAAAAAGGGGGTGAGTGTGGGGCCTAAAATTCTTGTGAAGTGTCTGAAGTCCAGGGGGTGAGGTGTCTCCCGTGACCCCAGCGCGTGTGTGTAGATTGTACCCTGAAGTCGCGGTAATGGGGCCCGGGGATTGATAGCCCCAGTTCGTGGATGCTGTTGGAGGGCTTTCTGTTGCATTTGCAGCCGGGAAGGGAACTGGAGAATCCTGGGAATGATTCGTCTCCTACAATGTGTGAGGAGATAGGTTAATGGGGGTTTTTGTCCGACTCGGTGAGGTATATGCCGCATAAATGAGACCTCAGATCCCTGTGTAAGAAAATGATGTTGAGCCCTTTTATTCTATGGATTTCCTTGCTTCAATGGTTGTTGTTTTTCCCAGTAGTTTTTTCTCCCATGATCACAAAGCTGCAGTGTGGAGGAGTGACTGCTGGACCCACGAGCTGGGTGTAGGCTTAACCTAGTGAGAGGCAGGGTGAGTGGGGGTTTTAAAACCCCAATGGTAAAGAAGTGCCTGGTTCCCAGGCACTGATCATTTTCCCTTTCAGGGTTTTGGGAAAAACATATTTGCTATTTCAGAGGTATTATGTCCTGGGGTTTGGGGGAAACGGAGATGGATCCCTTTTTAGCAAGAGTCCCCTGAAAATACGGGGGGAAAAAGGTCACTAGTTGCCTAAGGAACCGGCAAAAGTGGTGTATGTGAGGGGGGAAAAATTAAAAGGGAAAAGCCCGGGTGGTTTTTACTGAGCCCCGTTATAAAGGTGTTGCCCTTTCTCCGCTCTGTCTGAATTTTATGGGGGGGCAAAATTAGGATGCCCGGTAGAAGCGAGAGTTCCCTTTGAGATGGGTAAGGAGATTTAAAAAACATCTCCACCCTTGTGATTGTTTTGTGCAAAAGGCCTGAGGAGGGGGAAAGGGGGAAGGTGTCCTCTGCCCTGGTGAGGTGCCCTGGAAGGTCTCTTGCGTAAAGTGTCTATAGAGGTTGCCCCAAAGGTGACCCCCAAACCATTAGCAGGCCTGTGATTTTGGGGAGGTCACCCCATTTAAACACCCGTCATGGCTGTAACTCAGGTGAGCACCCGGGAAAACCATAATCGTGCAAGGGTAATGCATGAAAAAGGAGGATAAGACCGTGAATGTGGTCTTCCCCCCGCGTAAGTTATGTATGGAGGGGAAAACGAGTCACAACATTAGAAACCCACGATAAGGAGGCTGAGGTCATCGGCGGGCTTTCCCTTTATGTTGGATTTTTTGTAAATTTAACCCTGGGGCCCCTGACCTACAGGGTTTAAAGGGGGAACAGAGGTCATTTTGCCACGGAATCCCATGCAGGGGGGTTACCTCACTAGGAGGTCAGGGAGGTGAACCCGATTCCCCCGGTAGGAACCAATGACAGCTAGGAGAAAAGAGGGGGAGCTTTGGGTTAAGAAATTTTAAGGCTGTATCTGATCCGCAGACCAAGAGGCGTAGGTTTTAGCTGGTGCGGGGCCCCTGAGGCCTTTGGGGTAGAAAACCCCGAGATGGCTGTCATTCTGTTCTTGTGCTAGGGTTTTGGGTTTCGGGGTAACCGGGGCCTGTTGCTTATAGGAGACCGGTTGTGAAGACATGCCCGTGGCCCCCAAAGCCAAGGACCTTTTTGTTTGGGAGGGGAAAGGGTTTAAGGCACGATAGTGTGGTGTTGGGGTATCGTATACTCTTGTGAATGTCACAGCAGGCTGAAGGTGGTGGATCCTTGCAGTAGAGCTACATACGAGGCCACCCGTAGTAAATGGCGTAAAAGGTTGTTGCCCCATTAGAGGTGAGCACATGGTATGAGCCACCTGAGCTGTTTTTTTGACAAAGTATTTCCCCTTCCCCCGACGATATAGAGGGAGTGTTCCCGTAGCAACAGGTACTAAGGGGGGAAAAGATAAAGTGGAATGTATAGGTGCTTTGATCGTCCCCGCCCAAATCAGCTTATGTCCATGGTGTTAGGAAAAAAGGGGGAAAAAAGGGGTTTTCTGGGAAAAGTGCGGCTTCCCCAGAGAAAAACCAGGGGCAAATAAGTGGGGGGAGACGGGTCCCCCCTGTAAAAGTTTGACCCCCAGGAGGGTTAGCAAAGGGTTAAAAGACCTATGGCCCTTTTTCAGGGGGGGGGGTATGTGACAGACCGGCTTAAAGGGGTTTTTCCTGTTGCTGCCCCCAGATGGAGAATCCCGAGTGGGATATAAACATGCCCCCAAAGGGTTCCTGGCCCTTGGTGGGTAAGAGCCAGTTAAGTTTTGTCAGCCCCTTAAGTGGTTGGCAACATAAGGAGTTTTTTGGCTTTTCAGCGTTCCCGGGTTTGGCTTTATTGGGGGTAGACAAGCTTGGGTGGGCGTCATCCCCAGTTCCAGGCCACGTTTTGGAAGGGCTGGGCGTCTATAAAAAGCCGGGCTTAGTTGTTCGGGGGCGTGGTCTGCCACAAGAGAGAGAGGGAGTTCGGACCTTGGCCCGGGCTTGGGGAACCGGGAACCCAGTGGGAGGGGGAAAATTTTAAAGTGGGGGGTGTTTTGAGTGGACAGTGGGTCCAACTCTTTTTAGAGAGGGTTCTTATTTAAGTTTAGGTAGGGGCTAGACGGCCGGGTTTTGTTTGTTTTGTTACTGTGTAGTTTGACACCGTGCCTGGAAAAATAAAGCAGGCGAAGCCAGATAACTGGAGCCCCGTGTCTGTTGCCATTCCGTACAAAACGGTCATCCAGGAAAATCCCCCCCCAAGCTGCCAAGATGGCGGCCGAAGGTATGTAGGCGTTACCCACTCCGGGGGCAAGGTACCCACCTTTGTCGTTGACATAAATTTTTGGGAAAATTTTGGGATTTATTTTATGTTTTAGTCTCTATTCATTACAGTGATGGGTCTTGTCAATCTGTCCAAAGTCCCCTTTGTGGACTTCCATTTAAGCAACTAGGAAAAGCAACGTGCATGGCTTTAGCACTGTAAGTGTGAGCCAGAACCTCGTTATTATTCAACCATAGCATAAATTTATATTAGCAATATATGAAGTATATAAGGTGTGTGCTCTACCTGTCACCTTCCAGATCACAAACAGTCTTCACAATCTCCGACCAATCAAAGTTTCCTGGTTCTTTTCCCAAAAAAAACTCTCCAGCTCTTTCTTTGTGTCGGAAGTCAGCGCTATTTATTTGGGAACGTTCACAGGCAGAGAGCAGGTGGTAAATGGATGGTCCAGTGCCAATGTCAATCAAAACATCTCCATTGAGGCCTCCTGAAGAACAAGAAAGTATTCCTAAGGATAAGGAAAGATAAATTTTATGCGGAGAACCAACCCCTTTTGGTCCCACAGATCATGAGAGCTCTTTACTGAAATAGGAAGGAAAATAGGAACCTTGAAACTTACAGAAAAATGAACACAAAAAACTAAAATTACTACTTACCTATTGTGAAAAATCAGGGGGAGGGGTGGGGAGTTTTTTCCCAGAGTACTCTTTTGGTGGCTTGAGGGAGCACATGGACAGAGGTGTGTCACCTAGAGGCCTGGGCTCGGTGAAGGAAGGCCAACAGTTTTGTATGTCAGTAATACTATGTTACTGACACATCTTAGCATAAGTGGTCCCAATCCGCTTAGTATGGGTCGGCTTTTCCTGTAGTGGCCAAAGTGATGGGTGGGTGGCTACTCCCATGTACCAGGTGAGGCTAGTATCAGGCTCTGTAAAGCCTGTGTTTGTCTCCGGTGGACCTCTGTTGTTTAAGAGGAAAGCCACACTGGGATCTACAGACTGTGAGTCTAGACAGAAATCCTGTGTCTGTGCCGAGCGTTCAAGGCCTTTGTTTTGTTTGTACTCGCTGAATAAACCCAAGCAGCGCCTGGACTTGGACTTTCACATCCGTGTCACTGTCTCTGTCTATTGAAGCCAATGCTGCCTACTTATTTGTGATGCTAACCCCCCACAATATATACGTAAAATTATATACCGGAGATCCCCGGGTTATACCAGCATGCTCCATGTCACTATATACAGGAGATCTCCAGGTTATACCAGCATGCTCCATATCACTATATACAGGAGATCTCCAGGTTATACCAGCATACTCCATAACACTTCTATACAGGTGATCCCAGGTTATAACAGCCTGCTCATATCACTATTTACAGGAGATGACCTGGTTATACCAGCATGCTCCATATCACTATATACAGGAGATCCCAGGGTTATACAGCTGCTCCAATATCCCACTATTTTCAGGTGATTCCCAGGTTATACCAGCCAAGCTCATATCACTATATACAGGAGATCTCCAGGTTTATACCAGCATTACTCCATATCACTTTTTACCGGTGATCCCCAGGTTATACCAGCATGCTCCATTATCACTTTATACAGGAGATCTCCAGGTCTATAACAGCATACTCCATATCACTATATAAGGGATCCCCAGGTGTATCCCCAGCCATGCATCCATGTCTCTATATTACAGGAGATCTCCAGGTTATACAGCATCGATCCATATCACTATATCTGGAGATCCCCAGGTTATACCAGCATACTCCTTATCTCTTTATAACAGCGAGATTCCCAGGTATATTTCCTGCAGGCTCAATATCACTATTTACACGAGATCCCCAGGTTATACCAGCATGCTCCATATCACTATATACAGGAGATCCCCAGGTTATACCCGCATGTTCTATATCAATATATATAGGAGAGGCCCAGGCTATACCAGCATGCTCCATGTCACTATATACAGGAGATCGCCAGGTTAGACCAGCATGATCAATATCAACTATATACTGGAGATCTCCAGGTTATACCGCTATACATATCACTATATACAGGAGTCTCAGGTTATACAGCATGCTCCATACTACTATTATACAGGAATCCCCAGGTTATACCAGCATGTCCATTATCAATTTATACAGGTGATCCAGGTTATTACCAGCTTGCTCCATATCTCTCTATCAGGATGAGGTTCGTTCACACACGTGTAGTGGGGGAGATAGTGTTTGGGGCAGGAGTTGTGCTGCTGGCAGCGTCTGGGAGCTTCTCCCGTTGCTTGGGGGAGAGCTGCCCATGAGGTAAGAGTGGGCTTTCCAAGCCTCTCTGCCCCCGAGACGACCACTGGGCGGTCGTGACACCCATGTGTGGCCGGAGGAAAGTGAGCACGGCATTCAGTGACCAGCGGGGGGGCATGGAGGTGGGGGGCTTGGTGGCGGGTCCTCTGCTTTCTCAGTGCTTATGGGGCTTGCAGTAATGCATCAGCAAAGGGTCAACAGAAAAAGAAACCTGTTCGGGCTGCAGATCATAAGAATGCACCCAGCAGGGGAGCAGTGAAGAAAGGCTTATGGTATGTGCGTTCGGAATGCCCTGCAAAGGATCTGTGTCTCTTCTGGAGATTCATGCTGTCTTTACAGAGGGATGAGCTGCCGTCTGAGTGATCAAGGAATGCCGAGGTCTCGGAGATGAAAGGAGTACAGCTGGAGATCTAATCAAGCCAGAGACCACAAGTCTGTGTGCAGCAGGGAGCTAGAGAAATTCATCAGGGCAGTGGACCCTACCTGTGAGGTGAGAGGAGTTGGAAGATCGGATCAGTGATGTCCCATGCCCGCAGCAGGGGAGAACTGTGCCTGAGAAAATGAAGTGACCAAGATCGGAGGTGACCAAAGTTATCAGCAACGGGCGGCGGCAGTGCGTGCAGCCCGGGAGATATGAGTCAGCCTGTTGCTCTCTCACCAGCTAGTACATGCTGACAAAACCTATGTGTCTAGAGGAACTGCATTCAAGTGCTGGTGCACCTCTGACCACTGAGGGAGCAGCAAACATGACATTAGAAATACGTGTTAATCTATGTGAAATGTTAATGTATTTGAATCTTCCTGTTCCTAGTGAGATTTTGTCAAGAATTATTGATAAACATTCGGAGAGGACATGAGTCAGTGGGGTTATTAATGACCCTAACATTTATACCCGAGCAACATTTATCCCTATAATCAGAGAGGGATAAAACCAACATCAGTCCAGATGTTGGTCTCAGCACCAGCATCAGCCCAAAAGATGATAAGGAGGAGCAAAAGAATTTTGTCAAAGGCTGAGGATTTGGAGGAAGGAGTTTTCGTCCCCACCCCACTTAAAAACTGGGGCATTATGGCGGAAGGCGAGATGCCTTTACGTTCGGTTCTCGCATAGCCCTCTAATCTAAAGAATCTTTAGAAGGGAAAGAGAAGAAAAAGAGGTCCATGAAGGTTGCTGGGGAGAACACCCGTCTGGTGTTCGGGCCCGTATCGGGAGTTTTCCAGATTATACCGGCAGGGTCTAGTGTAGGTGGCTCTAGGGCGAGCACCAATGGAGGCAAGCTAGGGTTCCAGGTTAATAGTCAGGACAAATACCCAGAACAGGCTCTGACCTTGCGCCATTAGGGATTACAGACATTAAGTGGTCCAGGTATGAATGTGGGGGCAGAGGTAGGTACAGGAGGTACAAAAGAAGGGATAGACAGGAAAGGTAAAGAAACAATGGATGTAGGGGTGAGTATAGGGGCAAATGATGAGGGGAAGTATAAGGTCGAATGAGGAGGGAGGTGTGGGGACAAATTTCGGGGAGATTGTGGGAATGGGGAGTATGGAGGAGAAGGAGGGAGTTAAAATGGGGGGGGAAAAAACACCCCGGAGTGACGGTAGCACCTTACTACTGGGGGATGGGTGCTAGCCCACCCCCCCTCGCAGCACCACTGGTCCCTCTGCCTTAGGTACGGCGGGGGGCGGAGCTTACACATACTGTTTGCGCTGGGGGGGAGGGAGGACCTTGGTTGCCGCCGCCAGTTGCGGGGAGCGAAGAAAATCAGCGCCGCTTTTTGGAGGCTCTAAAAAATGGGAAGGAGATCCCATTGTCCTTTTGGATGGAGAGGCATGGGCTCTTCGCCTTCCGAGAGCAAAGGAGAAGGAGAGGGGGGGGCCAGGTCCCCTCTACAGCGGGCAGCGGTGTTCCCAGGAGAAATGTGGTTCCGTCTCTTGATGGGTCAGCTGTGACGCTAGTACCGTAGGGCCTGGGGTGGAGCTCCAGTTCTGTTTTGGGATGGAGTTCATGGCGTTTGACTCTTTGCCCTGATCAGTCTGGGTCACCAGATATATACGACATTAGCTTGTGCGGGCCGAGGTCTAGAACTCTTGTGGTCCCATCTAGAGGCTTAAGAAGTATTACGCTCGAGTGGCAGGACTTTGAGGCAAGACTTTTCCCGCCTAATCATGTAAGAAAGTGACCATTCTGACTGTAACGAGTTTCTTTCTATTACGTTGACATCGAAACTGGCTAAGTAGGTACGGAGAGGTCAACAGATCCCAACTAAGATCCGGACGAGAATGGCTCTGGTAAGGGGCTGGAACCCTTTTATGGTTAAGCTCAAGGCTCAGTAACACCGTCACCCATATCCCACTCGCTTTCTTGGAAAGAGACTGAATAATGGTCTTCTACCAGGGGCAGCCGATGCTCTGCAACAGTTGCGGCGACCCCAACGCATTTAGTGCGAATGTAAGGCAGGTCGATGCGAAATGTGTGGGGGATAGGGCCATCAAGCCGCATCGTCGTGGTAGGATTCGCTGCAACTTGTGGGGTCGACCTCGGTTCATCCTTCGGCTTTGCCCTCGTCTTTCACCAACCTGATGTTTCCCCCATAGGCAGGAGGAAGGGAGAGCGAGGCCAGAGGACTCAGGAGGGAAGGTGGTGAGTAACAACGGTAAGGGTGAAAGAGCAGAGGGGCCAATGTAAGGAGAAAGAAATCGACAGCTCAGTGTGGCATGCAGGTCGCTGAAAGGAGAGGGAGAGGCCCACGGACCCATGCTGGGGGTTCCCAGATCCTTTTAACCAAGAAGCAGCCTCCTGGCGCCTAACAATCTGAGGCCCTGAGGAGAGTGACGTGTAGGAGGAGAACAGGAGGACTAGAGAAAGAGGAGGAGGCGCTCTCCCAGCAGCTTTGATCACCTCAGAGAGTGTTGTGTTATGATTAGTGAGGAGTGAAAGGGAGAATCGGCCAACAACGGGAGTTGCAAAAAAAAGGGGAAGGAGAGAAAGAGGGAGTGGGAGGGTGCCTAGACTCAACTGGAGTGGGACCACTCCATCCCTTAAAACCCTGAGTAGCCAGGTGCCATGTAAAGGTAGGCAGGTAAAAACCCCCCTTCTGACCAAGACTTCCAATAGGTTCCATGTGCTCGGTGACCTCATCCCTTCTTCAGGAGGGGAGGAAGAAGAGGACGAGGTACCGAAAAGGGCAGGAGAGCCTCCGGGGAGTGGCGCTGGTGGTTGCACCTGGCAAGATAGAGGTGGGGGTGGTGGTGATGGTAAAGAAATGGGTGGTGGTGAGGGCGGGAAAAGTAGATAGGGGTGGGTAGGAATGGAGTCTGGTCAGTTAAAGAGACTGATAACCCGTGGTCTTGATGAGAACGCTGACGGAGGAATCAGGGTAAAAAGAAGGCTGTCGATGCTCGATCATCAATGATGGCGGCACCGACTCTGTTGAGGCTGGGCCAGTATTAATGAGGCCTGCGTTTAAAATTAATGTGGATAGATTACGGAGTTTAATTTTTTCTGCGTGTGAAGCTGATGTTTTCTTTCTTGCAAGAGTCAGATTGACGGATCAGGCGGAATATGAGAAAGGCAAGAGGGAAATGGCGAACAGGGCCTTCTTACTGGTCTCTTGCTGCCGAGCCATATTCCGGAGTGGCGGTTCTTTTTACCGCCACGGTTGAATGCAGACGGGTGATCGAGCTCGAAATGGGGAGGTGTCTGATCTTAGATGTTCTCGTGGAAGGGACCGAGCTCAGGCTCATAAATCATCTATGCCCCCCAGATCGGCGTGGGAGAGGACAATGTCTCTTACGAGGATTAAGCCTTCCTTTTTACGAGCCGCAAGTCATCTTTGCGGTGTTTTCAACACCGTCACGGAATCTCAGGATAGGGGAAGTGCCAGAGGTAGTGGCTCATGATGGGTCGTACTTGTAGTATAGTTAGTGAGCTCGCCTGGTGGATGTCCACATCAGGCACACACCAGGCCATCTGAGGGTTCACCTATAATAAAGGTAGTGGATTAGGTCTAGGTTGTTAGGTTTTATTTAAAAGGAGGACTCTGTCTTCGTTCACGCTTTCGGTGACAGAGGTTGAGCTTCTCCGACCACTGTATGATTTTGTTTTCTTTGCTTGTTGCAGAGGGACCCCCCCATATTGGATGGGGTTATTCGAAGCTTAATTGTCATCATGGAAGGAGACGGCGATAGACAATCTTTGAGGATTATCCTGCAGAGTCAGGATTCCTCTACTGGGCTTATGCAGAAGATAAGTCAGAGTGGTGGGAAATTTTAAGAAAAAAAGGGCAGCGGGGTTCTTTCCGCCAGTCCCTCTGAACATCAGAAGCTTGAAAGGTACCGCCTGTATCAGAGCATGTGGAGAAAACTGAACATTTATGTCTTCGACTGTAGGTGGAACGTGATGATGTCTCCAGAGTTTAAAGCCTTCTCATGGGTTGTCAGTATGATAGGCACGCATCCCTAGTTTTTGAAGGGACTAGGCAGGTACCGTTTCCCCCGACCCTTACAAGAAACTGCAGGATGTGGTTATAGCAAAATTGTTAAGGGCCTAAAGGATAGTTACAGGATCTCTGAGGAAGTCCAGTTCAGAGCATCTTGGAAATCGTTAGGTCATTTACTCTCATCTTTTTGGGCAAGCGAGAGAGTTAAATCGAGACAAATGTTCGGCTTTTCTGGCTCTGAAAGTATTCCGAGCCGGAGTAAGCCTCTTCTTTTGAGGATTTGTCAGGCAAAGATCAGAAAGGAGGAAGTAGAGGGCTATTGACGGCTTACCCCTCAAAAAGACCCTCGGTCCGGGATGGTTTAACATCTGAGTTTTACAAGACCTTAAGGAACGGGTTTTCCCCTCGACCGGGTCAAAAAAGAGTGCTTATCCTCCGGTACTTGAAGGTTTTTGAGAAGGTCACTCTAATCATCCTGTCAAAGGGGTAAGAACCGTCCCACATTGAGAACGGGTCCCATGCGCTACTCAATGTGGAAAAAAGATCCGGCAAAAGTGTTTTTTAATAGGGAAAAAATTTACCCAGCTTCTTTCTCCGGCCCAGCACTTTTCCCGTTCCCGGGTAGCCCCAAATTTAGTGGGCCCTTTGGTGTCAGGGAGGCTGGGAGCGGTCAGGGAGGCCAATTGGAAGGGTTTCACACTGCCCGGATCAGGAAAAAAGCTTTTTTATCGGTCAAAGAGTATCTCTGGTCCACTCTCCTGAGATATGGTCTGCCGGGGGTTGTAACGGTTAAAAACAGTAAAAAAGGGGTAGATTTTCCACTTTGAACGGTTTGGGATTGGTGGTTTTTTTGAGGTGGGGCCCCTGTACGTCAGGGCTGCCCTCTGAGCCCTTTGCTATACGTGTTTGCGATCGACCCCTTCCCTTTCAAAGGGCTAATCGTGGACCTTTTGGTGGGGGGTGGGATGGACCTGGAGGCCTCGGCGGCCTCCTTGGGGTAGGGGCCATGAGGAGACGTTCTATGTTTGTCTCTTCCTCGGAGGGGGTTGGGTGGGGGGAAGTTAAAGTTACTCGGAGACATCTGGGTCCAAGACAATTGGGAAAAGTGTGAAAGTCTTTGTTTGGGGGAACGGAAAACCAACTTTTGACCTTCGGACCCCCCTGTCCCATAGACACAAAAAAATTACGGGCATTGAATTCACCGGGGGAATTTAAACCCCGAAGAAAAACTGGGGGACAGGAAAACAGTGCCTGCTCGGAAGGGGGATCATGGAAAGGGTGGTTTTTTTAACCCCTTTAGAGAGAGGGTGGCTTGATCAAAACTTTATCTTTTTGGGCAGTGTGTGCATTTTTTTTCCAGGGTTTTTCTGGGCACGGATCTTAGCTTTTTTTTTTTTCCCAAATGTTAGGGGGGGGAAACAGACAAAAATATCAAAAGGGTTTGGACATACCGTACGAGGGACTAAGGGGTTAGGTTGGTTAACCCCTGGTTTTTTCTTACAAATACCTTTATTAAGATCAATAAAACCCCCCCCTTTGGGAAGGGTCTCCCCTTTTGGGTACCCTCCCGGGGGAAGGTTTTAGTTCCCCTTCCGGAATGGGGAATAGGAGGTCTTTTGAGGAGCTTTAGCCCTCAAAAATACTTCCCGGGAAAAGTTTCCTGACCCGAAGACCATCCGCAATGGGGGTTGGGAAAAGACGGGGATAATGACTCTGGCCAGAAAACCCTGGATAAAAGGGGGGTTGTCCCACCCTTTTGACTCCGTTGGCCCCATCAAAATTTCCCCCGGTCAGGACCCGAGGGGAGGTTTTCATTTATTGAATTTACGGGATCCCGCAGAAAAATTTTTGGGGTAGACCGGCCTGCTTTTCCCTGGGAACTGCAGTGAGGGACAATGTGAAATGATGTGCTGCCCCCCCCCAATAGTAGTGTGAACGCCCCCCCCCCAGTATAGTGATATAGCTCCCCCCCGTTGTAGTATGTAGCTGCCCCCCCGTACAAAATAGTGATGATGCTGCCCCCCCGTGTTGTGTAGCTGCCCCCCATAATTTATAGATACTTTTTTTTCCCCCCCAGTGTATGAGAAAGCTGCCCCCCCTTAGAGTATGATAGTGAGTAGTAGTGAATACTGCCCCCCCCAGTAGTATGGTGATAGCTGCCCCCATAGTATGGTGATAGCGGCCCCCCCCAGTAGTATGGTGAAAGTGCCCCCCCCTATGATGATAGCTGCCCCCCCCCCGTAGTGTGATGCTGCCCCCAATAGTAGTGAATAGCTGCCCCCCCAGTAGTGATAAGCTGCCCCAGTAGTGACGATAGCTGCCTCCCCAGTAGTATGATGAAGCTCCCCAGTAGTGGTGATAGTTGCCCAACCCCAGTGTAGTGATGATGCTGCCCCCCAGTATAGTGATGAAGGCTCTCCCCAGTAGAGTGATGATAGCTGCTCCCGTAGTTGATTACTTCCCCCCAGTAGGGTGATAAAAAGCGGGCCCCCCAGTAGTGGGTGATACTGACCCCCGTAGTAGTGTGTACTGCCCCCCCCCCTATATGATGATGCGCCCCCCCAGTATTGATGATAGCTGCCCCCCCAGTAGTAGTGGTGATAGCTGCCCCCCCCCCCCCGTAGTAGTGGTGATAGCTGCCCCCCAGTAGTAGTGGTGATAGCTGCCCCCCCGTAGTAGTGGTGATAGCTGCCCCCCCCAAATTGATGATAGCTGCCCCCCATAGTGATGATAGCTGCCCCCCCGTAGTATGATGATAGTCCCCCCCCCGTAGTGTGATAGCTGCCCCCCCCGTAGTGATGATAGCTGCCCCCCAAAAGTAATGTGATCTGCCCCAGTGTATGATGATAGCGCCCCCCCAGTAGTATGATGATATGCCCCCAGTAGTGATGATATATGCCCCCCCCCATAGTAGTATATAGCTGCCCCCCCGTAGTAGTGATGATAGCTGCCCCCCCCCCAGTAGTGATGAAACTGCTCCATAGTATGATAGCTGCCCCCCCAGTAGTGGTGATGATAGCTGCCCCCCCCTATAGTGATGTTATGCCCCCCGTTGTAGTGATTTTAATTGCCCCCCCCAGTAGTAGTGATGATAGCTGCCCCCCCCAGTTGTGATGATAGCTGCCCCCCCAGTAGTAGTATGATTCCCGCCCCCATATTGTGATGATAGCTGCCCCCCAAATAGTTTTGTGATACTGCCTCCAAGTATTAAGATAGCGCCCCCCCAGTAGTGTGTGATAGCTGCCCCCAGTAGTATGATGATAGGCCCCCCCCAGTAGTGTGTGATTGCTCCCCCCCCGTAGTAGTGATGATAGTGCCCCCCCGTAGTGATGATACTGCCCCCCCCGTAGGGGGGATAAAATCCCCCCCCAGTATTAGTGTTGATAGCTGCCCCCCCCCGTAGTGATGATAGCTGCCCCCCCCTAGTAGTGATGATAGCTGCCCCCCCAGTAGTGATGATAGCTGCCCCCCCGTAGTGATGATAGCTGCCCCCCAGTGACTGAAGTGCCCCCCCGTGTAAGGGGGTTTTGCTGCCCCCAGTAGTAGTGATGATAGCGCCCCCCCATAGTAGTGATGATACGCCCCCCCAAAATAGGAGGTAGCGGCCCCCCCCCCGGTAGTAATGATAGTGCCTCCCAGTATATGATGATAGCTGCCTCCCCTATATGATAATACTTCCCCCCCAGTAGTAGTGATATATTCCCCCCAGAGTGATGAAGCTGCCCCCCCCCCCGAGTAGTGATGATAGCGCCTTTTCCCCGTAGTGAGATAGCTTCCCCCCCCCCCTAGTGATGAAGCTGCCCCCCCAGTAGTAGTGATGATACCTGCCTCCCCGTAGTAAAAGAAGTCCCCCCCAGTAGTAGTGATGATAGCTGGCCCAGTAGTGATATAGCTGCCCCCCCGTAATGTGGGTGATAGCTGCCCCCATAGTGATGATAGTGCCCCCCCAGTTTTTGATGATAGCTGCCCCCCCAGTAGTGATGATAAGGTGCCCCCCCCAGAATGATGATAGTGCCCCCCCGTAAAAGTATGATATGGCCCCCCATAGTGGAAAGCTTGCTCCCCCCGAGTAGTGAGATAGCTGCCCCCCCAGTATAGTGATGATAGGCCCCCCCCCTGGTGATGATAGCGCCCCCCCAGTAGTAGGGGTGATAGCTGCCCCCCCAATAGTATGATAAGGCTACCCCCCCTAGGCAGCCAGGGAATAAAAAAAAAAAAAAAATAGTAATAAGTTTTCACTTTAAACCCTTTTCCCGGACCTCGGCCGAGCTCCTCCTCCCCCCCCCAGCCCACAGCAGCGAGCGGGGCGGGGGGTGTGACGTCACTGCTCATCACACTCCCCGCGCCCCTCATGCTGCGATTTTCGAGCTCAGGAGCGCCGCATCCAAAACGGGGGAAAGCAGGCGGGAATGCACCGTCCGCTTTTGTAATGGGGACTGTGGCAGCTGCTATTGTGCGCGGCCGGAAAACACAGCTGGCACAGAAAGGGGCCCCCGCCCGGACTAAGACAGCGGCGCCGGCATCAGGTTAGCCGGCGCCGTGGACCCGGGCATGAAAAGGCCGATGCCGGGGCCGCAACCGGCGGTTGGGGGAACCCCCGGTATAAAGGATTAAATTAGGGTGGGCCAGCAGGGAAGTTAAAATAAATGTAAATAAATATGACGAATGATATGGATGAATGGATGGACCAGCCAGGGGCAAATAAGTTTTGCACATGTTATTTTAAATATTTTTGTAAAGTAATTGATGGGTTTTACCTTTGAATTCAAAAAAAGAGTAAAATATATATAAGAGAGCCCCAGGTTATGCTAGCATGCTCCATATAACAAAATACAGGAGATCCCCAGGTTATACCAGCATGCTCCATATCACTATATACAGGAGATCCCCAGGTTATACCAGCATGCTCCATATCACTATATACAGGAGATCCCCAGGTTATACCAGCATGCTCCATATCACTATATACAGGAGATCCCCAGGTTATACCAGCATGCTCCATATCACTATATACAGGAGAGGCCCAGGTTATACCAGCATGCTCCATATCACTATATACAAGAGATCCCCAGGTTATACCAGCATGCTCCATATACAGGAGATTTATAATTATATAATGTATGCACTTACCTGGTCCAAATGTTTCCATGCACTTTTTAAGACGGAATTTAATAATGTCGTCTCTTCCAGATCCCAGGCTACAGAATGAGGACAGATATGCTTTGGGGTCAAAGCTGGACTGATATATTTCCCCTCCAGTAAATTCCATCCTGAGACACAGGGGTGATCTTTTTAGTCAGATATAGCAGTAGGAACTGACATGTAGTAACCCTGCTCCCAGCCGCAGCCTCCAGTATTAATGAGGTCCTGGCTGTAACACTTATGTATTTACTGAATGTGTCCTAAAAACATCAGGGTTACTCAATATCAAGTCACTATCCATTAACTACAGGTCATTGTTGCCTCCTGTCTCATAATGAACACACACAAAAATACAGCAAAGGTTAAGATCTATGCAAACACTTGATAAATTATACACATTAGATTTCTGCTACAACCAGTCCACTTGAAAATTGAAGGTTCCGGATAAAATTGCTTATGCCCATTTACCAATTATTTCTGCACCACAGAGCTCCAACTCCTATTTAGCGATAGATATAAAAAAAAACATGTTGGCTACATGCAGCAACTCAGTGCATTACATTGTTGTAGTCCCCAAGTGATGCCTGGAACAATGTTAATATAGACTCCAAAGAACAAACAAACCAATCAAGGATTTACACCAACAGTCACAAGAAATAACAATATAAAGTGTATCAATCCAAGGAAGAAAGACTCAATGCTAGATGATCCATCAAACGGACAATGGGTTGACAATGACAGGTGCATGACCCAGGGAGAGCAGAGGAGAGGCTGGTGGGGATTAAGCTTATGTCAAGGTGGGCCTTCCGTCTATCCTCATTTACTCCCATGGAGTCACACGCAATCGAGGTAGGGGAAACACTGCAGGTGCAGAGTAAAGATGCTGGGAGTTCTACTCTTCAGATTCCCTGGGACACACTCTTTCTTGGGCTGATGTTACTGTCTGTAGATGTTGTGTGGGAGGTGTCCATGGTGTTGGCGCAGCAGATAATAAACAAGATCGAGGGTGAAAACAAAAACGCAATTCATTACTTCACGAAAGGTGTAACACCTGGTAGAGCTTCATGCAGTAAATACATTTCTTCCTTCTGAGCCTGCAGTTAGGATGGTTGATCACACCTCACTGATGAGGAGCTATATCCTTAAACCCATGTGACGCTTAGTGGCAAGGTATAGTATGTGTTAGGCCGGAGGCACGCAAAATCCCAACTACCTCTGAAGAGGAAATATTCTTTACCTCACTCTCCAGGGATTTCCATCCTAGAATGAGTCTCTTTATCCTATAGCTGGCAGGAATCCTACGTTTTGGTGCTGTTTGGATGTTGACCCTTACGACAAGAAGCAAACATTGGCTTTGTTCTCCTCTGCACCAAGGTCCAGGGCCGATCCCCTTTGGGTCACATGTTGCTTGTAGCCCCATCACTTTCTAGACTCAGCCCAACTCAACTTGTTGCCTCTAACTGCCTGAAACTGTCTGAAACTACCTCTTCTGGTGTGAGACCTCTCCAGCCCATTGTCCAATCAGGAACTAGGCATTTAAATATGTGGTATGAGGTGAACTAGGGTGCAAGAAGCCTAACCCTTGCTGGCACAGGGGCTGACACAACACTTTCCTAAATATACATAACACTTTATATGCGTTACATATAAATGACATATAATATACTGTGACAAGGACTCAGCATTACAGACTACAATACTGGTGTATTACACATGGTTAGTGGAGATTCACATGTAAGAGAAAAAAGAGAGTTAGGCTAGGTTCACACGGCTTAATTGCGGGACATAATTGCGCCCTGCAATTACGCCGTGTGGCCGGGGGCGGGAGCGGGGGACCGGCACCTCGCCGGCCCATAGACTTGCATTACCTGCGGCGCGTATATGCCGCTAGTAATTCACATGTCACTTATCTCCCCGCCCGGCAGATTCGCCGAGCAGGGAGAGGAGATGTAATCCATAGTTCTCTATGAGAACTGTGGATTACCGGAATGACTGGGACGTATTCCAGACGTAATTTGCGCACTCTGGTGCGTAATTACGGACTGAAATACGTCCAATTTTAAGCCGTGTGAACATAGCCTAATAGTAGTAACTGGCCCTAACAAACTATCCCTAAATCTTTCCCTAAACCTTGCCCTATGGCCGTTCCTAAAACCGGCACCTCTATGTCTAAAACTGATTCTTAAGCTTTGCCTCAAAAATATCTCTAAGCTACAACTGACTTTAAAACATCAAGCAGCTCCAGGACCCAGCAACTTCCTGGGCAGGGCACAGCTGAACCTAGACAAACTTGAACAGAAATTCTCAAGAACTACAAACTCTAGGACTTGGCCAAGTGAAAGTTGAAACAACAATATACTAGAACTTAACACAACTGAACTAGACAGTATATTTCAAGAAACAACAATTTATCACATCAGGACTAGACTGGAACTTCCAGTATACTCTGCAACCAGATTGTCAGACTCAAATGAGCTTTATAGAGACTAGAAGTAGCTAACAAGCTCCAGGTGTGCACTCATGTCAGCTGACATGCACAGATTCTGAGCAGTTGCCATGCAACCACTTCAAATAAACACAGACAACAAAAGACAGACATAACTTAGAAACTCCTTCTGACCTAATGAGCAGGAAATGACAAAATAGCAAGAAAGTTCCTGCCATTCTAAACAGTTACCTTCTACATCTGTGTCTGAGCAGGAAACACCAGATATCCAGCTGATGTCTGGTGCTTCACAAAAACTCATTAATGTTCACTCTGTCCTTCATTACGAAGAAGCAAAATCATGCCGTGTCCCCGATACAGGTGATATGATATTACATATTTTAAAAACGGACAAGATTATTTATTTTGACATATTTTAATATGAACAGGATAGGCTTACTTTAAAGAGGCTTTTTAATATTAAAAAAGTCTATTTAAATTGGAATCAGCTGCAATACTGGACCCAACCTAAAGACAGGGGTGGCGCTGTTTCATGGAGAAAAAAAAACTGAGCATTTCTTTTTAATGGTGCTGCACTGTTTCTGAAAGAATATGTCTTTTTTCTATTCCTTTTCACTCCTTTTAAATGGTGGCTTCTAGGAGGATAAAAAAAGGGGACGAGGAATTAAATGTGGATGAAAAAGATGGAGAGAAGAAATAAGATAATTTTGAATAGAATGAGGAAGATGGAATAGGAAATGGGAAAGGAGAAGAAGATGAAGTCTGGAAAGGGGGATTAAGAAGACATATCAGGAGAGAGAGGATGGGATGAAGAGAACAGTGGAGGGAAATGGGAAGAAAAGACAATGTAAAGGGAAGGGGCAGGAGAAGTAGAACTTATGTAAGAGAAAGAAAAGGAGATGAAGGATAAAAAGGAAGAGAAAGAGGGATTGAAGAGGAGGAGGCTAAGGAGAAGAATTGAAGAAAATTGGAAGAGGAAGAAAAGGATGATGAGGGATGAGAACCTAGAAATTGAAAAAAAATAAAATAAATAAAAATAAAATAGAAAAGTTGATGGATCTGGGATAAGAGTGAAGGAGGAGGAGACGGAGGAGGAGGAGGAAAAAGTGAAGGGGCGGGCAGAAAGGCAATGAGACATGGGAGAGTGAAAAGGTGGATAAAGAGGAGAAGGAGGACACTACTATGTCAACTCTAAGGGCGACATGTATAAACGGGGCTGCACCATTTTTTTGGTTGGTGTGCTTTGAGCCAAACAATTTGTGGTAGTCCTGTCCTATAGATGTCGCACGCCAAAACTTGGTGCAATCTGCGCCACACACAAAACTTTTGAATGTGCCAACGATGCAGGGGGCATATTGCACCAAAATCATACCATGCGGCAAAAATGCATCAACGTTTGGCATGAAATTGTCGTACAAATCTATACCAGTTTCAAAGTGGCTGAGAGTACCGTTGGCATAGAACGGGGACACATTTATAAAGTGCTGTGAGACACCTTTATACAGGCTGTCTTATCGTATACTATTAAAAACAGAGGTAGAACTGGCGAGTCAGTGCCAGGTTAATACATGCCCCCCAAGTCTTTATAATACACTTCTGATTCTTTTAATCCATTGTGTAGATAGCAGAAGACAATATCTTGATTTCTCTACTGTCCGTTCTGTACCGTCAGAGATGCAATTTACTTCACTTGTGAGACATCAAGGAGGGTTGCCCAAGAAAGCAATAAATAACAGAGAAATGAATGCATAGAGTAAGTAGTTAACTATAAGAAGTTCTATGTTAAAGATTAAGACAAGTTCTGAGAAGATCTAACCACAAGAGATTAACTCCTGAAGGACAGAGCGTTTTTTTTTGGTTGACATGATCATTTTTCCCTCCCCACCTTCCAAGATCCATAACTTTTTTATTTTTCCATCTACATAGATATGAGGGCTTTTATTTTGCGGGACAAGATGTACTTTCTAATGGTTTCATTCACCGCGCCATAGAATACCTAGGGAAAACGGAAAAAAATTCTAAGTGGGTAAAAATATGAAAAAAAAAACGTACTTGTGCTTTTACGGTGTTCACTCTTTGGTATAAGTGATGTGTTCTCTGTATTCTGAATGGTTGATATGATTTTGGAAATACCAAATATGTAGGGTTTGCGTTATTATGGCACCTTTAAAAAATCCAAACATTTTCTATTTTTGAAACTTGCGCTGCAGTGCCATTTTCTGTGACCAACAACTTTTTTACTCTTCCACCTATAGACCTGAGTGAGGGGGCATTTTTTGCGGCCTGAAGTGTAATTTTTATTGTTATACTTTTGGGATAGATGTGACTTTGGTGCTAATTTGTATTCCAATTTTTAGGGGACCGGAAATGACCAAAAACACAATTTTGGCATTTTTAATTTTTTTCTTCTCCAGTGTTCAGTGTACGGGATACATTGTGTTATATATGTTATAATGACTGCTTTAATCATATCACATGACCTGCTGACATCATAAAGTCCTCTCCATCAGTAGCCATTTTCTCCTAGATACATGTAGAAGGAAGACATGTCCACCATCCTCTCCCATCCAGACCTACAGTTAGCATCGCTGGTAAGGTTAAACTGCCATTCAGGGCTACACATTGTATAGTGTTTAAGAGCATTGAAGATTGGTCGTGGCTGTGTCTTCCAGCAGGACAATGAACCGAAAAACCCCACAACCAGGGCAACTAAGGAGCGGCTCCGCAAGAAGCATTTCAAGGTTGTCATTTTCAATACCAGATGTTATTGGACTCAATGGTGGTGAAATCAGTGACTTGTGTATTTTTTGGAATCCGGGGAACAATGTCATAATTACATTCTCAACAAAAAGGTTCCAACCTTGTTTTTCATTCAGGATGCCCTTTTAATCCCTTCAGCTTAAAATTTGTTTCGTTTTTCTTTACAGAAGGAAAGTTGGGTGAAAAGCTTTCTTGTATGTGGTCGTACCATCAAGAAATCTAAGTTTTTTTCTTTAATTCCTTAAAAAATTACAACTCTTTATCACCATTTTGTTATTATTTTTATTTGATGTGAAGGGTTTTTATGGATTCCCACTGTGATGATTAAAATTAGAATGTGAAATGGTGTTTTCGGGTTTTAACGTGCAAATCCCATAAATCCTTCTCCACTGTTCTTTGAAAGTGGTCAATAAAGTAATTGCGTGTCTTAATAGGTTCAACTTCAGGGTTAAAAAGAAAATTGTGGGGCAAATAAAAATTTTTATGATCTATCCCCAAGACCTCTCAGGCTTTAGAGCCCACAATAGTTTTTTTCCACTTAAATTAGTAACCAATATAATAAATGAACAGGTGTCATATGAAAGAATTTAACCATATTACAACAGGCTCACATTTTTTTTTTAGATATTTTGAAACAGGGTTGTTGTTTTGTTATTATAAGAAGCAAAAAAATAGGGATATTTGGCTTCTAGTTGAAATTTAAGGAAGAACATCAAAACAACACAGGGCAAAATTTCATCTTCATGGTCGATAGTGCTTCTGCTCATCGAGATCGAGGTATTAGTGAGTGTCTGTTGGAGACTGAGAAACCTCAAATGGAGCGGCTGCACTTTCTCCAGACCTGAACCCCCTGGAAAACCTGTGTGATCAGCTGAGTCGCAGGGGGTGAACTTGTACCTCTGTACCCCTGAACCTCAATACACCTGAGAGGCGCCCTTCAAAAAGGGGTGTATCCCACAGTCAAAAACGGCCTTGTGAACAGCAGGAGATGTCGTGGTCAAGCTGTAATTGATGCTCGAGGCCACAGGACACGTTATTGAGACACTGTCATTTTTTTTTTTTAGACCCTTGTTGGCGTTGGTTTCATTAAGTTGTTGAAGATGAGAAAATCAACATTGCTACGACTTAAATGGCTGAATTTTGGGATAAAATATCACTGGAGCATGAATTTTTTTACATTTTCCATACGTTACACCCAAAAGCCAAATATCCCTACCTTTTTGTGAGAAGTGTATATTACTGTATTGTACCTCCAAAGATGTTCTTCTCTGTACGATGTCATGGAAGGTAAACCAAGAAACTAACAAATAATAGACAAATGAGGAAATATGAGGAAATATTAATTTATTATGAATGAAGCAAGGTGATCATTATAAGCATTTCAGTGCTAAACCTTAAGACAAGCTCTAAGATCCAAAACCACCAGAGATTAAGACTATTAGGCTCTGTCTACCCTGCAGTGGACAAAAAACGACCTGAAAACCAAATACTAAAGACGTTCATAAAACTGAGTTGTCTGTCCATTGCCTGTCAAAAGCTTCTGAAAAAAACAATGTTTTTTGCCATGATTCGCATTTTTTGATGCGTTTTTACGCGTTTTTGCTTGTCTTCACGTCTGGTTTGACGCTATTAAAGTTACCTCGCTTTTGTCGCCCACAATACTTTTTTTTTATGGAGTTCGGTGCTAAATAACTTTAATAGCGGCAAAATCCGTTAAAAAAGTATCTCGCTTTTGTCACTAAAAATAAATATTTTTTGCTAATATACATTTTTTCTATGGATTTTGCCGCTATTAAAGTTATCTCACTTTTGTCGCTAAAAAATACTTTTTAATGGATTTCGGCGCCCACTTATGTTTTTTCTCGCTTTTGATGCTAAAAATACTGCTTTTTATGAATTTTGGCGCTAAAATCCACTTTTTATGTATTTTCACGCAAAAAAATTTATCTCCAAAATATGTTAAAAAATGGATTTTAGCGTCAAAATCTGTAAAAATTTTTAACTTTAACACTAAAATCCGTAAAAAAACAGATTTAAGGTGACAAAAGCGAGATAACTTTATTAGCGCCAAAATCTGTAAAAATACAGATTTTTGCAGCAAAATCCCGAAAAAAAAAACTATTTTAGCACCAAAATCCGTAAAAACACGGATTTTTTAGCGACAAAAGCGAGATAACTTTATAAGGGTCAAAATCCTTAAAGTATTTTACTGCCAAAATCCGTAGAAAAATGTATTTTAGTGTCAGAAGCGAGATAACTTTTATAAGCCAAAATCTGTAAAGAAAGGATTTTAGTGCACAAAATGGGGTTTCAACTTCAGGGTTACAAGATAATTGTAAGCAAATAAGAATGGTATGATCTATCTCCAAAGACCTCTCAGGCTTTAGAGCCCACAATAGTGTTTTCCACTTCATTTAGTAACCAGTATAATAAATGAACAGGTGTCATATGAAAGAATTTAACCATATTAAAAACAGGATCCCTTTTTTTAAAAAAAATATTTTGAAACAGGGTTGTTGCTTGTTTCGTATAAGAAGCAAAAAGTTAGGGATATTTGGCTTTTAGTTGAAATTTAAGGATGAACATCAAAACAACACAGGGCTAATTTCATCTTCATGGATGATAGTGCTTCTGCTCATCGAGATGGAGGTATTAGAGAGTGTCTGTTGGAGACTGGGGAACCTCAAAAGGGGTTGACTGCACTTTCTCCAGACCTGAACCCCTTTGAAAACCTGTGGCATCAGCGGAGTCGCCGTGATGAAGCTCGTACCTCTGTAACCCTGAACCTCAATGACCTGAGGGGCGCCCTTCAAGAAGAGTGTGATGCCTCAGCAGTCAATGACTGGACTTGTGAACAGCAGGAGACGCCGTTATCAAGCTGTAATTGATGCTTGAGGCCACAGGACACGTTATTGAGACCGTGACATTTATTGATGGTGTAGACCCTGCACTGTTGTTGGTGTTTGTTTCATTATATTGTTGAAGTTAAGAAAATCAACACTGCTATGACTTAAATGGCCGAATTTCAGGATAAAATATCACAGGAGCATGAATTTTTTTACATTTTCCATAAGTTACACCTGGAAGCCAAATATTCCTAACTTTTTGTGAGTAGTGTATGTTACGTACCTCCAAAAATGTTCTTCTCTGTACGACGTCATGGAAGGTAAACCAAGAAACTAACAAATAATAGACAAATGATGAAATATGAGGAAATATTTCTTTATTATGAATAAAGCTAGGTAATCATTATAAGCATTTCAGTGCTAAACCTTAAGACAAGCTCTAAGATCCAACCACCAGAGATTAAGACTATTAGGCTCCTATCTACACGGCAGTGGACAAAAAACGTCCTGAAAACTAAATACTAAAGACGTTCATAAAAATGAGTTTTTGTCCACTGCCTGTCCAAAGCAGATGAAAAAACGGACGTTTTTTGCTGCAATTTGCATTTTTTAGCTCGTTTTTTGCATGTCTTCAAACCTGGTTTTTAATGTATGTATACATTAAGCCATTGGATTTTAACTACAAACCCCACAAAAGGCGATGTAAAGTACATCATTGCATTTATATCTTGCTTTTGCCACTAAAAATCTTTTTTTTAACGGATTTTGACGCTACAATACCTTTATTTTTAGGATTTTGGCACTAAAATCCTTTTTTTATGGACTTTGGCGCTATTAAAGTTATCTCGCTTTTGTTGCTAAAAATACTTTTTTAGTGGAATTTGGCACTAAAATACGCCTTTGTATGGATTTTCCCGCTATTAAAATGATCACACTTTTGTGCTAAAAATACTTTTTTCAGTTTTTGGCTCTAAAATAAAATTTTTTTAACGGATTTTGGTGCTACTAATGTAATCTCAATTTTGCTGCTAAAAAATCCGGCTTTTTACAGATTTTGCCGCTAAAAATTGTTTTTTAATGGATTTTGGCACTAAGAAATTTATCTCCAAAAACTGTGAAAAAACGGATTTTAGCGTCAAAATCCATAAAATATTGAACTTTAGCGCTAAAATCCATAAAAAAAACCAGATTTTTGCGGATAAAGTAGAGTCTATAGGAGACAACAGGACGTTCTTACTATAGAGTCTATGGGAGACAGCGATACATTCTTACTATAGAGTCTATGGGAGACAGGATGTTCTTACTATAGAGTTTTATGGGAGACAGCGGAACGTTCTTACTATAGAGTCTATGGGAGACAGCAGGACGTTCTTACTATAGAGTCTATGGGAAAACAACAGGACGTTCTTACTATAGAGTCTATGGGAGACAGCGATACGTTCTTACTATAGAGTCTATGGGAGACAGCGGGACGCTCTTACTTTAGAGTCTATGGGAGACAACAGGAGTTCTTACTATAGAGTTCTATGGGAGACAAACAGGACGTTCTTACTAAGAGTCTATGTGAGACAACAGGACGTTCTTACTAGAGAGTCTATGGGCGGGCAGCGGGACGTTTTACTATAGAGTCTATGGGGAGACAGCAGGACGCTCTTTCTTTAGAGTCTATGGGAGAAAACAGGACGTTCTTACTATAGAGTATTTTGGGGACAGCAGGACGTTTTATATAGGTCTATGGGAGGAAAAAAGGACGTTCTTACTATAGAGTATATGGGAGGACAGCAGGACGTTTCTTACTATTGAGTCTATGGGGGCAGCGGGACGTTCTTACTATAGAGTCATATGGAGACAGCGGGACGTTCTTTACTATAGAGTCTATGGGAGCACGCGGGACGTTCTTACTATAGAGTCTATGGGGGGACAGGGGGGACGTTCTTACTATAGAGGTCTATGGGAGACAGCGGGACGTTCTTACTATAGAGTCTATGGGAGACAGCGGGACCGTTCTTACTATAGAGTTATGGGAGAACAACAGGAGTTCTTACTATAGAGTCTATGGGAGGACAGCGGGACATTCTTATTTATAGGTCTATGGGAGACAGCAGGATGTTCTTACTATAGAGTTTTATGGGAGACAACGGGACATTCTTACTATAGAGTTATGGGAGACAGCGGGACGTTCTCACTATAGAGTCTATGGGAGACTGCGGGTTGTTATTTACTATAGAGTCTATGGGAGACAGCGGGACGTTCTTACTATAGAGTATATGGGAGACAGCAGGATTTTTCTTACTATAGAGTCTATGGGAGACAACGGGACGTTCTTACTATAGAGTCTATGGGAGACAATGGGACGTTCTTACTATAGAGTCTATGGGAGACAGCAGGACGCTCTTTCTTTATAATCTATGGGAGACAACAGGACATTCTTACTATAGAGTATATGGGAGACAGCAGTACGTTCTTACTATAGAGTCTATGGGAGACAGCAGGACGTTCTTACTATAGAGTCTATGGGAGACAGCAGGATGTTCTTACTATAGAGTCTATGGGAGACAACGGGACATTCTTACTATAGAGTCTATGGGAGACAGCGGGACGTTCTCACTATAGAGTCTATGGGAGACAGCGGGAGGTTATTACTATAGAGTCTATGGGAGCCTAAGGGTGACTTTCTTACTATAGAGTCTATGGGAGACAATGGGACGTTCTTACTTAGAGTCTATGGGAGACAGCAGAAACGTTCTTACTATAGAGTCTATGGGAGACAACGGGACGTTCTTGCTATAGAGTCTATGGGAGACAGCGGGACGTTCTTACTATAGAGTCTATGGGAGCTGTTTTCAGTCGTTTTTTTCAGCATTTTTTAGAAAACGAAAAAATGGACGTTTTCTGTGCAGTGGAGACAGAGCCTTAAAGGAGTTGTCTCATTAATAGCTTTCAGCCTCTGTCTGTGAATGGGAGTTGAATTGAGGGGCGTGCTAGCTTCCCTGCCTCTTCCCCCCTTCCCTCTTCCCCCCTCCCTCAGCACACAGGCAGCTATCCGCCTGTAACTTTATACAGCAGGGGGATTTGTGCCAGGTTAACCTGTGTGTGCCTGCCTAGAGAGGTCTATGATTGCTAATAGCAGAACAGAGGGGCTGCAAGTGTTCCCTATACCTCTGCTTAGCTTATATATCTCCACATCTCCAGCAACAAACAAAAAACCCTCTCAAAAACAGAGGCAGGGAAGCTGCAAAGTGTTACTCAGGATGTGCCCCTAGTACAGCACAGCATGAACTGTTCACAATCTGTATAGTATTATTAGAGTTACAGCTCCCCCAGCATCATGATTTTTGTAAAAAACAGGGGTCACTGCTGTCACATCTATTGATCAGCCTCACCCTCTGCTAAATCTGTGTAGAGAGCGGGAAAGGAAGCAGGCACACACGGGGTTTTAATCCAGGCAGCAGGGACACAGAAGCCAGAGTCCTCCCTCCCCCCTCCCTACACTACAGAAGCATTCTGTGCAGGAGGGGCTCTCTGCTCTGACCTGTCTTCAAAGGTGATGAGTCATTCAGACCTGACAGTCAGTAAGATAAGGATCAACAGGGGCGGCTGCTATAGAAATTTGAGAAGCTGATTTCACTCCTTGAACAGGGCTAGCTCAATCAGTTAGGACATTTGTAATGAACATATATTGCAAAGCTGCTTGTTTTTTAAAGATCTTTTAATTAAAACCCAATCATTGTAGTGAGACAACCCCTTTAACTACTTCACAGAGACTGGACACTTTTCTTTGTGTGCGTTAATGAATATTATTCCATCATAGTTGAAGAGGTCACCTTTTGCCTTCCTGTTGTGGACCTCACAGTGGTCGATAATGAAGCCTCCATCAGTGAAAGCTTTTCTTGCAAAGGCTTCATCATACTTAAAGATGTGGAACTTCTCGTCCCCAACCATCAAATATGTTGCATTTTGAGCTCCATAAAACAGCGGGTGTCCTCCAGGTTTCAGCAAGTTTGACATTTTCTTCAGATTGCATTCAAAGTCCTTCTGACTCTCAGAGGTGACGTCCAGGAAGCCTGCGGTCATCACACAGTCGACAAGAGGTACACTTCCTGAGCTATAAGATTTTCTTTCTGAAGATCACACTTTATAATCCCCTTGATAGCAGCCTTCAGTCTCATGTCTTGGTCTTCAAAAATGATCACTGTTGATATAATAGATGCTAAAGATTTTGGTAGAACCAGTTGGGCCCTATCTGAATTTGGCCACTCGTAGTGGAAAAATCATGCAACCAATCACTGGATTTTTTCAGAGAGGAAGAAGATAATGTATTATTTACTGATCGGTTACAATTACTTTTTTCCAGGCTGGTAATTTGTTACATGATTTTCCCGCAATCGCTAACAAAATTAGTTTGGGGCCTAACAGACCCTACCCAAGTGCGAATTGCAATACTTGAGTAATACTTGAGATTCATTCAAGATAAGAACAGTTCTACAGATCTCTTATTCATGGACAGAGATGCTTGACTTTAATGCATGGTAAGTATTTTATATCTACAGTATGGCTGCCTTCCTATAGCTGGGTGAGAGGATTGTCAGCAATTTCTCCTGACGTTGCAAGAGAACAAAGGAATTCCAGCATGGTCCATCCCAAAACATCTACTTTGAGGAAGCCTTCCATCAGTGTAAGATCACTGTCCAATCCCACCAAAACCTACGAGTTCATAGTGTTAAAGGGGTCTTCTTATCACATTGATTAGCTTTAAACATGTAGGCACAGGCAAATAAATACTATTACCATATACATTGCTTTTCTGATTTTGCTTTGTTTAGGAGATGGAGACGAGATTTTATCTACTGCTTGTGCACACATTTCTTAAGGTTATCGACCAACTATCTCTGCCCTCTTTCTGTTCTTATTGCTCAGCAGCCCTGTCTCTGACTATGGTGATGTTACTCCCTGCTGAGTCTTATCAGTTAAATAGAAGGTTTTCTTTAACTATGCTATTGACCAACTTTAACTCCTTAACGACCGCCCACTGACTTTTGACGTCAGCTGGTGCAGGTCGTTCGTCTACAGAGACGTCTTTTGGCGTAGCTGCAGACATCGTAGTTTGCGGCTCCGGGTGCCGCAACTGCGCTGAAATCGGGGCTATACTACACAGCCCTGATCCCAGCACAGCTCTTGCGAGCACCGGGGAGCGGGGGAAACCTCCGCTCCCCGGTGCTTTAACCCTTTGATTGCTGCGGATCGTCATCGCAGCGCAATCAAAGGGTTCCCCAGCTCTGTCGGGTGATCGGGACACCCGGTGACCCGACAGAGCCCGGGGGAACGGCTGCACAGTCAGCCCTGGGGACCTAGAGTAGCCCCAGGGCTGTCTGTGTAAGAAGCCAGCAATCGGGGCAGACTGTGTGCTGCCCTGATCACTATCGGTGTCATACTGACACAGATTATAATGTATTAGCATATATGAATATGCTAATACATTACTAAGTGTAAAAAAAAAAAAAACAGTGTAAAAAAAATTGTAAAACAGTTTCCTTCATGAGATTTAATTTTTTTTTTAAAAAGTGTCGTTTAAATTAAATAAATAATAAAATAAAAGAAATATTTAATGCTGTGCTTGTAAAAAAGTGTCTGTCTGTATTGTGTAACGTGCTACTAAGATTTTGTGCCGTGAGTAAAGCTTGTAAGACTGATTCCTCTGTGCCGGCGCATTACAAATCCTAGCAAACCTGCACCGGCAGACCTGACGTCCACACACATCAGCTGCACCACGCATGGACACCTGCCTCTGCACCTCACAACTGCTCTGAAATTATAGCAATAATCGTAATCATAACCTGCTCCCTGTGACGTCGGCCAGAATTCCTGATGTGTGGGACCAGTTGAAGGCCCCTGTCCGTGTGTTCAGCCATTTATTCAGCTCAGTGATGCATCTCTCTGAGGCTCGCAGTAAAGTGATCTGACTGAAAATGTCGCAGGCAAGGTAAAGAAGGTGAACGAAGGAGCCAACACTTATGTCATGCAAACTGTCTCCTGCAATGTGACCTATGGGAGAACAAGAAAGTGCAATGTGTCTGATATAATGTAATATACTGCAATGTGAACTGCAGGATATACAGAACAACAATACACAATTACAATGTATAATACATCCAATAGAGGGCGCTGTGGAGCTCCTCAGCTCTTTTCCGATAAGCCTTTGCTTTATGCAAAACAGTCAGTGAGGTCTGAATGGCAAGTAAATCCTCACACCGACCAATTTATTGGTTCCTCTCCTCAAGGAGAGATTTCTTCCCTTTCGAAGCCACTCTTGCCCCTCACCCAGCCAACCTCTAAGTTCTACACTGCACTGATGAGGAGCAAATACCCCGAAACAGCTGTCTGTAGTTGAACTTAACTGGTTTGGCTTAAATCCCTTTCACATTGCAAGGCTCCTTCGAGCTACATGTGAACTGAGGATAACTACATCCAATAGAGTGCGCCGTGGAGCTCCTCAGCTCTTTTCCGATAAGCCTTTGCTTAAACAAAAACAAAACTGCAAAACAGTCAGTGAGGTCTGAAAGGTGAGTAAATCCTCACACCGACCAATTTATTGGTTCCTCTCCTCAAGGAGAGATCTTTCCCCTTTCGAATGCATAATACAAATAGATCAGAGATAGATGGCTACAGAGATATCAGCAGGGCCGTGCTCTATATATAGGCTCACTATGTAGTCTGGGATCTGGATGAGAAAATAATCTAGCACTATTCCTTAAAAAAAAATTTAGCAAAATTTGTACTAGCACGTTTCTTTTAACCTGCTATAACCTGAGTTTCTCCTGTATACAAGTTTATATACTACTGACAAAAAGTTTGGGATTTTTGGCTTTAGTTGAAATTTCAGGATGAGCATAAAGGGCGACATGCATGAAATTTGGCGTTCACATGCCAAATTTCATGCGATTAAAAAAGGCATAGAATGCACCTGATTTATGAACCCGCTCTACAGTGAGTCATAAATCAGGTGCATTCCAACGTTTGCACGACAGTTCGGATCAGGTAAACCACTTTAAAAGTGCTCTACCTGTTCCGGCTGTAATGCCCCCAGAAAAGCCTATTTGGTCTTTTTTCTCAAAGGTTTATAAAACCAAGTTATATCCTTCTGGCAAGCCAGAAGGCAGTGGCTTGATTACTGGGCCTCTGCCCTGCTAATTCAATTGCTATGTGACACCTTTTTTTACAGAACACACCTTGAATTCTGGTGGATACCAAATTTACCAGTGCAGAAATCAACTCATCTACAATAGCAGGATGTGTACAGTACATATTAGCCACAATTAATGTGGTTAATTGTATTGTTATAATCTGCCTTAATGATGACAAAGTGTAGTTTAAATATTTTCGAAGAGTGTTATAGCGCCTGGAATCAATGGCGCTATAAAATAAATAATAATAATAATAGAGGATATTTTGAATGTCTGATGTGGGTCTGAGGAAGATCTTCATTCATCTGCGTCCTTTATAAATGTAAATGATTAGAATATGAAATGTATGGCGATCTTTAACATGATCAAATTCTGGATTTAAAAATTATGGTAAAGGGTGATAGATTAATTTCTAGTAGTTTTAGAAAACCAACAACTATACAATGCCTTAATACATTTCCCGAATTTTCTTCCACCATAGGTGTAATGTTCTTGGGCAATTTTTATATTTGATAAGAATAAATAGTGACTATGATAGATATATACTATAGGTCAATCATTGGAACTGATTATCTATATTGGGTTATAAAGAGGAGAGTTATTGCACATGCATTTTGTATGCCCATTAATCAGGATAGGAATCAATTCTGCCATTCATTCTGATAAACCAAAAGTATACAGACTTCATATTATCCAGGGCAAACAGGAAGGTTAGGATTCATCGCAGGGAAAGCAACCGATAGGTGAGGCCGTCCCTTTCGGGGTGATTACTCTGCATTAGTAGGTGTTCTTTGTAGGGACTTGTTGTAGGATGTCTTATTTACATCATGTTTATCGTTTAGAATAGACGTCTTTGGACAAAATCCGGATCTTCAGAACTGTAAGTCCCTTATGTCATTACTAATTATTTGTATTGTTCCTCTGTCTGTACCTGGACATTAGTTGACATTTGGTCCCTTTTATATTTGTTCCCTTTGGCACCCATTAGGGGCTATAGTAATGTATATTTAATATATTAATTAAAAGTTATGTTTTAAAGGGAGCTTTCTATTTCTGTGATGACTACGTGGATTTAAGGCGTTCATTTAAGAGAATCTATTATATTCTGTGATTTTTTTTTAACCCTATACCATAGCGTGTCCCCTTAAGTATCATAAGGAGTTGAAAGAAGAAAGTGCAACTCTTTCTCTGTAACACTGTACGAGAACTTCAAACAGAAACAACCCACCACACACATGGAAGTAAACCAGCGCTCACCGGAAATAATATGAAGCTAGATGATTCCGCAAATGGACGGTGGGCGGATTCACATGTGGGTTCACTTGAGAAAAGAGAAAGTAATAGTGATAACTGACTCTAAATAACTATCCTTAAATCTTCACCTAACCCTTGCCCTACAACTTTCTCTTTCACCAGAGCCTCTATCTCTAAAACTGATCCTAAAGCTTTCCCTCAAAAATGTCCCTTAACTACAGATGTCCCTAATACAGCCAGAGTCTCTAGGACCCAACGACTCCCTGGGCAAGGCCCAGCAGAAACTAAACATACGCCAAACTGATATTGTCAAGGACTACAAACTCTAGAACTTGACCAAATGGAAATTAGACAAGAAACAGCAATTTACTAGAACCTGATACAATTGCATTTAAGAAACAACAATTTTACATATCAAGACGTTACTGTATAGTCTTCAATCAAACTTATATACAATGAGCTTTATACAGACCAAAAAGGTCAGTTGACATGCAAGGATCCTGAGTTATTGCCATGCAATCACTTCAAAGAAACACAGACATTAAAAGACAGACATAAAATGGAAACTCCTGCTGACTTAAAGGGGTCTTCTCACTAGGCTGTTTCACTGACTCACAAGTCGTTTACACTCACTCAGTATCCTCTGGCTTTTGGTGGCTCTATAGCAGTGATAAGCATATTCAGCTTCTAGCTGAGCTGTTACTCTGACAATTGCAGGGGGATGTTATCTCTTCATTAAACATAGCTACATGTGCTATTAGGACTGAAAACAATGACTTCTGAAAACAGAAGCTAATCTTGTTAGAAATAATTAGTTTTTCTACTAAGTGAGGAAGTGAACTCTGTCTGTCCATGGGGAGAGATCCATGAGATCTTATGAGATAACACAGTTATTGTATGGTAGGATAGGTAACCATATCCTTATCTCATGACTAAAGTAAAATCAACAAAGCAATATATTTAGAAAGAGTCGTCAATTACAGGTCCATTTATGTTGAAAGCTAATCTGTGTAGTGAGAGAAGCATTTTTTTTTCAATTGTGTTTTTATTAAAATAATTAATAATTTTCCAACATAAAATGGCATACAAGCCACATAAAATCGTCATACACAGATAGAAGCGTTAACAGTCACAGTCCTATGAATACAAGAAGGCGTTCCATAAAATATGAGATATCACTTGTCGGGCCTAGGGATGAAGATCACATTGTCCAGCAAATGGGAAAGTTGACAAAGTAGGCTGGTAAACATAGTAATGCATTTCCAAAGGTGTAGACTGTACAGTGCGAGCGAGCAGGTATAAACATGCATCTCACAAAATAGGAACTATAACAGAGTAGTCTTGTAGATATAAAAATTTGTTACAAACTATTACAAACTACAGTATACAGGAGCCGCTTCTTTGAGCACTCCATGTGAGTGCCACCAAGCATGAGAAAGAAATTTCTATCTCGGTGCTAGAGTGCATCTCAAACCCGGGGCGCTTCCGACACCTGTTTAAATGTCATCACAATTTTTTTCCCATAGGTTCCTCTGCAAATCTGTGTGCTACTTGTAGCAGACACGGTGAGAAGAAGAAGGTATGCCATAAACTAACTATACACACAACTAAAAGGAAGAGAAGGGAGGGGAAGGAAGGGGAGGAAAGGGACGAACAAGGGAAGATCCACCCGCGGCCCGGACGTCCACCACATCCAGGTCAAACCAGCGATCATGCAGCTCACCCTGTTTTTTCATGTGTTACACCTAATGGATTGGTTTTTAGGTACCACATTGTAAATTCAAAGCATTTCTTGATCTTGTCTTGGATGTGTGCGGAGAGGAGTACTATAAATTTTGACCAGATCAGAAAAAAGTGTTGTGCTTTTTGTTCTTTTTGCGTGGCCGCTTCCACCCAGTCCATGCGGAAAATATGCGACAGTTTTTCCAGAAATATTTTCATAGTTGGTGGATTGGGCTGTATCCAGCATTGCAAGAGAGCCTTCCTTGCTGCTGCCGCCACGTAAAACAGAAGTGTCTTGTGCATTTTCGGGTACAACATGTATTCGTTGGGAAGGATGCTGGAAAGAGCCCAAAGATCAGAGTCTGGGCAATATGATAAGAGGTTTCTGAGGGTAAACGATCGGACACTCAGCCAAAAAGCTTGGATCTTTGGGCAGATCCAAAAGCAGTGCAGTAAGTCCGCCTGCGGAGCCTTGCATTTCAAACAAGCGACTATCAGAGTGCCCCATCATGTAACCTCGGTGTGGGGAGACGTATGACCTATGTGTGATTCTAAACGCCATTTCCCAATACATCATGGATGGTAAGTACCTCGCTGCCTGGGAAAGGGAAGTCAATAGTGAGTTCAGCGTCAGGGATTCCAATTTGCCAATCCAATATGACACACCTCCCTTCAGTTTGGAGTAATCCAATGGGACACAGAGTTGTAAAAGTTGATAATTAAGCCCTTTGTGCGTTGTGAGTCCTGTGTAATTTTAAGAAACAGGTAATTCCAGTCTCCCTCTCTAAGTTCCCTCAATACCTTCTGCGCATAACTACAAGCTTGGAGATAGTGGATGGGATGTGGTCCCAAAACTGGGAAAGTAAGTTGTATTTCATTGAAAAAATAGGGGCGTCTAGTATGTCTATTTACCAAGTCTGCCACCCTTTGAACGCCCTGAGTGTACCAAGTTTTGAATTTCTCGGGGGGTCTACCTTCGTGAAAATTAGGATTGTGCAAAAACGGCAGAAGCAGGGACTGGTTCGGGTTTAATTTGAGTATTATCCTAGCCTTGGTCCAGACGCGCCATGTCACCATTATCAGAGGGTTCTGTAGTATGCTCGTGGGGAGAGAGTTGTATGGAAGATGTAAGAGGTTGATCAGGGAGATGCCCGTGTTAAATTGCTTTAGGAAAGATAATCATTTTTATTAAGTTCGCCCTTCCCAGTGGTGATAGAGTTAAATTTTTGCAGGTGGAGAACAATCTTTCTGTTTCCATCATGAAGGGGAGGATGTTGTATTTATATATCATGGTACTATTTCTAGGGATTTGTACTCCTAAATACAAAAGGGTGTCTGACCGCCAGGTAAATGGGTAACACATGGCCCAGCTGGGATTAGCGTGTCTGCTCAGAAGCATTGCCTTCGATTTGTCCTCATTTATCTTGAAGCCCGACAGGGAGCCGAAGGATCTGAGATCATCCAAGATACTCGGCAAGGCCCATTCCGGATTGGTGATATATAGCAGGATATCGTCAGCAAAGGCTGAAACTTTAATTTGTCGCGCTCCGATGTGTATCCCTTCGAAGGGAGTGATCGTTTCTAGGTGGTGTATTAGGGGGTCAATAGATAAATTGAATAGGAGAGTAGATAGGGGACAGCCCTGCCTCGTGCCTCTACCTATGGGAATTTGGGACGGTGGAAGATTATTAATATTCAGCATGGTATGACTTTTGGACTGGCATGTTTGGAGGAAATCTAAAAATTGATTGCTAAAGCCTCTGTGTCTGAGGGTGGTGGCCGGAAACTTCCATGAGACGGAGTCGAACGCCTTTTCGGCGTCTAAACTAAGAAGCAACGTTTTTGGGCGGGGGTGGTGGTGGTGCCGTATGGTTGATGCTATTGCCATTCTTATGCCTACTGTGGAATGGCGGTTTCTGAGAAAGCCTAATTGAGAGGGCGATAACATAGGGCCCAGCATGTCCTGCAGGGGGTTTGCCAAGATCTTAGACAGGATCTTGTAGTCTTGGTTTAAGACTGAAATCGGTCTATAGGATTGTATTTGTTCAGGGTCCCTGCCAGGCTTCAAGACCAAAATTGTCTCTGAAGACAGAAATTCTGTCAATGTGAACTGACCTCTGTATAACCCATTGAGGTAAGTCGTGAGGTGGGGGGGGATAAGTGTGGGTGAGATTTGTAATATTCTGCCAAAACCCCTTGGGAACCGGGGTTTTGTAGATTTTTGATGGCAGATATCACCTCTGCATTAGTTAGTTCTGCATCTAGAACTTCCCTAAGATCCGATGGCAGCTTCGGCAGAGAGAGGTTATTTAGGAAGTTCCAGGTGTTCCCAGAATCTAGGGAGTTTGCCTTATATAAATTGTAAAATTTTTGGGTTAAAAAAAATGCCTGGATGGGGGGGGAGATGTCCGTAGGGGAGATGGGATTTTCAATTAATATAATAGGGGTTGCTATACCCCCCCCAAAATAACAAAACCCCATTAAAGATGTACCTCAGGCAAATGTGAGCGGTAATCAGAATGGTTTATTTTTATGGGGACTTTAAATTCCCCAGAAATCAATTGGGAAATCTAAAACCCTGTAGCTCCCCCAAAGGAAAAACGGGTTTTTTGTCAAAAAACTAATATAATTACCTTTGCCCTGGTGCAAGAACCGATAGGGAAAAGGCCCTTCTAGATTTTAATATTGACTAATAGATGAAGAGAAACCCAAAGGTTCAGGTTGAGGGGCCCCTAGGAATAGTACCTTTTTATAATAAATTTCCCGTTTATCTTAAATAAAATTTTTTTGTAAAGGGCCCACAAAAACATAAATTTTTAGGAAGGAAATTTTATTTGCTTTAGGAGGCCCAAAACTGTATTGATGGGACAATGTGTTTAAATTGGCAGAAAAAAATAAATGGGATACTTTTAAAAACATTTAGGTCCATGTGAGAGGAAAAAAACCCTTATGGTATAAAAATATTAGAAACGGGAAAACCCCCAATGTGGATAACAGGTGTAAAGAGGCAAGAAAACAAAAAAAAAAGGTTTCCCCACAAAAAACAGGGGGTAGTGAAGGGGCACTAAGAAATTAGGGAAAAAAAAAACGTGTGTAAAATAAAGAAAAAGGGAAAGAAAAGTGGAGACGGAAAGCATATTGTATGAAAGTAAAACTCCCCCAAAATTTTTTTTAAAATATAAATAGTAAAAAATTAAAAAGAAAAAGTTGGCCCTTTGAAAAATTCGGGAAAAGAACAGTAGAGGGCGTGAGAAAAAAAAAAACCTATTAAACATTTTTTCCCCACTGTATTTCCCGGGGGATGAGTTTCCAGTTGAACAAAGGGATTAGGTAAACTCAAAAAAAAGTTTCTTTTTAAAACCGGGAGAAGGCAGCCCCCTCGGGAAAGTTAAAAAGAAAATCCCAGGTCCGATGGATAAAAGTGCCCAAAAGGGGGTTTAAAGTGTTTCATAGATGGGCCCCCTATTCTTAATATTTATGGTTTAAGAAGGGGGGTATGTCCCAAAGGTTTGGGCCCCATAGCAAATGTGGTCCCTTTTCAAAAAGGGTAAAAAAGTGATCCAGGAAAATTTTAGGCGGTAATTTAAACCTCTGTTGTGGGTAAAATTTTTGAAGGTTTTCTCGAGTTCTTCCCGGAGTATTTTACTGAAAAAAAATGTATTACGCCGTTCAGCATGGGTTTATGAAGGTCGGTCCTGTCGACTAAATTTATAGCTTTTATGAGGAAAATCAGTGTGACTGGATGGGGGGGGGAGGCATGGATGTCAAAAATTTTAGATTTTTCTAAAGCATTTGATATGTTCCACATAAAAGGTTGGGAAATAAAATGGAATGCTTGGATGGGGGGGAAAATGTGTGCAAATGGGTAAGCAACTGGCTCATGATAGAAAAAAAGGGTTGAATTAACGGGGACATACTCGGGCGGTTGCTGTTTCTAGTGGGGGTCCCAAGGGTCAGTATTGGGCCTATTCTTTAACTTTTCATTAAAGATTTTTCAAGGGGGGGTTTACAGTAGAAATCGTCTTTGAGACGATATAAGCTCTGTAAAGTTTTAACACAATAGAGGATAAAGTGTTATTACCCAAAAGGGGTCTGGATAAATTGAAGGGGCTGGGAGGGAAATGGCAGATGAGGTTTAACATGATAATGCAAGGTTATGCACATGGGGAAGAGAAATATTACAGATTACTGTTAAAAGGAAAAAGGCCCGGGTATAAGTGCTGGAAAAGGACTTGGGAATCCTGGTGGACAGTAAACTTAAATTTTAGCAGCAGTGTGCAGCAGCTGCCAGGAAAAAAGGACATGGGGGGGATTAAAAGGGGGGAAGAGGCACATGATGAGGCATTTTCTCCCAAAAACAAGTACTGTCAGACCAACAGGAATACTGTGTACAGTTTTTGGACCAGTGCAGGAAAGAATTGTAGAGCTTAAAAAGGGACAAAAGGGGGGCAACAAAAAAATAAAGGGGCTGGTGGTAAATATCGAAGTTGCAAGATTGGGGTTATTTTGTCTAGAGAAAAGCGCTTGGGGAACATAAAAATATGTTTAAATACATCAAAGGTCAATTAGAGATCTCTCCCAAAATTTATTTATACCCGGGGTGTATCTAGAAAAGGGGGATCCCCTCTTTTTGAGGAATGAAGTTTTTACTAAAAATAGAAGGGATTTTTTACTGTAAAAAGGCAGTGGCTAGGATTCTTGCCAGAGGGGCTTTATGGTGAAACAAAAAACGGAGTTAAAAAATGGTTTGGAGCATTTCTGGAGCGATTAATATAACAATTATAGTGACTAGGATTCAGGGGGGGGTCATTGATCCCCGGGATTTTTTCTGATGCCAGATTGGAGTCGGGAAGGGAAATTTTTTCCCCCAAAATGAGGAAATTGGCTTTACCTCTTGGGGTTTTGTTTCCTCTGGATCAACACCTTAGACAACAGGGGTGAATGGTGGGGTCTTGCTTTTTTCGGCCTTACCAAATATGAAACTTGTGGCATTTTGCGATCCGGGTTTTTTGGGTTCTAGCCAATAGGGAGCCCCAAATTTTTTTTGGCCCCCCTTGAAATATTTTTTTTTAAAAGCTTCAATGCCCCCTTTTGCCCTTCCCCTGAAGGTATGTCTCCATTGTTGTTTCGTTCCCGATTTTTTCTTTTGTGGTTGCTGTGGGGTAAGTACATAGTCTCGATATGCTGAGGTGAGTTCCGAGTTTTATACATTATATTTTTTCCATGACTACCTGCTGCAAAGTTTTAAATAGGAGATAATGTGTCCTCGAAGGACCGCTTTAGATGTGTGCCAGAAAAGGGGTGGGTCAGACACATGGTCGACATTGTCATCTACAAAATTGGACCAATTAACCGCCCAATACTGTTTGAAGTCATCAGAATGTTGACGATAGGATGGGAAGCGCCATTTACGTGTGAAGGGCAGAACTGTTTCTTGTACAAGAGATACGCGAATCGGTGCGTGATCTGAGATCACTATGTTACCTATTTTTGTCCCTGCGACCCGCGGAAAAAGGCCAGAAGAAAACAGGAAAAAGTCAATCCTGGAATGGCTGTTATGCACATGCGAGTTAAAAGTGTAATCTCTCACAGAGGTGTTCAACATTCTCCATGGGTCACAGAGACCAAAATGGTCTATGATGGTCTGTAACCCCTGAAGTGAACGGGTGTCATGAGTTGTCCCCGATGTGCGGTCTAATTCGGGAGTAAGGGTAATGTTGAAGTCACTTCCAATGACTACATTATGTAGGCGTCTATCTAGTAAGAAGTTATACAAGTCAGCATAAAAATTAGCGTTCGGGAGATTAGGGGCATATACATTGAGTAAAGAGTATCGGGTGTTGTTGATGGTAACATCTATTAATAAGAATCTACCCTGTGGGTCGGCATATGTCTCGTGCACTATCGGGGCCAGGGAGGCATGAAATAGAATCGCCTCTCCTCTCGTTTTAGAAGTGTAGGGAGCTGAGTATTGACCCCCAATCCATGAGGTCTTTAAAAAGCTCGTGTCCCCAACCCTCCAGTGGGTCTCCTGTAAAAAAATGATTTGGGGGCGTAGTTTCTTAAGATGGCATAGGACTTTTTTCCTTTTGATTGGGGTATTTAAGCCCGCAACGTTCCAACTGAGTATGTTTAAATTAGGTGAGCGCTGTGGGTGTGGCTGCATGTTAGTGGAGAGGGTACTCATCCTATCCCGTCTGGTATCCGGATGAATTCCACCAGCGTGGATCGTAGCATGGAGGATCCACCGTCCCAGCGAGCGGGGAGAGCGGGTGGTGTGAACACTGGGGGAAAAAGACAGGGGTTAACATTGGAAAATACATTAACAAGAGCCTAATAGGTAGGCCAGAACATTGCCCAACAGTGGCAAAAAACATAAGGTATATGGATTCAGCAGCTAGAAGTTAATATCTCTCTGGCTTTGTGAACATGTGATAACTGTGGGCATAGCTAATCCGTATTTTGTGGGAAGAGATGTCGTCTCGCTTCCTCTGGATCTTCGTACATGCGAGCTCTTCCCTCCACCGTTACTCTCAGGCGAGCTGGGTATTGCAACTGAAATCTGATCTGTTTCTCGAACAGGAGGTGGTATAGTGGTGTAAACGCCTTGCATTTTGCAGACATTGCCGCGGAAAAATCTTGAAACAGAAGTATTGGCGCTTCATTTACTCGGAGGGACCGGTTTGCACGATACGCTTTTAAAACCTTTTCTTTGATGGTCCAGTTAGCATAACGAGCGATAACCTGTCGAGGTCTCTATCTCTCTCACTCTTGGGGGGTCCGATGCGATGGACTCGCTGAATTAGGAGTGGATCAGGAGGGAGGTCGAGATTAAGGGCTTTGGCCAGGTCTGACACTAGGTACTTCTGGAGCTGGTCGTTTGTGACAGATTCAGGTATCCCCACAAAGCGAATATTATTCCTCCTTTCCCTGTTTTCAAGATCTTCAAGTTTGTCTCGGAGGATAATGTCTGCGTTTTGACATTGTGTGACTCCCCTTTCATTTGCTTCGGTGGCTGCCTCACATGAAGATACTCTCGCTTTGAGTTCTATTTTTTTAGCGTTTTCTGTTATTTGGCTGAGTGCGGTGTTTATTGATGTTTATATCATGTCAATTCGTTGGTCGAAGTACGGGGTTAGTAACCTGGACACTTCTTGGGCGACCAAAATCGCACAATCGGCAGCAAAATCTGGTGGGGCGGGCTTGCAGCAGGTGAGAGGTCGGGTGGCGTAATATCACCCCCTGATAGGAGTATTTGAGATTCCTCATCTGGCGAGGCAGTGGGTTCCATAGCCTTGCTTTGTCGTTTGCCTTGTGAAGCATTGGTTTTGGCCATTGTTGATCTTGAAGATTCAGGGGTGTGGGTGTTTTTAGCCCTGTTTTGTGGTGAGGGTTGCGAGTGTGATCTGAGGTATTTGTCCATGTTCTGGTGATACACAGGTTACAGAGTGAGAGAGACAGCAAGGTGTCAGCCAGGAGATATCTAGGGCGGAGATTAACAACTCATTGGGCAGATAGTCGTTGATGTAGCTCCTTGGACCCTGAGTCTCCCTCGACTAGGGTGATAATGTGAGTATGTCTTTATAATCGGTGAAGTTGATAGTCTAATGAGCAGGGGAAGTAGGAATCCCAGGTATGGAACACAGCTTAAAATTGAAGGACAGTGTGATTGACGTAGTGTCCAGCGGGTGATAGCGTTGTCCCAATTATGAGTATTCCTCTGTTGCGGGCGGGGTTAATAGATTTCTGTTTACAGGATGTGGGAACTCCCGAAACCAAGGATGAAAATTGAAGAACAATGTAGGTAGCGTAATGTCCAGCAGGTGGCAGCGTTGTGCTGCGTATATGCTAGTTGATTATATTAGGTGACACTGCTTTATCTAAATACAGGAGTGAAGAAATCAGGCGATACCTTTTAGAGGCTAACTGAATATATTTGATGGTGAGCTTTCGAGAGTACTAGCTCCGTTCTTCAGACATGATGTTATACAAGAACTGAACATTTACAGACTTTTTATACACAAAAGACATGGATCTTCAAAGGATCTTAGAATTCTTAAAAATAACAAAATGCAATATAAGCAGACAAGTCATTTACAACAGGTCAAGAAATCAACAATCTGGAAACTTGTGAGGCGTGACAGAGGGATCAGTAATTCTTATTTCTTAGCAATCAGGTGTGATTTGTGGCTCTCACAGTTCACACATAGTTTGACATAAAGCTGGCATGTATATTTAACCCATTTTTCAGAGTTTGAAATTTTTGCATTAATTTAAATTCCCACTCCTTTCTCTCCCTCTGTGTCTTAAAATGTCCCATTAAAACCATAATCTTCAAGTCTTCAATAGAATAGTCATCTCCGGAGAAATGTGCGGCCACTGTGAGATCTGTTCTGCTGTTATTAATGGTGAATCTGTGAGAATTCATGCGCTGCCTGAGTCCCTGCCCTGTTTCTCCCACATAAAGGCCTGTGGTCGGATATTGCGCACACATGATCAGATACACCACATTGGAAGACCTGCAGGAAAATGTCCCCCTAATTCTGTGCACCTGCTGTGGCTGTGGGACAGGTACATTGTCAGCAGTGTGGATGTGTCTGCAGGTCGGGTGAGGTGCCATTTTCAGTTGGGGCCTTCAGGGCACTCCGGACAATAATACGCCACAGGCTTGGTGATTGCCTAAAGGAAAGGAGAGGGGGGACTGGGAATATGTCTTTGAGTCTATTGTCCCTATGTAGCACAGGTTGAAGTTCCTTGGCAATCTTTCGTAGGATCTCCAGCTGTGGGTTGTAGGTGACAACTAGAGGCACTCGTTCTTCCTTCTGGGTCTCTTTGTATGTAAGTAGACTCTCTCTGTTGATGGCTGCTGCTTTGCTGATTTGATTGTCCGTCACTTTTGGCCTGTATCCCAATTGGAGAAATTTTGTCCTCAGATCCAGGAGGTGTTTGTCCAGGTCTGTCTTGTCGGAGCAAATACGATTGTATCGTATAGCCTGGCTGTATATAATGGATTGTTTTGTGTGCTTAGGGTGGAAGTTGTCACTTCTGAGGTAGGCAGTTCTGTCTGTGGGTTTGTGGTATACTGATGTGAGTAGCCGATGGTCTTTGATGTGTATTGTGGTATCCAGAAAGTGGATTTTTCTCTCTGAATATCTAAGTTTAAGGTTGATGGTGGGGTGAAAGTTATTGAAGTCATTATGGAATTTAAGTAGGGCCTCCTCGCTCGCAGTCCAGATGACAAAAATATCATAGATATAACGGAGGTACATCATGGGTCTGGTGGTGCATGTGGATAGGTATGCTCCTTCCAGTTCAGCCACAAAGAGGTTTGCATACTGGGGCGCACATCTGGACCCCATTGAAGGTCCCATTCACTGTAGATATAGGTCCTCTTCAAAGGTGAAATAGTTGTGGCTAAGTATGAACTGTATGAGCTGTGTCCAATTGGGATACAAACCAAAAGTGACGGACAATCTACTCAGCAAAGCAGCAGCCATCAACAGAGACAATCTACTTATATACAAAAAAGACCCACAATGAAGAACGAATGCCTCTAGTTGTCACCTACAACCCACAGCTGGAGATCCTATGAAAGATTGCCAAGGAACTTCAACCTGTGCTACATTAAGACAACAGACTTAAAGAAATATTCTCAGTCACCCCTCTCCTTTCCTTTTGGCCACCACCAAACCTGTGGCGTATTATTGTCCGGAGTGCCCTGAGGGCCCCAACTGAAAATGGCACCTCATCCTGCCTGTAGAACAGGTGCAAGACCTGCAGTCACATCCACACCGCTGACAGTGTACCTGTCCCACAGTCACAGCAGGTGCACAGAATTAGGGGGACATTTTCCTGCAGGTCTTCCAATGTGGTGTATCTGATCATGTATGCGCAATGTCCGAAAACGGGCCCTTTATGTGGGGGAAACAGGGAGAGACCCAGCCAGGCATGAGTTCCACAGATTCAATTAAAAACAACGAACAGATTCCGGGCCTTTCATTTTCCAGAGACGACCTTGTATTGAAGACTTGAAGATTTGGGTTTTTAAAAAGGGGGACATTTTAAGACGCAGAGGGGGAGAAAGGGGGGGGAATTTAAATAAATGCAAAAATTTCAAACTCTGTAAAAGGGTTAAATATCCATCCCAGCTTTTTATCAAAACTAGTGTGAACTGTGAGAGCCAAAATTACACCTGATGGTACGAGATAAAAATTATGCCCCCCCCGCTCCCTCAAAAGTTTCAGTTTGTTGATTTTTGATGTTGTAAATTATTGTTGCTTATTTGATTTGTTATTTTTAAGAATATAAGATCCTTTGAAGATCCATGTCTTTTGTGTATAAAAAATCTGAAAATTTCAGTTCTTGCATAACACCCTGTCTGAAGAAGGGGATGTCCCCCTGAAAGCTCCACAAAAATATTCAGTTTGCCCCTAAAGGTTCGCCCGATTTCTTCACTCTTTACTTTTATGGTAACACGGTACAACTTATACTATTATCTAAATACAGGTAGGATTGAAAGTGTTTTTTTTTGTAGGTGTCTGTAGTGTTTGACGATTTTTTTTCGACAAAGTTTTAAATCGGAAGGTTTTTATGGTGATCGAAATTTCCAGAATCATGGATAATTAAAGGTTAAAAATGAGATCATTATTAAGAGGCGCCTTTTTCGGCGCTTTCCTGTAATTTTGGCTGCCGCAAAAGAGATTACAGAATAGAGCAGGGTGAGATGGTTTTGCGGTCATGATGGTGTGTATGGTTGCGATTTGGGTGGAAAAATCACATGACCTCGTTTTTACATAGAACAGTGTTTCCTGTTTCAGCCCAGTGCTCTCAGGTCTCATGGGGTGGACCTGGTTTTGCTGTGGCCAAAAGTGGAAATTGTCTATTTCTGCACAGGAAACCTTATATTGCCTGTGTCCTTCCCAAATTTTGTTAGTTGGGTTTGAACATTTTTTGTTTAGCTAGAGAATTTTAAGCAGAATTCCCCTGTAAATTCCGGGGGGGGAGCAAGGGGGGCCCCGCGGGCGAACACGACAACTATCTATAAAGAACATGGATAAAGTTCACCAAGATTAGTGTAGACTTGTAGTGGAATATCTTTTTTATTAACGTTTGCTTTTGAAAATTTCCGGATATTGGGAGTGAATTATTTGGATAAACATATTTCTAGAAAACTGCAGGTCTCTTTGTTAGCGAAAAAACCCATTTTATTATCAGTATACATTTAGATGGTGTTCAATTTTACCCATTCCCTTGATGTTGTTACCCACTTGCATTTAAAATTAAAAACGAAACTTTAGTCAGACAGGTTTTTTGTTCCCAAAAAAATAGTGTATGTACGAAAACATCACCAGTTATGTTTTTTAAATTTTGCGCCCCCAGCATGTTATTGAGCAGCATTGTAAATTTTAAAACAGAAATTCTTTTCCCCACAGGTGAATTAAAAGGTGCAAAAATAGTTTATTATACCAAAACATAACGTTAGTGTTTTTTTATTTTTTGCCCCCCCAGCATGTTATTGAGCAGCTCTACGAAAATCTTAAAAAGAAAATTCTTTTTCACCAAGGTAAATTGAAAGGTGCAAAAAAATCTTTTATTATATCAAAACAAAACAGTTACGTTTTTTTTGACTTTTGGCAAGCATTTTCAGGCAGATTGTAAATCTTAAAACAGAAATTTTATTCACCACGGTGAATTGAAAGGTGCAAAAAATACGTTTATTTTCAAAACATAATAGTTAGTGTTTTTTGACTTTTGGAACAGCATTTTCTTTGGGAGACCCAGTAAATTTAAAAAGGAAATTTCTATATTCACAAAGGTAAATTTAAAAGGTGCAAAAAAATACCGTGTATTTACGAAAACATAATGGAAATATTGAAAAATTTGACTTGTTTTTGCAAAATCTTTTAAAATACATCAATCCCCGTATTTAGACAACCCCTTTAATACAATGAAAAAAAAAGGAAACAAAAAAAATGGGGGGATTCCATCCTATTTTTAAAAAGTGTTTTTTAGAATTAAAGTACTAAAAAACTTGCATGTAAAAAATAGTGTTAAAAAAATTCCCCTTTAATTGTACAAGGGAAGGTTTTCGGAAAACTTTACCCAAAGTAGGTTTTTTAGAGGACATGGAGTATGGAGCAGGACAAGAACAAAGTCAGAACCAATTTCTCCAGCACGTTTAGTAAAATTTTGGAAAAAGAATGCCAAGATAAAGGGCCCCGGGTGGAACAGGAGCTTAACCACCGATTTCCAAGTGAAACTAATTGGTCCACACTCTAGGGGGGCAAAGGCTCCGGTTTGATGTGTAAAAAGGGGAAAGGGTGGAGTTCTCACACTTCCGCTTCCCACTCTGCTTGCCGACGTTTTGTTGTGCGTCATCAGGCATTTTAACTGCGTGTTAATAGATGACGTACGCAGCGGGTTTCACCGCACCCCTGTAACTCCGGCCCCGGGTCATGCTGTGGGCCCCGGACAGGTATAGTCAAAGTCCGTTCAATAAAATGGTGGTTTAAAGATCCTTTTTCGGCACTTTTTAAATGTGGGGGGGGTTTCGGTTGGGGTATGTGTGGCCAGGCAGGGATGTAATGTCCCGTTAATAAAATGGTGGGGAAAGACTCCTTTTTCGGCCCCTTTTAAATGTGGGGTATGCGGTTTGGGGCTCATGTTTGGGGCCCCGGCGGGTTTGTCAATGTCAGTGAAACTAAAATGGTGGTTTTTAAAGATCCTTTTTCCGGGATTTTTTAAATGTGGGGGTCATGCAGGTTTGGGGTCATGCTGTGGCCCGGCAGATATAGTCAAAGTCCCCTGAAACAAAAAAGGTGGTTAAAAGACTCCTTTTTGCGGCAACTTTTTAAATGTGGGGGTCATGCAGGTTTGGGGCCCATGCTGTGGCCCAGGACAGGTATATTCAATGTCCAGTCAATTTAAATGGTGGTTGATAAAATCCTTTTTGCGGCACTTTTTAAATGTGGGGGTCATGCAGGTTTGGGGCTCATGCTGCGTTCCAGGACAGGGATATTCAATGTCCAGTTCAAGTAACATGATGGTTCAAATCATACTGCCTTCTGGCACTTTTTATTTGTGGGTGATGCGGGTTTAAAGGGGTCAGGCTGTGGTACAAGACAGGGATAGTGAATGGTCTGTGATTTTTTTCTGTGACTTTTATAACCTAAGTGTGTTGCCTAAGATGTAGGACGTATCCATTTGATTTGTGGATGTTAATTTCAGTTCTCCGCCCTTTTTTGGGTGTAATAATGAAGGTGTTGTTCTCTCCCATAGACTTTAATGGTCATCGCGCATAATCGATGCTCACTATTGAAAAACCTTATCGATAGCGGCTGACTATCGACTATCGATCGATCTCGATAGCCAACGCAATCGCTCAACACTAGTGATCTACGCTAGACAGTTCTGGTTGTAGATTTCTCTAGAGTGATTTTGCAGTGTACTGGGTAGATGAATTCTGTAATGTACTCATGTGATTTGTAGCTGGTTGGTAAGTTGTGACTTTGATGATACTGGATCTAAGGATGATGAGCCACGCCAGAGGCTTTTATTGAAGGCACTTTAAGCGGGTATAAGCTTGTGAGGCCACAAATGATCACTAGATGGCAGTAAGGTATCAAATTAGAGTGATCACTAGGCAGATAAGACAGGAAGTTTCTTATTAGGAGATAAAAAGTTAGGAACTTGTCGTTCAGATCAGAACTGCCTATAGAACCAGTCTGCGTTTGCAGGTTGTAGGTAGCTGCTTGCAAGATGCGTAGACAGCAGCACAGGGTAAGGCACAATGTGCTGGTATTTCTTTGTATTAAGGGTGTAGATACAATTTTGATTTGTTGTTAGAAATGTAACTTATACAGCTTATACAGCTTATGAATGTCGGCTACTGTCTATAGAGGCTGAGCGTGTTACCCCAGTCAGCCTTTCCTGTGGACTGGGGGAAAGTAAGATGGCGCACTTTCCCGCCGCTGACCCTGTGATGGCTGCAGCCGCTGGAGAAAATGGCGGGCAGTTTTCCCGCCTCAAATGTGCGGCAGGTGAGGGGGGCTCTCTTGGGCAGATTTTTTGCTGCACCCGGGCCGATGATAATTCCCCCCATGGAACGCTCTCACCTCTTTAAAGCTGGGGGACAGTTAAGCGTCTGTAGGAGCTCTTCCTCCGTGGCAGGGCTCTTCGCTCCTTCTATCAGGGCTCAGGAGCCGCGGGTTTCGTGCCGTGTGGTGTTCCGGTCTGTGTTCCGGTCTTCCCAGGCGGGCGGCTGCGACCTCCGGGACTCTCGGGATCAGTCAGTCGCCTCTTCCGCACCTTGAGGTACTGCTGCTTCCCACCAGCGGGCATCAGCTGTCCTGGATAGGGGCCTTGCTGGAGAGGTTTGGCACCTTTTCTTCTCCGCTCCTTGAGTCTGGCGTCTGTCGGTGTTGGGCCGCGGGCTGCAGTCTTCAACTGCCGACTCCAGCCTGTTAACGGTGGTGAGCGGGTGTGAGGCTAATCAGCCTCTGTACGGGGCTGGCAAGGGTGGGCTCCTCCGGTGCGTCTCGAGCTGTGCTGTCTTTTGAGATTATTATCCCGGCTGGGGGAGAAGGTATGGCCTGGATGTTAGCCGATGCACTCGGTAGTGTGTCGGAGCTCCTCTCAGATGCGGCCGCCATCATGCGTCCCGCCCCCGGAAGTCCGAGAGAAGCCTTTTAATAAGAGAGTTCCGGCCATTTGTCCATTTTGACTATGTTAGATGGCTGAAAGGGCTGGAAGACTTGATGGAGCTACAGATGTTACAAACTTTATCTTGCCAGTTTCAAAATCTTGTGTTGTGTAAAGTGTCAAGTTAAAGTTTGCAGGAGGTATACATACCTCCCAAGTGTCCCTATTTTGGAGGGACAGTCCCTATTTTTAACCCAGGTCCCTCTGTCCCTCTTTTTAATTTAGGAAACAGATTTGCATCAATAAAATCATTGTCTTGCTTTAAAAAGTATCTGATTGCTTCCTCGGTGTAGTTTACATAACAATTTGCTTAATACATTATTGGATACAATGCAATCCTGAAAATGTCTCCCTAAAAAGTTGTCATGTGTGTGTTTGGGCGTGGTTAGAGCGCCCTGGTGTGATGCCCATGTTTTTGGGGCGGGGTTGAGCATGGCCTGTTTTTTCCCTCTTTGCAATCTCTAAAAGTTGGGAGGTATGAGTATATGTGACAAGTTATTCTGCAATCCATACATTGAGGGGTTGTAAAGGTGTGGAAGAAGATGGCTGCTTTAAAAAATTATTCCACACCTGTTCACAGTTGTTTGTGGTAACACAGCTCATATTCTAGATCTATTCCCATACTAAATTTTCCCTTTGTGCTTTATTGTCCTGTCCGTTTTAAAACAAAAGGAAATTAGGAATTTAAAGTGAATATGAGGAGGGGAGAGAGAAAGGGAAGAGATTGAGGTAGATAAAATGATAAAGTGGTAGGTAAGGGAAAGAGGGAGGAGGAAAACCATGAATGGAGAGAAGAGGAAAAAAAGAAGGAAAAAAGGAGAAAAAAAAAAAATGGAGGGGGAAAAGAGAGAAAAGAAAGGGCAAAAAAGGTGAAAAGGGTGGGAATGAAAGCTAGAGAAGAAAATAAAAACAAAGAAAAGGTGAAGATGATGGGATATGAGAAAGAACATAAGGAAGACTAGAATGAAAAGGAGATGGGTAATGGGAAGAACGAGGTGGATAAAGAAAAGATAAGGAGAACAGGTCACTACAAGGTCAACTCTAAATTTCCCAAAATATACAACCCTGATTTGTTTCATACATTGGATAGATGCCAGATGACAGAAGCTTGGCTTCTATATTATCTGTTTTGTTCCTCCAGAGATGTTCTCTTTTCTACTTGTACAATGTCGTGGAAAGTTACTTGAGAAGCTTACAGACAAGTAGACAAATGTTGAAATCTGAGGAAATGTCTGTTTATTAAGAATGAAGCTTGGTAAAAATTACAAGAACATTCACACATTAGTTACATCGTTAGTACGGTTGAAATAAGACATATTTCAATTTTCATTGAGTGTTGACCTTTAATTTTCTTTGCGAGCTGCAATAAATATTATCCCATCATAGTCAGTAAGGTCACTTTTTGCCTTCCTATTGTGGACCTCACAGTGGTCGATAATGAAGCCTTCATCAGTAAGAGCTTTTCTTGCAAAGGCTTCATCATACTTCAAGATGTGGATCTTCTCATTCCCAACCATCATATATGTTGCATTTTGAGCTCCAACTAGCACAAGGTGTCCTCCAGGTTTCAGGAAGCTTAAGATTTTCTTGAGAGTCCGCTCATAGTCTTTCCGATTCTCACTGGTGAGTTCCAGAAAGCCTATGGTCATCACGCAATCGGCTTGGGGTAAAGTCTCCAGATCCACAAGATTTTCCTTGTGAAGATCACACTTCATAATTCCCTTTATGGCAGCCTTCAGTCTCATGTCCTTGTAGATTGTAAGCCCTCGCGGGTAGGGTCCTCTCTCCCTCTGTCATGCCAGTTGTCATTACAACTTATCACTGTACTCGTTATGTAATGTTATGTATGTAACCCCCTCGAATGTACAGCGCCCTGGAATCAATGGCGCTATAAAATAAATAATAATAATAATAATGTCCTTGTCTTGAAACTGATCACTGTAAATGTAATAAGAAGTCAGGTTGGGCTTCAGGTTTGAATCAAGTTCTGCCCCATCCGAATTTGTTCGGTGTTCACTGAATAGTGGGCGAAAGCACTTTCTTCAGACAGGTAAAAAGGAAGTGTTTTACTCATTGATTGGATACACTTTCTTTTTTCCTGTATGGAGAAAATGGCTGATAACTGGTAGCCTGAATTCTTGAAATTGCTGATAATATTCGGATGGGGCCAAACAGTTTGAAGTGCAACACCAATAAGAAGAGTTCAAGATGCAAACAAAAATACAGATCTCTTATTTATGAACAGATGTGCAGAACTCTGACAGTACATAATGAGGATCTATAGCTGTGTCTCCTCTACTTAAAGCCAGACATACACATGAGATGACTGTTGTCGGTTCCTCCTGACATTCCAAGGAAATAAAGGAATCTATCATGCTTCATCCCAACATCTAACTTTGGGAAGCCCCCTCAGTGTCACATTATTGGCCAGTCCCACTAAAACCTAAGGGCAGGTCCCCACGGCGCGGGTTTGCGGCCGGTTTTTCAGGGGTTTTTCAGTTTTGCAGACAGTCTGAAAAACCGTCCGCAAACGAGCACAACAGGCTCCTATGGAAAACCCATGCAGGAGTCCCCACTACACGGGTTTTCCACCCAGCGGTCTTTCCACCCGCGGGCCACCCGAAAAACTTTCTACATGCACATTCTTCCGTCCAGTTTTCGGACGGAATATGTGCATGTCAATGGGAAGGAGGAGGGCTCATCGCGGAGAAAAGCCGTCCCCCCCGCGGCCGTGTGCACAGCACACAAACTGGACACATACGAATAACCTGACCGGTATTTGTCCATTGTCGTGTAAACGGGCCCTAAGAGTTCATAAGGTTAATATCTCTGTGTATAGCCTGTTCTTGGCAATGTCTCTATGGCAGCAACAAGTAATAACTCTTCATTCTACATAAGATGCCGAGCCAAATAAAGGCCAAACTTTTTATGGATTACATAGTTACATAGTTAGTACGGTTGAAGAAAGACACGTGTCCATCAAGTTCAACCAAGGGTGGGGAAAATGTAGGTGAAGGGAGAGAGACAGGGATTTCAAGCCCAACCTCCCCACCGGTGAATGCCCTGGAACCCATAAGGCAGGGGAGACCCCATCTCTGACCCCGGAGCCGTCACCAGCCAGGATCCAGAATTTTACATGGCTACGTACGTATTGATATTCTTTAGTTTCAGGTAGTTATTTAATACTTTTTGTAGGGACCATTTCTATATTTATATAAATTAATCATGTCCCCCCAAACAGTCTTTTCTCAAGACTAAATAAGTTCAATTCTACTAACCTCTCCTCATAACTAAGATGCTCCATTCCCCTTATAAGTTTGGTTGCTCGTCTTTGCACTCTCTCTAGCTCCATTACATCTTTTCTATAAACTGGAGCCCAGAACTGAACAGCATATTCTTAATGAGGTCACACCAATGCTTTATACAGCGTTAAAATTACATCCTTGTCCCGCAAGTCCAGGCCTCTTTTAAAGCGAACCTGTCACATAGATTACGCCCCCCCTTGCTCAGGGCAGCACAAGCTAGTGTCAGACCTGCTGTTTCCAGCACTGTGTCCCTTATTCTGTAAGATGCTGTAGTTTTAGAGCATTTACCCCTCAAATCTTATTCATGAACAGGTGTTAGCCCCGCCCACCAAAGGCTAGCTCCGCCCACTGACAGTTATTCACATGTTTCTACCTATTCAAAGTAATAGGTTTATCAGTTGAGGTGGGCGGGGCTAGCCTCAGATGGGCGGGGTTTGAAAAAACTGACTCTTTGAATGACTCTTTTCTGGCTGAAAACTGCAGATTTGAGCATTAAATACTCGAAAACTCCAGCATCTTACAGAATAAGGGACACAGCGCTGGAAACAGCAGGTCTGACACTAGCTTGTGCTGTCCTCAGCAAGGGGGGGCATAATCTATGTGACAGGTTCTCTTTGATACAATACCAATACAATTGCCAATATCCTACTTGCCTTAGAGGCAGCTGATTGACACTGCATGCTGTTCTGTAGTCTATGATCTACAAGGACCCCCAGATCTTTCTCAACAAGCGATTCTCCCAGTTTTTCTCTCCCTAGGACATACAGTACAGACCAAAAGTTTGGACACACCTTCTCATTCCAACAGTTTTCTGTATTTTCATGACTATAAAAATTGTAGATTCACACTGAAGGCATCAAAACTATGAATTAACACATGTGGAATTACAGTATATACTTAACAAAAAAGTGTGAAACAACTGAAAATACGTCTTATATTCTAGGTTCTTCCTTTGGCTTGGATTACTGCTTTGCACACTCTTGGCATTCTCTTGATGAGCTTCAAGAGGTAGTCACCTGAAATGGTTTTCACGTCACAGGTGTGCCCTGTCAGGTTTAATAAGTGGGATTTCTTGCCTTATAAATGGGGTTGGGACCATCAGTTGTGTTGTTCAGAAGTCAGGTGGATACACAGCTGATAGTCCTACTGAATGGATTGCAAGAAAAAAGCAGCTAAGTAAAGAAAAACGAGTGGCCATCATTACTCTAAGAAATTAAGGTCAGTCAGTCTGAAAAATTTAGGAAACTTTAAAAGTGTCCCCAAGTGCAGTGGCAAAAACCATCAAGCGCTACAAAGAAACTGGCTCACATGAGGACCCCCCCAGGAAAGGAAGACCAAGAGTCACCTCTGCTGCGGAGGATAAGTTCATCCGAGTCACCAGCCTCAGAAATCGCAGGTTAACAGCAGCTCAGATTAGAGACCAGGTCAATGCGACACAGAGTTCTAGCAGCAGACACATCTCTACAACAACTGTTAAGAGGAGATTGTGTGCAGAAGCCTTCATGGTAAAGTAGCTGCTAGGAAACACCTGCTAAGGACAGGCAACAAGCAGAAGAGACTTGTTTGGGCTAAAGAACACAAGGAATGGACATTAGACCTGTGGAAATATGTGCTTTGGTCTGATGAGTCCAAATTTGAGATCTTTGGTTCCAACCACCGTGTCTTTGTGCGATGCAGAAAAGGTGAACGAATGGACTCTACATGCCTGGTTCCCACCGTGAAGCATGGAGGAGGTGTGATGGTATGGGGGTGCTTTGCTGGTGACACTGTAGGGGATTTATTCAAAATTGAAGGAATACTGAACCAGCATGGCTACCACAGCATCTTGCAGCGGCATGCTATTCCATCCGATTAGCGTTTAGTTGGAGCATCATTTATTTTTCAACAGGACAATGACCCCAAACACACCTCCAGACTGTGTAAGGGCTATTTGACCAAGAAGGATAATGATGGGGTGCTACGCCAGATGACCTGGCCCCCACAGTCACCAGACCTGAACCCAATCAAGATGGTTTGGGTTGAGCTGGACCGCAGAATGAAGGCAAAAGGGCCAACAAGTGCTAAGCATCTCTGGGAACTCCTTCAAGACTGTTGGAGACCATTTCAGGTGACTACCTCTTGAAGCTCATCAAGAGAATGCCAAGAGTGTGCCAAGCAGTAATCAAAGCAAAAGGTGGCTACTTTGAAGAACCTAGAATATAAGACATATTTTCAGCTGTTTCACACTTTTTTGTTAAGTATATAATTCCACATGTGTTAATTCATAGTTTTGATGCCTTCAGTGTGAATCTACAATGTTTATAGTCATGAAAATACAGAAAACTGTTGGAATGAGAAGGTATGTCCAAACTTTTGGTCTGTACTGTATGATGCCTGCAGATTTTTTGTACCCAGATGCAGGACTTTACATTTATCCACATTCAACCTCATTTGCCAAGTGGATGCCCAAACACTCAGTGTGTCCACGTCTGCTTGCAATTTATGAGCATCTTCCATTGATTGCACTACCTTACATAGCTTGGTGTCATCTGCAAAAATAGAAACCATGCTATTGATCCCCTCCACTATATCATTAATAAATACATTAAATAAAAGAGGACCCAATACTGAGCCCTGCGGCACACCACTCACAACCGGGGACCACTCTGAGTAGGAGTCATTTACCACCACTCCCTGAGTACGAGAGAGTTTTTAATCCAATTACACAGTTATTTCTAATTTACCTAACAAACGCTTATGAGGGACAGTGTCAAACACCTTCGCAAAGTCTAAAAACACAATATCCACAGCTGCCTGACCATTACCAATAATAAGATCATAGAGATTTAGCTTTTTCTTCACAACTTTGGATTTCCAAAATGTGAATAATAGAATAAGATGTGTATGTTTTCTTTAATTAATGTATATACAGTAGAACAGTAGGGATTGTTACTCTTTGAAACGGCAACTATGTAATGTATGGGGGGGGTCAAGTCCTCCAGAGCAAGAGCTTTTCTTTTGGAGCAGGTCGTTGTCCTGGCCTGAAGAGGGACTAGAGAGTGGGAGAACCCTTTTAACAATGCCCATATGCCATAGAAAGGCAAAGGCACAGCCTTATGCTTCTGAGCCCATAAGCAAAATATTTTTAGTAGGACCCAGGTGTAGTACTGCTGTCATTGTAAGTGGCAGAGTTGCCTTGGGCCCAGATGTGATTCTACTTGTGCACCCCCCTGTTATGTCCTTGTAGACAACTCTTTGGTCCTTCATGGGTTTTAGTTCTTCTGTTGTATAACTGCTTTACCTGCACCCTGTGACGTCGGCCAGTATTCCTGATGTGTGGGACCAGTCGAAGGCCCCTGTCCGTGTGTTCAGCCATTTATTCAGCTCAGTGATGCATCTCTCTGAGGCTCACAGTAAAGTAATTTATTTGAAAAAGTCACAGGCAGAATAAAGATGGTGAACGAAGGAGCCAAAGCTGATGTCACACAAACTGTCTCCTGTAATGTGACCTAATGGAGAACAAGAAGTGCAATCTGTCATATAATGTCTGATATAATGCAATGTACTGTAATGTGAAAAAGGAAAGAAAAAAAGATATACATGCCCTCATTATGTAGCTTGGGATCTAGAAGAGACCACATCTAACATTTCACCTTAAAAAATTATTTGAAACATTTGTACTTGGATGTCTCTTATCATAAAGGCCATTCTGGTACAAACTGGGCATCTCCTGATTATAATCATATATGTACAGTTGGTACAAGTTATACATCTCCTGTATACACTGCGTTCCAAATTATTATGCAAAAAGTGTTTAGGAGTGATAAGGTAAGATTTTTTTTGTTCGTCAGTTAAACTCATTGATGGTGATGTGGGTCAGGGCTCTTTATATCACTGAAAGCATTTGCAGACACCTGTGCTAATTAGTTTGGCAGGTGTGTCCAATTAAAGGCAAGACTACTTAAGAAGGCTTACCCACATTATTAAGCAGCCTACATTTTCAGCCAAAATGGGAAAGAAAAATGATGTGTCGGCTGCTGAGAAGCAACAAATTGTGGAGTGTTTAGGTCAAGGCATGACTTCAATCAACTTTGCCAAGACACTTCATCGTGATCATCGCACAATCAAGAAGTATGTAGCTGATTCATAGCACACACGTGTGCGTGCTGATAAGGGAAAATTGAGGATTCTTTCCAACAGGCAATTACGTCATGTTAAAAGAGTAGCTGCAAAAAATGCCTTGTCATAGCAGCAGACAAGTTTTTGAAGCTGCTGGTGCCTCCAACGTCCCCCGAACAACAAGATGCAGGGTCCTTCAGTGGTTTGCAGCTGTGCGTAAGCCATCCTGTCGACCTTCTCTATCCACTGCACAAAAGTAGAAACGGCTCCAGTGGGCCAAACAATACATGAAGACTGACTTCAAAACTGTTGTGTTCACCGATGAGTGCTGTGCAGCGCTCGATGGTCCAGATGGATGGAATGGAGGATGGCTGGTTGATGGACACCCCAAAGCAAACAGGGCTACGGCGCCAACAAGAAGGAGGTGGAGTAATGTTTTGGGCTGGAATCATGGGGAGAGAGATTGTCGGCCCCTTTAGGATCCCTAAAGGTGTAAAGATGAACTACATAATGTATGTGGAGTTTCTCAAACAGCACTTCCTGCCATGGTTCAAGAAGAAGAACCGTGCATTCCACAGCAAGATCATTTTCATGCATGATAATGCACCGTCTCATGCTGCAAATAACATATCTGCATCTCTGGCTGCTATAGGCATAAAAGGGGACAAACTTATAGTGTGGCCCCCATGCTCCCCTGACCTCAACCCCATTGAGAACCTCTGGAGCATCATCAAAAGGGGTGTCTATGATGGCGTGAGGCAGTTCACATCTAAGCAACAGCTCTGGGAGGGTATTCTGTCCTCATGCAAAACAATTAAAGCAGAGACCATCCAAAACCTGACAATTGGATGAGAGAGTTCAGAAGCTCATTTCGAACAAGGGGTCCTATGTGCACATGTAACATCACCTAGAATAAAGTTTTTGACTTGAAAACATGTTTGATTTCAGTTTGTAATAACCTGCTAATGCTTATAATTTCACAAATGACCATTTTTTGGTTCGTTATAAAAACGAAAAGGTTGAAAACTCTGCTGTGCATAATAATTAGAACATGCATTTTGAGTGCATTTTGATTTATTTTTTTTTTTTTACAAAATATACTGTTATCATAGGCAGTTTGTTCAAAAACCTTTCAATTATACTCTTATAGTTGATGACTGGAAAATTACAATGACTGCAATTCATATAGGTAATTTTGGAAAATAAGAGAAAATATTATTTGCATAATAATTTGGAACGCAGTGTATAGTGATATGGAGCATGCTGGTATAACCTGGGGATCTCCTGTATATAGTGATATGGAGAATGCTGGTATAACCTGGGGATCTCCTATATATAGTGATATGGAGCATGCTGGTATAACCTGGGGATCTCCTGTATATAGTGATATGGAGCATGCTGGTATAACCTGGGCTTTCCTGTATATAGTGATATGGAGCTTGCTGGTATAACCTGGGGATCTCCTGTATATAGTGATATGGAGCATGCTGGTATAACAGGTGGATCTCCTGTATATAGTGATATGGAGCATGCTGGTATAACCTGTGGTTCTCCTGTATATAGTGATATGGAGCATGGTGGTATAACCTGGGGATCTCCTGTATATAGTGATATGGAGCATGCTGGTATAACCTGGGGATCTCCTGTATATAGTGATATGGAGCATGCTGGTATAACCTGGGGATCTCCTGTATATAATTATATATGTACAGCTGGTATAAGTTATACATCTCCTGTATATAGTGATATGGAGCATGCTGGTATAACCTTGGGATCTCCTGTATATAGTGATATGGAGCATGCTGGTATAACCTGGGGATCTCCTGTATATAGTGATATGGAGCATGCTGGTATAACCTGGGGATCTCCTGTATATAGTGATATGAAGCATGCTGGTATAACCTGGGGATCTCCTGTATATAGTGATATGGAGCATGCTGGTATAACCTTGGGATCTCCTGTATATAGTGATATGGAGCACACTGGTATAACCTGTGGATCTCCTCTATATAGTGATATGGAGCATGCTGGTATAACCTGTGGATCTCCTGTATATAGTGATATGGAGGTCCTTGTTTGGAGGAGTTGATGCAGTAGAAAGGGACCCAAAGCCCATTCAGAATAAAAACATAAATTCCTTTATTGGTATCCTTGGTAAAACATGACTAATCCAAAAAATGGCACATCCCTAGAAAATGCAATGGCCAATGCGAGGCCGACGCGTTTCAGGCGCTAAACGCCCTTAGTCCACAGCGGGATTACCGGAAGTTGTATCGGCGTGTTCGCTCGGCGTATCACAGGTAAGAATAACTTTTTAATTATTGTATATAAATGTTGTTTTTAGTGATACATGTTGCTATGACTATGGGCGTTTAGCGCCTGAAACGCGTCGGCCTCGCATTGGCCATTGCATTTTCTAGGGATGTGCCATTTTTGGATTAGTCATGTTTTACCAAGGATACCAATAAAGGAATTTATGTTTTTATTCTGAATGGGCTTTGGGTCCCTTTCTACTGCATCAACTCCTCCAAACAAGGACTTTCTACTACACTTTCTCCAAGTGGGATGCAGTTGGTGACCGCCCTATTATTGGCAACGTTTGGGTGAGCTGGCATATACGTCTACACTTGTTTCTTATATAGTGATATGGAGCATGCTGGTATAACCTGGGGATCTCCTGTATATAGTGATATGGAGCATGCTGGTATAACCTGGAGATCTCCAGTAAATAGTGATATGGGGCATGCTGGTACAAACTGGGCATCTCCTGATTATAATTATATAGGTACAGCTGATACAAGTTATACATCTCCTGTATATAGTGATATGGAGCACGCTGGTATAACCTGGGGATCTCCTGTATGTAGTGATATGGAGCATGCTGGTATAAGCTGGGATCTCCTGTATATAGTGATATGGAGCATGCTGGTATAACCTGGGGATCTTCTGTATATAGTGATATGGAGCATGCTGGTATAATCTGGGGATCTCCAGTATATAGTTCTATGGCGCCTGCCGTTATAACCTTGTGATCTCCTGTATATAGTGATATGGAGCATGCTGGTTTAACCTGGGGATATCCTGTATATAGTGATATGGAGCATGCTGGTATAACCTGGGGATCTCCTGTATATAGTGATATGCAGCACGCTGGTATAAGCTGGGGATCTCCTGTATATAGTGATATGGAGCATGCTGGTATATCATGGGGATCTCCTGATTATAGTGATTTGGAGCATGCTTGTATAACCCGGGGATCTCCTCTATATAGTGATATGGAGCATGCTGGTTTAACCTGTGGATCTCCTGTATATAGTGATATGGAGCATGCTGGTATAACCTGGAGATCTCCTGTATATAGTAATATGGAGCATGCTGGTATAACCTTGGGATCTCCTGTACATAGTGATATGGAGCACGCTAGTATAACCTGGGGATCTCCTGTATATAGTGATATGGAGCATGCTGGTATAACCTGGGCCTCTCCTGTATATAGTGATATGGAGCATGCTGGTATAACCTGGGCCTCTCCTGTATATAGTGATATGGAGCATGCTGATATAACCTGGGGATCTCCTGTATATAGTGATATGGAGCATGCTGGTATAACCTGGGGATCTCCTGTATATAGTGATATGGAACATACTGCTATACCTTGGGCCTCTCCTGTATATAGTGATACGGAGAATGCTGGTATAACCTGGGGGTTTCCTGTATATAGTGATATGGAAGAATGTTTTGCAGCCACAGGACCTGGGCATCTAGCAGTCATTGATTCGACCATGAACTTCCTTGTATATCAAAGTATTCTACAGTCAAATGTGAGGCCATCTATCCAACAGCTAAGTCTACAACAGTAGGGCTAAAGAAGAAAAGGGTCAAGGTGTTGCAATGGCCCAGTCAAAGTTGAGACCTCAACCCACCTTAAATAATATGACGGGACCTTAAGAGAACTCTGCAGAAATGCATGTCTACAAACCTCAGTGAACTGAACCTTCGGAATTCCTCCAGAACAACATGAGAAAGTGATAAAATCATAAAGGAAAATGATGTCTTCAAGTTATTTCTGCTAAGATAGGTCTACAAGCTATTGATTCATGGGGTGTACTTAGTTTTTCACACATGGCTTTTGCTTGTTGGGTGTTGTCCATCTGAGGTTGCATTTACCCAATTTTAAGACCTTCTAAGATGAATGCAACCTCAGATGGACAACAACACCACAACACACACCACACACACACACAAACACACACACACACACACACACACACCACCACACACACACACACACACACACACACACACACACACACACACACAACACAACACACACACACACACACACACACCACACAGCTCTGGAAAAAATTAAGAGACCACTGCAAAATTTTCAGTTTCTATGATTTTTCTCTGTATTTTTGAGAAAAATGTACATTGTTATTGTATTATATAAACTACTGACAACATGTCTCTGAACTTCAAAGCAAAAAATGTTGTATTTCTTTGCAGTAAATGAGAAATCTTCAAAATAATAAAAAAAGAAGTAGCACTGTTAGACCTCAAATAATGCAAAGAAAACAAGTTCATATTTCTCTAGAAACAATAAGACTAATGTTTTAAGTTAGGAAGAGTTTTCTTTTCAACTTCTTTGGTAAAAGTTACTTTTTCATTCAAATTCCTTTTGGCCTATTCCTAAGCACTTGCTTTGCCATCCAGCTTGTCCTATTGCAAGAGGATTGTGAAGACCACAGCAGTGTTTTTTTTTATACTTTCCTTCATTAAATAAGATTTGGTTCAGGTGATCACCTCATCAGAAGCACATTAAGGAGAATGAGGTGGACTTTGGTTGGAATTCAACTGACACTGGAATGGAATGGCCGTCAGACATGTAGAGATGCTGCTATTTAGAAAACTATGCAGTGGTCTCTTAATTTTTTCCAGAGCTGTATATATATACATGCATACACAGATGGGGAAAGGAAGGACAAAGTTAATGCTGGAATAGAAATTAGAAAATGCCATACATACCATTTTCACATGCGGCATGAAGTTTCTTTATTGGAAATTCTAAAATATCATCTGCAAATCCCATATTCTCCTTGTCAGACAGGTAAGTGTCAAGATATGTCCTTGGATCAAAACCCAGAACGTGATAAAATGTGTGGTCACCACAGTCCATCTTGTATACAGATGGCACAGGCAGGAGATCTGACGTCTGTCTCTCTGAGTTGTCATTTATATATGTCAAGAATAAGCCCTCGAGATCTGTGTCACGCCTTCATGTGCTGTATAAGTCATCAGAATTCAGGTGACGATCATTTGTTCTGTAACGAAGATAAATTTGTGGGACTCATATGACTGCTATCCATATATTAAAGTTAGCTATACATATGTGGACTACTGTGGTGAGCAAATAATTTCCTATGAATAATAAAAAATACATTAACTCACAAAAGTAAGTACACCCCTCACATTTTTGTAGAAATTGTATTATATCTTTTCATGGGAAAACACTGAAGATCTGACATTTTGATGCAATGTAAAGTAGTCAGTGTACAGATTGTATAACAGTGTCAATTTGGTTTGCTCTCAAAATAACTCAACACTGTCATCAATTTCTAAACCGCTGGTAACAGCAGTGATTCCACCCCGAAGTGACAACAAACGTGAGGACACCCCTTAAGTGAAAATAGACATATTGGGCAACATGTATGAACCCGTTTAGGTCTAAAACTCACTTTTTTGCCCATAGGTTACTATGGGCAAAAGAGTGAGTTTTAGACCTAAACAGTTTCATACATGTGGCTCATTGTGCCCAAAGTGTCAATATTTTGTGTGGCCGCCATTATTTCCCAGCACTGCTTTAACTCTCTTGGGCACGGAGGTCACTAGAACTTCACAGGTTGCAACCACTAGACTCCCTCTTCCCTCCTCCATGACGACATCACGGAGCTGGTGGATGTTAGAGACCTTGCGCTCCTCCAGCTTCCGTTTGAGGATGCCCCACAGATGTTCCATAGGGTTCAGGTCTGGAGACATGCTTGGCCACTCTAGCACCTTTACCCTCATTTTCATCAGCATGGCAGTGGTCGTCTTGGAGGTGTTTGGGGTTGTTGTCATGTTGGCATACTGCACTTTGGCCCTGAATGGAGGGGATCGTGCTCTTCTTCAGTATGTCACAGTACATGTTGGCATTCATGGTTCTGTCAATGAATTGTAGCTCCCCACAGTCGCCAACATGCATACAGCCGAAAACCATGACACCATGAATATATATAAGACATGCTTGTCTTTGTACTCCTCACTTGGTTGCCACCACTCAAAAATGACACCATTTGAACCAAATAAGTTTTTTATGATAGATAGATAAACCAGCGTATTAATTGCATCTTTTTAGACTAAATATCCTGAAAGGGATGTCCAACCCTTAATGCATCAATATAAAAAATCAGGATATACAAACACAGGCTTCGTTGCAAATATTTTTTCTTTTTACTGTGCTATACCTTCATGCACTATGTTACAATTATCCTCTTGTGTTCATAAAGCAAAAACAATGTTGCAAAGGCAGTTGTAATCACCTTAAGCGCAGAGCGCATTCACATGTGTTGATGTCTATTGCTTAACCTATTCATAGTCTCTTAAAGCAAATGTCTTCTTGACTCATATACATGGGCAATAAAGCAGGACTCACTGTGTGCAGCTCGGCGTGGTAGATCTCTTCAGGGATTACACTCGTACTCTCGACTATCGGGAACAAGAGGCACTGCGCCTGCGCGACGTTTCGGGGACCTCCCCATTTGTCAAGCTCGCCTGCGATAGGTGGAAGCAGGACTAAATACCTGCCATGACGTCACTATTGACCCGTGTGTATCCTATCTACTGCTATCGTAACTTATGATTATCGAACCTATTACAAACTATCCTAAAAAGGTTAAACTATAACACTTATTACTATAACACCTATTGCAACCTATCCCAATAAATACAAAGAAAGGGTAAGACTATACTGCTATCATATTGTACAGAAAAGCGCTCCATTTACATTCCTCATTTAATCCTATGGGTTTAAGCGCATCTAACCTGCTGATCCAATAGACCTCTCTCTGCAAGAGGCGTCTTTTTACGTTTTCGTTCTCATGTTGTTCTACAGTATATGCTCAATCACCTGCCACCTCAGATCGCTTACATTATGTCTATTATAGAAAAAGTGTTTAGCAATTGCTGTCTCGCCATACTGCTTTTACTAGTTGTATCCTCTTTTTTGCCCTGTGCCATTTTTGTTTGATATAAACGAATCTGTGATTTGTGTTCGTTTACTCTAATGCGTACTTGTCTTGAAGTTTGGCCAACGTAGATTTTACCGCAGGGGCACTTAAGTAGATAAACTACATTAGTTGTATTGCAGGTAAAGTAGCCTCTGCACTGAATAGCGTATCCTTTAGTAGGGTGATGTATTGTATCGCCTCGTATGATGCCTGAGCAATTCTGGCAATTAAGGCATGGGAAAGTGCCTTTCTTTTTGGTGGTTAGAAGACTCTGACGTGTCTTCTTTACTTTGAGATCGGAATGCACTATCATGTTTTTAATTGTCTGGCCTTTGCGGTAAATGAATTGAGGTTTCTCTTTAAAGCATTTCCCATATATGGGATCGCTTTGTAAAATATTCCATGCCTTGCTAATGGTATTTTTTATCAGCCTGGCATGTTCATCATAGACTGACAAAAACGCTATCTTGTTGTCGTTATTTTTTCTTTGTGGTTTTTTAATCATTAGCTCATCTCTTGTTTTTTTGGAGACCTCATTTACTATTCTTGTTACCTCCCTCTTAGGATAGCCTCTTTCAACAAAATTCTCTATCATTTGCTCTTTATTTTTATGATACTCATTGTCTGTACTGCAAATGCGCCTTAATCTTGTGAACTGTCCTTTAGGAATTGCGCTTGTTACGCTCGGGGCGTGAAAGCTATCATGATGTAGCATATTGTTTTTATATATTTCCTTCCTATAAAGAGTAGCTTCTAATTTGCCATTGTGTTTGTATACTGTAACATCCAAGAAGTTAATATTTATGTTACTTTTGGTTAAGGTAAATATTAATAGAGGATGTAACTTATTGATATAGAGAACAAAATTCTATAATTGTTCTTCACTTCCCAGCCATACTAGAAAAATATGATCCACGTATCTTGACCAGTGGCCTATATATTGGCCATACGGTCCGTGGATGATATATTGGCTTTCAACATGTTCCACATATATATTAGCGAAGCACGGGGCAATTGGAGACCCCATCGATGTGCCTTGCTTCTGCAAATAGAACTCTTTACCAAAACGAAAATAATTATGATGTAATATGATATCTAGCAGTGTCATCAAAAATTCCATTTTCCTATTAGTAAGGTTATGATCATTTTTTAAAATGTTCCCTAACTAACTCAATTACTTCTTAGATGGGGATGTTGGTATATAGACTTTTGATATCTAAGGTACACAATATGGTGTCATCAGTCACCTCAGTCTGTTGAATGTACTTAAGGAATTCATTGGTATCCTTGAGGCACCTGGGTAGGTTTTTTACTATAGGCTGCAAGAATTCATCAATATATGTGGCCAATGGCTACAGTGAAGAGTCGTGGCCGGGAGAAGTCGCCATGGCGGTCTGGGACAGATGGAGACAAAGAAGAGAAAGAGAACAACTCTTCAGAGGTGTCTCCTGTAAGTCCCTGGATGTTACTTTAATCGATTAAATGTCTGCAGAGCCTGTGTACAATTGGTCACTGTATGACAGTAACATTGGTTGTAGCATAATGGTTTGTATTCAGTAATGGCATTGTGTATTATTCAGTCACTATGTGGTGGTGATATGTGGTCATGATGTTCTGGTATTATACAGTCACAATGTGCCGGTGATATGTGGTCATGATGTGCTGGTATTTTACAGTCACAATGTGCTGGTGATATGTTGTCTTAGTAGGACATTGGTAATATTAGCCTTGGGATTCTGGTTTTGTGTAGTTGTGTGGTTTTAGTGATGCACTGTGTCGCATTGGGTCACCTTATGTTATGGGGGGGGGCGGGGAATTTCTTCACCCCGCCCTGAGTGCAATTTAGCCTAGGAACGACCCTGGTTTAGACATAGATGACTGTGTTGAGTTATTTTGAGGACACACCAATTTTACACTGTTTTACAAGCTGTACACTGACTACTTTACATTGTATCAAAATATATCTTCAGTGTTGTCCCATGAAAAGATATAATACAATATTTACAAAAATGTGAGGGGTGTACTTACTTTTCTGAGATTTTGTATATGCTCTGCAACTAGCCACTAGGAGATAGACACTGTGCCACAGGTTCTCCAGGATTGGGACGATATACCACAGGGTCAGAGGAACTAGAGCCGGCCACAGACATTACATAAAGGTTGGCTGCTTCTGATGATACCAACCAGATCAGTCATAGAAGTACTGTGTGTGCAACCTCCTAGCTGTGCTCCTAGAGAAATAATGGATTGTACATATTGGATGTCAACATACTACAGTAGATCCTTTGCTTTCCAGGAAGATGCTTCATATAAGCAAACAGAGAAGGTAGAGGCTCATCCTTGTAGCAATCAGTATCACACCTGGTTACTCTCCAAACTTCAACGTTTTCTTTCTGCACGGATAGCTTCTGATCCACGGCAAAGGATCTCTTGGACAATCCAAAAAAGTGCAGTATGATGCAATCCAGCAATGTAAGAAACGTAACGTAGCACAAACTTTATTCCTTAATCTTCGTACAGAGGGTAAAAAACATAGCATAGTAACAAAGCTTACATGTTTCGGATGTAGTATCAGTCCTTGTTCACAGCTTGTCTCTAAGTCTCAAAATCCACACACTTGTATTGGAAGGTAGGCGTGTCATATGTTGATTTCCTACATCACTTCCATTAACTCTTACTTTGCTATTGCATCTTAAAAACTACTTAAAAACAAATTAAAAATATACAAACATTATTATACAAATCTTATATGCTTAATAAATAGGTGGATACACTAGTAGGGTTAATAAATAGATAACAGATCATTGCTGTAATTTAACCCTTCAGGGGCTCTTGTATTAAGTTCTAATATCCAAAAGGCTTCCCGGAGCCGTACCATTTGCTGCCAATCTCCTCCCCGGGCAGGGCATTCCACCCTTTCTAGACCAAAATAACAAAAACTGTCTAAAGAACCTGAATGTTTTTCTAAAAAATGTTTAACTGCTCCCGATTGGTTGGTATATTCTTTTCTTATACCTGCCATATGTTCTGCAATTCTTGTTTTCAACTTCCTAATGCTGCTACCTATATATAGTTTATCACAATCAATGCAACATATGCCATAAATTAAATGATGAGGATTACAGCTTCTAAACTGTTTTATTTTATATTGCTTGATCAGAATTAACTTTTTTTTTTTTCTTAAGTCGTTTTTTGTGCATACGTTCATGTATTGCATCTAATACCCCCACAAGTAAAAAATTCCTGTTTGGGAAAGCCAATTTTTCAACAATAATTTACTTTTGAAATCACTATGAGAGATATAATTTCCTATGGTTTTATTTCTCTTTGGTACGCAGAGGACTCCCTGATCTATTATGTCTGCTAAAATGGGGTCTTGTTTTAAAAGGGGTTTTCTCTTTTAAAAAATAAAGTTCAACGTGGGGACAAAAAAATCAAGCTTGTGGGCCCCTTGGTTACCATAAGAAAAGACTTGGTTTAAAAAAATGTTTTCTCAACTCCACCCCTCGAACCCATCCACGGGTCAGGTTTTAAATTTTCCTCAGTATTGCCAGGTACAGAATATCGTACATTCGCACGGGTGATCTCTTAGGGCAGTGCTTTCTGGGGGAGTCCTGAAAACATGACCTGTTGGTGGTCTCGGGAGGGATTAGAAACACTGTTTATAGCTAATTCCCTGCATGCAAAGAGAGAACTTAAATTGGGACTCAGTTTTTTTAAAAACACCTCACTACAAAGTATTTTTTTTATCCCCAAGCTAAACACATCCAACCATTGGCTAAAAAACACAACACAGCTAAAGTTTTCATGGCTAATTTATTGTACGTTATTATTAATTTCACCAAAAATCACATTTATGCATTGACTAAAAGCTGAAGAAAATACATAGAAAGGATTTATGGGCCAATGAGCTGTGTCCCCGATTGCAGCCCAATCCCATTCAATTGACTAACACAATACAGGTATATCTGTGAAGAAGGGTGGAACCATGAGGCCATGTTCACATGCTGAATTTTTGTTGCGTTTTTCAAGTTCATCAAAAAAGTAAGCAACAAAAAAATGCATGTACTGAAAATGTACCAAAAATCAAATGCATTTTTAATTAACCCAAATTTTGTCTGTGGTCCAAGTTAAACTTAATCAAAAGACCACCCGCATTTTTTTTTCACAAAATTTTTAAAAAATTTTTTTGACATTGAGAACAACAGAAACATATGCAGTACCGCAATGTGTGAACCAAGCCTTAAAAGGAAATTCCCACTGTAGACTGTGATGAAATATTGATAGAATATATCAAAGTTGTGATAAGTTGCTGTTCTACTTTTGGAACCCGCATTTTAACTAAGGAATAGACCCAAAAGTCTCGGTTCCAAATGGAAATATGATCATGGTTGCACAAAACTCTCCATTCTGTTTCTGTGGGCTTTAGTACCTTCACCTTTTTTTAACTCCCTAAATAAATGGAAAGGGTTTTCACAGCGCAATATCCTCTCTATTTTCAATTGACACTTTTGGGGGCCAGTTCATGGATAGGGGGGGTCCCAGAGGGGAACCTGTCCATCAGCCTTGATAGTTTTCATTTTGGGATCAGAAAATGACCTGCATTCAAAAACCCCATGACTTTTTTTCTAAAACATTTTTCTACATGTTTTTGATGTAGTTGAGAAACAAAGCATACCGAATGTGTGAACACAGCCTTAAAAAGAAATTCCCACGAAACCGTGATAAATATTGAAAAATTTTCAAAAGGTTTTGGTAGGTTGCAGTCCCACCTTTGGGCCCCACATTCTCAAAGGGAATGACCTCTGAAAGTTCGGTTTTCCAAAGGGAAATATATCCGGTTGCAGAAAAAACTCTCCATTCTGTTCTGTGGGAGTTCCGAGTACCATTCACCTGTATTGGGAACTCCCATAGAACAGGATGTAAACTTGTTCACAAGCGCCATTTGCTCTCTATTTTGAGTTGACACTTTTGGGGGCTGGTTTCTTGAAAAAGGAGGGCCCCAAAGGGGTAACCTGCCCCTTCAGCCCTATGCATTCCTATTGATACACCATCAATGTGTATGTTGGGAACACCCCCTTTAAGAATGATAGGCTATCCACGTCAAGATGTTCTAGACACATTGATAAGAAGGGCTATCTTGAGCGATACAAATATCCCATCAATATGCCATCAAAGTGCATGACCCTGAAGCTTTGTTTCTCTAATCTCATACAGTCCTTCTAAATTAAATGTTGCCCATTCAAGCTATATTATATATATTTAGAATTAGATTTTACCAATATATATATTATTTGCAATAAATCATACGTAATTCATGTTTATGAATGGCAGAAGCTTAGCGGAGATTGGGGGCCAAAGAGAGGCTTTGCCGGTAACCTCTGAAAGGTTCAACAGGCCTCCTTGACAGCAGTGACAAAAAACTTTTTATGGACAGACACTTGAACCTACGGCCCAAAACCTTCACATTTATGAATCTTAAATCTCTCGTTAGCAAGAGTTTGTCTTAAAAAGCATTCATCATAGTCAAAGACACAATGTTTAGTTGTACCAACTGTGTAATACGAAGCATTCAAAGTCCCGATGAGAATAAGCACCCGCCTTTTTTTTTTTTTTTTTTTTTTTTTTTTTTTTTTTTGCAGGTCTATGGGGAAATCTGCATGGAGATCGAATATCCTCACCTGCTTAATGGACTGCTTAATTGTACTCCAAAAAATTACTTCTTTAACTGAAAGGGGATAAAAAAAAAAAAGATGTTTTTATTCAACAATGAAACACTATGGGGGGGGGGTTTTATTTTTTTAACTTTTCTTTTGGAAAAACTGTAAGAAGTCTATAAACTTTAGCTGTTAGACAAAATGGAGAATCTGTGCCCCCCCAAAGCCAAATAACAGTTCAATCAGTACAGCACAATATAATATATATCCAGTTACCTTTCGGGAAAAAATAATTGGGGAATTTACTCCCAAAACTTTGTTTTTTTCAAAAATAAAACCCCAGATTTCGGTGCACAACATGTGGACCCATCTCCCTCACGGGCCCCCCCCTGGACACAAACATCTCTTCTTGTCCCATACCTTAAAAAAATATAATCTTTAAAACTCAAAAAACTATACAACTTTTTTTTCACTTATCTTTGGCCTGTTTGGCTGGGAAAAAAAAAACTTTACCATTGTTGTGGGGGACTGTATTTTGGGGGGGGGAAATGTTATGGGTGGACACGTAGGCTGGTACTGTGTAACTTCACTATTAATTGGCAATGTAATCTCACGTTAAGATAGACACTTTACGATGGCACTTTTTGGCTGGCAACTATATGGGTGGGCACTGTAGGGGGCCCCTATTATCTGGATACTGTATAGCTGGTACTTTAACTGGCACTTTATGATGGAAAAGTACTTGGCACTGTTAAAAGGGAAATATTAATTTGGGGGACTGTATGGCGGCACTGTTATGATGGGCAATGTACGGGGGCACTGTTTTTGATGGGGGATATTACGATGGGCACGTATGGGGTGGGACTGTTAGTTTTGGACACTGTATGGTGGCACGTTTTGCTGACATGTAAGCTGGGGACTTTTTTGTGGGCAATGTTAATCTGGGACTGTTTTGAGGCAATTATTACGATGGGGCCCGTATGCTGGGGACGGTTTAGGGGACTGTATGGTGGCTGGTTATGAGGGGACTTATGGCTGCACGTTTGATGGGCAATTTTACTTGCACTGTTATGACGGCATTATTACAATGGGCACTTTGGGGCAAATGTTATTTTCACTGTATTGCTGTACTTATAATGGCACTGTTAGAGGGCAATATACGTCTGGCACTGTTATAATGGGCACTATTATGATGGGCACTGTATGGCTGGCACTGTTATGGTGGAACTGTGATGATTATTCTTACGGAATAATAATAACTTGTTGATTAAAATCAATAGAAACTTGCTATTGGAGAACAACTTCAGTGGAAAATATCCCCCCAAAGGGCTTTTCATTGAAATGGTTTGGTTTAGTAGAAGAAACTAGTCTTGCTTCATATTTATTTTCACTCCCAACCTACCAAAAATGAATTTTAAAGGGTTTTTCCCCTGCCCTAAGCGAAAATCACTTTTCTGGGGCTGATTTGGTGAAGTCCCCCAAAAGTCAAACCTTCACTGATCAATCAATGGGCTATTCTAACTATAATTCACCAACATCGTTGCCCTAAACAATTCCTCTAAGCTTGAAAGCAAACAGGAGTCAAAAGACAGAAGCGGGAAATGGGAAAAGGCAGTGACTCTTCATTTTGAAGAAGCTTCTTTGACCCTGTGACACACTTATGACCTTCAAACTGCTAAGAAAAGTTGCTTCAGCTCGAGAGAAGGAATGACTGGCATAAGACCAAAACACAACATATACAGTAGCTTTAGATAATGAAGGCTTCTGAGCAATCCATTATACCTGCTGACTATCCGTCGTTGTACCAAGTCCATTACCTGCCTGGAACCTGTGTTACCTGCCTACGGCTACACCTGCTGTGTCCTGCCACCTGTGCCAGCACCTGCTGTCTTGTTCTGCACGTCGGCTGCTGCTGTGAGTGGCCAAGAGGATAAACATTCCCTTAGAACGTGACAGAAAGCACTTTAGGTGGCCCATTCCATTCTTTTTTGTTGACCTTCTTGATGTCTTATGATTGAATAACATCTTACCAGGTGCCTTCAAGTTCCTTCTCGAAATTATTTGCAATAGACCAATCAAAAGCACCAGTGCGCTGGTTCAGCCATTTGGTCAGCTCCAGAATGCAGGTCTCATTGGGTTTTAGTACTGTAATCTCTGGATAATACTTACAGATGGCATAGAGCTGATGGATAATGCAGCTAATGCTTATGTCATAGGCACTTTTTCCTTTAAAATTACCTATAAGAAAAGAAGCAATGACTAAAATTAATATAGGGAGTCAAATAGTCTTTGTGAGACTATGCAAAGCTATAGTATTATGTATATTATTATAGATTGTCTATTACCAAAGGGTCTCTTATAATCATCCTGGATTTGTCCATACAATTCCAGGGTAATGTATTTATATATGATAATAATAATATAATAATAATAATAATAATAATTGAGGAGATATTGAAGATACAAACCTTCAGCCAACGTATCATGTAACTTCTTCATTAGGAAACGTATGGTCTCATCTACAAATACGGCATTTCTATCATCCGAAAAATAAGTCTGAAGAAATTCTGTGCTGTCTGTTCCATTCACTTGTAGCTCTGTCTTTGGTATTTCCATTCTTTCGTCAAAATGGATTCTTCTTCTAGGAGATGATGGTCTGTAAATGTAGCGATGATGTGATGCTTTATATACCCAGCATGTATGGTTATAACTTATCAACATAAGTATATATAGTCAGTAAATAAAGTATGTAAACCATGTGGTTTTAGTCACTCAATGTATACTCAATTTAACCCTTTGCAGTACTAGAAATTTGTACAACACTGAAACCATTGTTAACTGAAGAACTTAGCTAAAAATCTTTTACTTCTAGACTGTATACAAGAAACTGGGCCACTGACTTCCAGGGCTCACAGTTAGTGGTGGATTGAGAAAATGACTAAACTTATAATAAGTAGGCAAAGGTAGTCCTTAAAGGAGTTGTCTCACTACATTGATTCATCTTACCTCAGTCCTGTTTTCTCAGTTTCATTTTGAATTCAGGGGCGTGTTTACTGGCTTGTAGCTATAGCAACCAGTGCTGGCAGCCTATCAGGAGAGATTGAACAGGTCTGTAGCTATAGTGACCAGTGCTGGCAGCCTTTCATGAGAGATCAAACAGGTCTATAGCTATAGCAACCAGTGCTGGCAGCCTATCATGAGAGATTGAACAGGTCTGTAGCTATAGCGACCTATCCCATACAAGAGGGGATATCTAGGAATACGTAGGACACTGTTAATGGACATATATTGCAAAGTGACTTGTTTTTGCAAGATCTTTAACATAAAAAGCAGCAATCCTTGTAGTGAGACAACCCCTTTAAAGCTGGCCACACTTGAAAATTAGTAGTTGTGAAAGCAGAACACCCTTGTCGGGTGGTTAGAAAAGTAGTTCATCAGTAGTCACGAAAGGAGGCTACACACTACCATTGGCTGTTATGAAAGGAGACAATGGGCGATATGTCCGAAAATTGGCATAGTCGCGGCAGATTTTAGGTGCATTTAATCGGTGTAAAGTGCCCCCTGAAAGTACAATCCTTTCAAAAATCTGTCTTCTGGAATACCTTGCATACTAAACATAATGCGCCTAAAAAGGCGCATTGCACAATCGTGGTGCATAGCGTATCAGTGCTAATGTATGTTATGCGCCTCCATAGGCGCACTGGGTTATGGAGGTGCACCGCGTATCATCGCTACTTTATTTAATGTACCATTACAATGTGTCGTGCCTGGCATTTAATGCGCCTAGTTTTACTGTACGACAATTCATTTATATTGAGAATATGGTGTCAAGAGTATTTTTGGCGCAAAATAGACCAAAAAACGGGGCTTGCGTATTGGGACATGTTGCCCTATATTTAGTAAAAAAATAGAACACACTTGACAATAAGAAATAATGAAGGAAGACTCCACTTGTGCAATGATAGTAAAAAGAAATGACTATTATTATCATATTATTATCATATTTTATATCAAATTTATATAATCAACTATGATAATGCAAAGCTTGCATCTCCAGCCTGCTTGTATTTTAAATTATATCTCCTTGTTTCTTGGATACATAGTCACAAACCTGTTGATTTAATCTTATGCTTCGTTTGAAAAGTCCTCAATATATGCTTTTGACTTATCCCCTGTCTACAAGAGGTGTTTTTGTTTATTTTGCTTTAAACCTTGTAGCAGGCCTCCGGTGAACAAATAACACCTGTGCATTTTTTAAGCTGACACAGCATCAGGTTGTGTCCGCCAATTTGCTTAAATAACATATAAAGCCATAAAGCTGGGGGTGAAAAACAGCAGCTCTTTACCCATGAAAGGGACGCCAAAACGGTGTTGTTTTCCCTGAGAGTTCTCCACCACTTTAGCTTCTCATGGCTGATGTTTCAGACACGATGATGCAATACTCCAGGTGATGTGCCATCAGTACTTAAAACCTTTGTAAATAACCATGTAACGGCTGGAGAAGTGGATTCTCTGGACCACCGCAAGCGATGGTCACAGCCGCGCCAGGGAGCGGGGTCTAAGTAGGTCCCGGTTTTCACCAGAGCCCGCCGCAAGGCAGGATGGGCTTGCTGCTGCGGAATTCCTACCAGGTTGCTACCCCTAGCGCGACTAGCCTGCGATGGCAGTCGAGGTGCAGCAAGGTACCGAATCATAACACCAAGGGATGGATGGGGATGCAGTCCATAGACTATGTAGAAAGGTGAAGTGCCCATAGATTCAGAGTCTAGGGAGTTATACGAGAATTCTGCCCACGGCAATAAATAAATAAAGGACCAATCATCCTGTCGGGCCGAGAAGAAGTGGCGAAGATACGTGCCAAGGATCTGGTTGATCCACTCCACCTGACCGTTGGATTGCGGGTGATAAGCCGAGGAAAAGTCCATTTTTACTTGTAACCGGGGGCAGAGGGCATGCCAGAACCTGGAGACAAACTGGACCCCACGGTCCGAGACGATGTGACATGGGAGGCCGTGTAGTCGGAAGATGTGCTCAAATAAGAGAGTGGCAAGCCGAGGAGCGGAAGGAAGACCTGGCAATGGGACAAAGTGTGCCATCTTAGAAAAACAGTCTGCGACCAAATTTCAGTAGTACCGGAGGAAGGAGGAAGATCGGTGATAAAATCCATCGACACCTGCAATGGATGGGTCTACGGGTCAGGTGAAAAAATCAAGATGTCGTCCAAGTAGACGATGACACAGGAGTAAAGGAGGTCTCTAAAGATGTCATTAACAAATTCCTGAAAGATGGCTGGGGTGTTGCATAGTCCAAAGGGCATTACCAAATATTCAAAGTGACCGTCACGTGTATAAAAGGCCGTCTTCCATTCATCGCCCTCTCAAATTCTAACGAGGTTATATGCTCCCCACAGGTCTAGTTTAGAAAAGATCTTTGCTCCCCGGAGCCGGTCGAAGAGCTCAGAAATTAGGGGTAACGGATAATGGTTCTTCACGGTGACCTTATTAAGGCCCTGGTAATCGATGCAGGGGCATAGAGAACCATCCTTCTTCTCAACAAAGAAGAAACTTGCTCCGGCTGAGGACTTGCGGAAAAAGCCCTTCTGCACATTCTCCTGTATGTAGGCTGACATGGCCTGAGTCTCGGGTACAGATAACGGATAGACCCTCCCCATGAGGAGGACTGGTCCCGGGAAGGAGGTCAATTGCACAGTCATAGGGCCGATGTGGTGGCAGCATCTCAGCCTATTTCTATGAGAACACATCAGCAAAGTCCTGGTATTCTGTTCGCAGGCCTGGCAGCGGCTTGGGGAATGATAGCGAGTAAATGGCCCGCACTGGCGGGGTGCGACAGGACAGAGATTCTGGCAATCGGGTCCCCAATGCAAGACTTCGCCGGTCCTCCAGTTGAGCGTAGGAGCGTAACGTTGCAGCCTAGGAAACCACAAGAGGATCACCGAGGAAGACCGAGGTAGCACGTGGAAAGAGATCTTCTCCTTATGCAGGGCTCCCACCTGGAGGGACAACGGCCGGGTGATGTACCGAATGGAGTCGCTCAGGAATTCCCCACTGACCGAAGAAATCACCAATGGTTTTTCAGCCGAACCAGCGGTAAAGGATTTCGGGATACCAGGGAGGTGTGGATGAAGTTCCCGGTAGACCCAGAGTCCAGAAGAGTCCTGGAACGAGAGGCCAGCGTCAGTCGTGACCTCTACAGGCATCATCAGTCGTGGAGAGGAAGAATTAGCACCTAGGGACGCCTCTCATATGGGACCTAGAGGCGAGTGTTTCCCGGATGCTGAGGACGTAGTGGGCAGGCTCGGCGGAAATGATCAGGGCTCGCACAGTAAAGGCATAGGTTCTCCACCCGGCGGCGAGACAGCTCCTGTTACGATAAGTGGGCCTGGTCCACCTGCATGAGTTCCTCACTGGGAGGCTGCGGAAATGGTAGCGGGGGCTTTTGGAACAAGGGGGCCAGACGAGGTAGTTGGCAGGGACGTACAGCTTCTCGTTCTTGGCGGAGCTCCTCCTGCCTCTTGGCAAAACGTACATCAATGCAGGTGGCCAGGTGGATGAGTTCGCTCAGAGAGGACGGAAGGTCTCTAGCGGCCAGTGCCTCCTTCACTCTACTGGATAGACCCTTCTTAACGGTGGCACAAAGGGCGGCATTGTTCCAGGAAAGCTCCGAAGCCAGGGTACGAAATTGAACGGCATAGTCTCCCACAGAGGAGTCTCGGCAGATGACGCACGCGCCGAGTCCTCGAAGAAGGCTTGTAGGACTGCTGTCACAGGGTCGTTTCTGTCCCAGAGGGGAGTTGCCCAAGCAAGGGCATTCCCGGAAAGAAGACTAACCACGAATGCCACTTTCTGTGGGAAACTGATCCGCCATCAACTCGACATGCATGGAGCACTGGGTGATGAATCCCCTGCACAGTTTCAGGTCCCCGTCGTACTTGGAAGGTAGAGTAAGTCGAAGCTTGGGGCCCACAGTTGCCAACGGGACAGGAGACGTAGGAGGGATAACGGGCAGAGGTGGCGGCTGCTGCTGAGACGTTAGGAGTTGCCGCACCATGTCCGTCAGCTGGTCCAATTGCTGTGTCTGTTGCGCAATGTGCTGCGACTGCTGGGCGACAATGGACATGACAATGGACATGAGGTCCGCAATACTTGTGAGAGGCACCTTGGCGGGATCCATGGCCGGATCTAACTGTAACGGCTGGAGAAGTGGATCCTCTGGACCACCACAACCCCTCTTGTATGGGCTGCATCAGCTCCTCAGGTTACTATAGCTACAGACCTGTTCTATCTCTCCTGATAGGCTGCCAGCACTGGTGGCTATAGCTACAAAACTGGCTTCTACTGCAGCCTAGTGGAAGCCAGTAAACACGCCCCTGAATTCAAAGTGAACCAAGAAAACAGGAGTGAGGTAAGATAAATCAATGTAGTGAGACAACTCCTTTAAGATACCAAGAAAGAAGCAAGATATGGGTAGAAGTAGAACTAAAAGAAGATTATACTTGGTTTATACCTGAAGTAGATCATACACGGTCAAAAGAAATTCATAAAAGGAAGCCATACTTGGTCATGAGTGATCATGAAAGGAGGCCACACTTTGTGATAAGAAGTCATGGAAGGAAGCTACACTTGGCCTAAAGATATAATAAGAAGAAACATTGTACCTATTAGCAATTAAAAGTAGGTCATATTTAAGTGGTCATGGAATGAGACTCTCATTGACTTCATAAAACATAAAACAGGCCACTCTTGACTGTTCGTAATCATAAAGGTCACATTTGGACAACCAAAGAAGGAGGCCACACCTTAGAGCTTTTGGAACTTTTCTGACATGAAACTCTAAATATCTTATATAGATGAAGAGTCTGATGATAAAAAAAAATCTTGCTGACTGTAGTTGTGACTAGAGTGAGCGTAGATCCTTAAAGGGGTTGTCTCATCTTACATCAGTTCTGTATCTTGGTTTCAATTTGAATTCAGGGACGTGTTTACTGACTTCTACTAGACTGCAGTAGAAGCCAGGTCTGTAGCTATAGCAACCAGTGCTGGCAGCCTATCAGGAGAGATCAAACAGGTCTGTAGCTATAGCAACCTGAGGAGCTGATGCAGCCCATACAAGAGGGGATATCTGAGAATAGGTAGGACACTGTTAATGGACATATATTGCAAAGTGACTTGTTTTTGCAAGATCTTTGATATAAAAAGCAGCAATCCTTGAAGTGAGACAACCCCTTTAATGGTTACTGGTTTATTATGTAATTCAATGTAAATCATTTTACAGCAGGTCCCTACAATGCCCTCCTAAGGTGCATCACAATTCTATAATTTAGGTTGAGGTTAAGGTTCTTTTACTCGTTTGAAAGAGTCAACGTACCGCTTCATGGTGCTTTGGCTTGTAAGCCAAAGTCCAGTGTCACTTCTGTCTGAGGTCAACCCTAGTATGATGTTGAAGTAGAAGTGATGTTGTGGACTGGAAGTGTCGCTAAACTTGAAGCGACATGAGACTGACAGCGCTGCCAAATCACTTCTGGTTGATCTAAAGCACAAGACTACCATCACCTACCTGTAATAAAGAATACTATTTGCAGATGTAGCAATGTTTATTTGGTAGTGTTACCCCTCTGCACCATGTCATCTGATCTTAGATCCCAAAAAAATCTATTAAAAAGTATTGAAAATGTTGAGTTAACTTTTTGTGCCACAGCCCTGGCACAAGGCAGCATGAAATGTAGTATACAGTTTTATTTGGAGATGACTATAGAGCAAAATACTGTATATTCTCATAAACCATGAATGTGCAATGATTACTTTAAAGTGGATTTACAAAAAGTAGTTTACTGTTCCCATTCTTTTGTTAGAAAGGATTCCTCTAATTTGCTTAGGTAAACATATTGGACCAAAAGTAATGTTGGACCACGGGCGCTGCCAGACCAGAAACACCAGAGTGGTAAGTTAACCCATACAAACTAATAAAAAACCCTAACTAAAACTTTGGGTTAGAGTTATGGTTTATTTTATGCCCATTCACTACAAAATTTGATTCAGGCCGACCTAAGTCCAAGGATTTAAACTAAGCATGTACCTTTGCTTAGTAACAAACATGTTTATAGTTCGCTGGTCTGAATGTTCCCTCTATACTTCTCTAGGTGGTTTGTAAAGAAGCTCTATAAGATGTCATTTGTTGTTATGGTGCCTGGAAAATTCATATCATATGGTGCGGCCAATATTAATTCTTTCTAATCTGTGGGTCAGGACTGGGTTAGCGGTTTCCATATCTCACAATTTATAGTAATGGGTTTTCTAGAAGACTTAAAGGGGTTGTCTCACTACAAAGATTTGCTTTCAACATGTAAGGAACACTAAATGAAGATGTTTTCCAAATATATTGCTTTGTTCATTTTTTTTTGTTGAGGAGCTACAAATGATTTTATCACCATCTGAGCTCTTTCAGGTTTCTCTAGTTACCAAACTGTTTGCTTGTTCTCCCCTGCTATTTGTCTTATCTGATAGCAGGGAGTGATGTCATCACACCGGTCCCTGCACAGAACTGCTTGAGAGCTTTTGTGTTATCTGATCTTCCAGACAAAAGACTCTAATTAGTACTGTTTACTTTAGCTCTGAAGCTTCTCTTGAACTGGTAGCAGGAGATTATTTATCTAATCTAGACTAATTAGCAGAAGTCTGAATACATGGAGCTCATATGCTAATTACCCACAGCCAGCTTAACCAGGAAGTGACAGGATGTATGAATGAAAGAATGCTATTGACTCTATGAAACAGTTAGATGAGACAACCCCTTTAAAGTGAGGTGAACTATGGCAAGCTCTAAAGTTTTAGCTAATATTTATATAGCAAGTAGTCATGAAAGGAGGCCACAACTGGCTAAAGAATCCTCATATGCCACATTTGACCATAAGAAGTAATTAGACTGACCATAAGCAGCATTGAAAATAGGCCACACTTGGGTATAAGTAGTAATGATAGAAGGTCATAACTGGCCATAAGGCAGGTATAAATGGAGGAAACACATTGTAATAAGCAATAATTCGGTGGCATCTATAGTGGTGCAGTGATAGCATTCACACCCAAAGATTCTTGTACTACATATTGTAAAACCAGTACCATAAATCGGTGTGTGATACTACCGTGTAAACATTTCCATGTGAGTTCATACTGACGATACCTCCTCAAGTGCATTAAAAATTGGATTCTGTAAGAAATATTTTTTCTCAGTTTTAATGGATTATTAATAAAGGTCAGATTTTTTTTAAAAAGGATCTACCTCGTTCAAACTGGACTTTCCTTCAGCTGTGTAGCCAGTATTCACACTGAGTGTGTTTTTGTGCTGTTGCGATAATAGGTGGAGTAGATCCTTCATATTCCGTGCCTCCGCTGATATCGGGAAGCTGTGCAGGTGAGCTGAATCACTCTTTCTTCTGCTTAGTACCATAAGTGGTACATGTTGTCTGGGGTCCATATGACAGATTTAGCACCAGCATCTAGATGCTCCGAGTTACACCTCTGGCAACATAAAAGAGGCAAGCAAAAGCAAATTCTAACAGGCAGGTGACTGGATCAAGTGACTAGTCAGCCTCTAGGTATCCAATACTGTTGACAGTTGTCATTTCTTGACTTTTCTCATCTGACTTTAAGCAAATATGTAGTCATTATATCTTATGATGTACTCATATGTATTGGAGGAGGTGACAAAAAGTCAAGTGATAGTCGAATAATATCCTTAGGTAAAATGGTCATTATTTTCATTCTATGAAGCTTGTAATACAGGATTTTCAAGTGACTTGATCTTATCTAACTAGAAATAAGTAACCTATGCCCTATAGATTAGAGTGCTGTTAAGACGGCCCTGAGTCCATTGGTTCCTCTTCCTGGGGTCAGCGAGCTGCAACATGGCTCAGTTGTTGACACCCCCAACAATGCACCTTAGTTCTGCTGCCAAGTGGGGCTTTGAAGGACGAGGGTACCTTTTCTGGGCCCACCAACTTTTCTCCTCTGGGCGTATCACTCTGCTGGGTCTGGTACGGTTCTTCTGATCAGCTGTGGAGTGGGCTTTGGTGCTGGACCTCTTCACATGAACTCCGAAGTGCCCCACGTACTGCTGTGGTCTGCTTTCAGGTCCAAAATAAGCCTCAGTAGTGGTAAAGCACCTGTGCCACCAGCTGGTCTAGCGTTTTGGGGTCTCCCTGGGCAACCCAGTGTTGAATCTCTCGAGGCAGCCCACTGACATATCGGTCCATACCTATACGGTGATGGCTGTGGTGACTTATGCTTTATGAACCACCAGTCATGGACTCTGTGAGCCTGCACCTCTAGGGTGACTCCCAGTGGGGCCATAATCTCAGCCTTAAAGAGGTCATAGTCCTTAACTTGCTCCACAGTTAGGTCGAAGTATGCTTTCTGCGGTTTACCAATCAGGTAAGGTGCCAGAAACTCCGTCCACATAGCAACAGGAAGTTTCTCCCTTTCATCAAGTCTCTCAAAACCCACAAGATATGCCTCTACATTCATAACCCCTGAGACGTCCTCCATCCTCTGGGCAGAAACACTGTCCCTGAGGGTGGCCATCTGTTCCAGCAACAGACGGCTTGTTTCTTGCTGAGCCGCATTGGAGTGCACCAGGTGTTCGCATAGTTCCTCTGTAGCAGGAGACGGGCTAGACAATGAGGTAGCAGCCATTACCCAGCACATAGGCGGCATAATTAGTACAAAATGAAAAACTTATGCAGCCGTAACCCTTAGCAACCAAATTTCCTGTTGCCTCCTCCACCATGTCTAGGAGTTTAGCTGCAAAAATGGTAGGCAAAAATAACAGGGTTTTATTTATAAGGTAAAACAAACGAAGGAACACCCAGCAGGAGGTTTCATCCAGTTAATGTCCATGCACAGAGCAAACATGTGGCTTAACTCCAGCCAAGTAGGTGTAAAGTCCACATTCGAACATATAGTGTAGTTTAAGTCCAAGTGCAGGGTAGCTGGACTGTGTCCCAGTGCTCGTCTCTCAGCTCCCTACTGCAGTGTACTGTGGAGGCAAATGGCAAACAAAATCCTCAGGGTTACACTCCTCCCCGAGGTCTGAGACCAGCAGGCTTTTAAAGGCCTTAAAGGGGTTGTCTCACTACAAGGATTGCTTTTTATGTTAAAGATCTTGCAAAAACAAGTCACTATGTAATATATGTCCATTAACAGTGTCCTACCTATTCCTAGATATCCCCTCTTGTATGGGCTGCATCAGCTCCTCAGGTGGCTATAGTTACAGACCTGTTCAATCTCTCCTGATAGGCTGCCAGCACTAGTTGCTATAGCTACAGACCTGTTCAATCTCTCCTGATAGGCTGCCAGCACTGGTTGCTATAGCTACAGACCTGGCTTCTACTGCAGCCTAGTAGAAGCCAGTAAACGCCCCTAAATTCAAAATGAAACCAAGAAAACAGGACTGAGGTAAGATGAATCAATGTAGTGAGACAACCCCTTTAAGAGTTCCAGTAAAAGCCCGGACCAGACTGTGGGGACAGCCGCCCACCCTCGCTATAGCTGTCCCGGAAAAAGAGCCCATGTAAAATGCATGGCAGCTGTACTAACTGTACATAAGTCACTAAGATGCTCTTTTCCTCCACCGAGCTCCTGGGACTTCGGTGGCACATCCATTCCATTCCTCCTGCTGCAATTTGGCCAGACGGAAACGCCGGGACGTACCATCGGACCAGCCACCCTGACATTCCTGAAATTTCAATATACCGTAGAGCAACCGGCTTGGCACATATCTGCCTTCTACTATCTTTCCTGCCGGTTGTTTACACAGTATGGAAAAAAAGCCACACTTGGGTATAAGTAGTAATGAAAGAAGGTCATAACTGGCCATAAGGCAGGTATAAAAGGAGGACACACATTGCTATAAGCAATGATTCAGTGGTATCTATAGTGGTGCAGTGATAACATTCACACCCAAAGATTCTTCTGCTACATATTGTAGAACTAGTACCATAAGTGGTACATGTTGTCCGGGGTCTATGTGACAGATTTAGCACCAGCATCTAGATGCTCCAAGTTACACCTCTGGCAACGTAAAAGAGGCAAGCAAAAGCAAAGCCCAACAGGCAGGTGACTGGATCAAGTGACTAGTCAGCCTCTAGGTATCCAATACTGTTGACAGTTGATAAGTCACATTGTTTTCTTGACTTCTCTCATCTGACTATAAGCAAATATGTAGTCATTACATCTCATGATTGTACTCATATGTTTTGCAGGAGGTGACAAAAAGTCAAGTGATAGTCGAATAATATCCTTAGGTAAAATGGTCATTATTTTCATTCTATGTAATACAGGATTTTCAAGTGATCTAAATAGAAATAAGTGACTTATGCCCTATAGATTGTGATCTGTTCATACAACCACCAGAGCTTTATAACAGAGCATGGCCAGTAAGGCCAATCAGTTTTCCAACAGATCCCTACAAATTCTAGGGGATCCCACTGACTTATACTATGGTCATTTGGATTACCAATGCTCTTGATTACAGAATTGGAGGCACTACAGCAGACTCCACTATGATGACCACCAAAACCACCAGGATGATGAACAATGCAGACACCAATTTTCATAATATGAAGAACCAGGACTTGGACAGATGACCGACCTTTTGTTACAGAGGGAAGTGGGATGTTTGGGACTGATAATGATTTAGGGCCACATGTATGAAAACTGTTTAGGTCTGAAACTCACTTTTGTGCCCCTAGGTTACTATGGGCAAAATAGTGAGTTTTAGACCTAAACAGTTTTCATACATGAGGCCCTTAGAATCAATTCCACATTAAGAACTTGAAGAAAGAACTATAACCTGTAGGAAAAGGTTGGGGAAACAACTAGTATTCATTGATGGGGAGGGGAGGTCGGCGGTAGAGATGGGGGGATAGCAAAGCTTAGAACGATGCACCATTTAATTTGTTATGGTCTATTCCTTTTTAAACGGCGCACAGAGAATAGATATGGGGAATATATATTTACAAACCGTCTCTCAGAAAAATACAAAAATATTCCCTTAAAATAATAACCTTTATTAGATATACATTAAAAAACAAAAGCCCAAGATAAAATATATTTCTTAATGGCCTCAAAACAGCCAACTAGAACGTCATTGTATAATTAGACATAATCCTATAGTACTTGAAATTTTGTAAGGATAACTACCAAGGTATATATAGCCAAGATTAGCGAGGGGAGCACGTATTCAATATATATTGTACAGATACAATTAGATAAGCAAACAGCTATATCCTGAAATAGACTCACGATTCTGTAGATCTTGCTTGATGTGCTCAAAAGCCTAGGAAATAAATTCCAATTTAAGAAAAAGAAGGCTCTAAGAGCATATGGACCGGATAAACAATGATCAAGTACTACGTCCAAAAGAAACTCCTATCAAAGCAGAGCACCCGTCCTGAAAGGGACGACCCCACTTATCGATGGCTCACCCTAAACAATGTACATATGTTCACGGTCCCATATAGATATAGACCAAACGATATAATAATCCTAAACAATGTACATGTCTACATGGTCCCATATGTATACAGAACAAACAATGCAATAATCCCGACGCGTTTCCCCAGTGTTCGGTTCATCAGGGGAGGATAAAGATAGCTCAATAAAACTTTGATGGCATGATGAGGCCATAATGATAGTCACTGAGTATGCTCTTTATATATACACGAACTCCTCCCAGCCATATGTTATAGCCAATAAAACTCGTACAGGTGTATAACTCACCTATCATGAGGCTATAAGAAAAACACCAAGCTCCATACATGCGCAATAAGAATCTGCAGACGCTAAATCCCATGTGTTCACCGCGCTACAATCACGGCTTGCCTGTTACAAACTGGCAATGGAAAGCGAAACCCCGGACATGAGCAATAGAAACATCCTGACGCCGAAGCGCCATGTGTTCCCTGCGCTCTAGGGGAAAATTACTTCCAAAGCGCAGGCGCGGTATAGACCATGAGTCGCACTCAGTATGCAAGCGCACCACAAACATGAAATAGTGTCCGTCAGATAAATACCGACTAGAGCGCATACCGGCATATTTGCGTAATAGTAAAGGGCTACAACTCACGCCTATAGAATCCATAGTAGCCGTAATAAGACCTGTAGGCTCTCATATAGGAGTATTAGTGAATAGCTATCCCAAAACAGATATTATCTTGAGACAGACAATGGTTTATTATTAGAGATGGGCGAATCGATTCTAACGAAGTGGAATTCGTTTAGAATTTCAGGAAAACTTTGGTTCTGAACGAAGTCGAAGTTGGGGGGACTTCGGGTGAACGAAGTGTGCTTTTGATTAATAAAATGGCTGCGAGCACATGGCGCTACATGGGGCAAAGAACTCTGGGAGGAAGAAGGGCATAGCCTGCATGACATGTACAGAGATGAAGCCAATCAGAGACCGGCGGGATTCTGTGACGTCACCGCACTATATAAGTCCGGGCGCGACGCTGGGAGCTCATACCGCTCTCACTGTACTGATCAGGGAAGGTGCTGCCGCGGCTGATTGTTACTGAAGAACTGATTTTTATACAGCGATTTTTGGGGGGTGTCTCAGCTTGTCTCAGAGACTGCTTCTCTTAACGTTCTATTTCTGATTTTTTTGGGTATTGGATCTGAAATCCAGTGTGCGTCCACTGCAGCTGCATATACATTTAAATCCTATCTGCTCACAGCACATTGAATATCCAAGGGGGATCTAAGCCAGTTCCTGTTGTATTCATTTAAAGAAACAGCGTTTTTACAATACAAATACCACTTCATTTTTGGCTGCTCAATTCTTTGGCGCAATTTACATCCAGGGGTTAATTAAGCGTTGTTATTCAGCTGTAGTGACTCCAAGAAACCGTCATTTTCACCGCCAAAATATATACATTTTTCCTGTAGCATAATTCACAAGCGAAGGTTAATTACAATTTTATCTCTTGTTGTGTGGCGTAAAAAACACCGCATTGTAACACGCTACAAAGCTAGTAGTTTGTGGTGGCTCAATTCTTTGGCGCAATTTACATCCAGGGGTTAATTAAGCGTTGTTTTTCTGCTGTGGTGACAAAAATAAACCGTCTTTTTCACCGCCAAAAATTACAATTTTCCTGTAGCCTAATTCACAAGCAAAGGTTAATTACAATTTTATCTCTTGTTGTGTGGCGTAAAAAACACCGCATTGTAACACGCTACAAAGCTAATAGTTTGTGGTGGCTCAATTGTTTGGCGCAATTTACATCCAGGGGTTAATTAAGCGTTGTTTTTCAGCTGTAGTGATCCCAAGAAACCGTCATTTTCAACGCCAAAATATATACATTTTTCCTTTAGCCTAATTCACAATCAACGGTCAATTACAATTTTATCCCTTGTTGTTTGGCGTAAAAAACACCGCATTGTAACACGCTACAAAGCTAGTAGTTTGTGGTGGCTCAATTGTTTGGCGCAATTTACATCCAGGGGTTAATTAAGCATTGTTTTTCTGCTGTGGTGACAAAAATAAACCGTCTTTTTCACCGCCAAAAATTACAATTTTCCTGTAACCTAATTCACAAGCAAAGGTTAATTACAATTTTATCTCTTGTTGTGTGGCGTAAAAAACACCGCAATTGTAACACGCTACAAAGCTAGTAGTTTGTGGTGGCTCAATTGTTTGGCGCAATTTACATCCAGGGGTTAATTAAGCGTTGTTTTTCTGCTGTGGTGACAAAAATAAACCGTCTTTTTCACCGCCAAAAATTACAAGTTTCCTGTAGACTAATTCACAAGCAAAGGTTAATTACAATTTTTCCTTTGTTTTTGTGGCGTAGAAAACCACGCAATTGTAAACATTTAAACAAGCTGTATTTTTGTGGTGGTCAATTTTTTGGGCGCAATTTACACCCGGGGGAAAATTTTAAAGCGTTGTTTTTTCTGCTGTGGTGACAAAAAAAAACCCGTCTTTTTCACCGCCAAAAATTTTAAATTTTCCCTTAGCCTAATTCACAAAAAAGGGGTTAATTACAATTTTTATCTCTTGTTGTGGGGGCTAGAAAACATGAAATTGTAAACCTAAAAAGCTATAGTTTGTGGCTGTCAATTCTTTTGCGCAATTTCATCCGGGGGGTTAATTAAGCTTTTTTTTTTTGTTTTTCTGCTGTGGTGACAAAAAAAAAACCTTCTTTTCACCCCCAAAAAAAATTTTAAATTTTCCTGTAGCATAATTAACAAGCAATTTAAAATTACAATTTTATTTTTTGTTTGGTGGCGTAAAAACACGAAATTGTAACACCCCCCTACAAAACTAGCGGGTGGGCGCTCAATTTTTTTGGGGCGCAATTTACAGCCAGGGGTAAATTAAGCGTTTTTTTTTTCTGCTGTGGGTGAAAAAAAAAACCGTCTTTTTCCCAAACCCCCAAAAAATTTTTAAATTTTCCTGTTAATTCACAAGCAAAGGAATTAAATTTTATCTCTTGTTGTGGCGTAAAAAACACCGCTTGAACACGCTATAAGTAGTAGTTTTGGGGGCTAAATTCTTTAGCGAAATTACACCCAGGGGTTAATTAAGCGTTGTTTTTTCCTGGGGTGACCCCAAGAAAACCGTCTTTTAAAAAAAACCCCAAAAAAAATATACTTTTTTCCTGTAGATAACATTCCGAAGGTTAAAAAAAAGCCTTTTTGGGGTGCTTTTAAATTTAGAAAAACACCGTGTTTTTAAAAAACGACACATACAAAGTAAATTTTCCTGCCATTTGGGGCGCAATTTATACCCAAGGGTTACCCCAAGTTGTTATTGGGTTCATTTGGAAAAAAAAACGGGGTGTATATTTATCATATTCAGATACTTCATCAAACAGTTTTGTACTTTTAGAACAAACAGTACGTCAGACAGGAGGTGGCAGGCCCCTAAACCTCGAGTGCAGTGGCAAAACATTCCTGGAACAGGCCCAGGTCGCACACAGAAAAGGGAACTCGCAGCGGGGTCATTTTCCGGGTGAGGCCCAAACTGCCGCTGTCATCTAGGGGCCCCTTTTTGTGTTTTTTTCAGAAACCCCCGGGGTTCTTGATTTGGGACGGGTATCCTCTTCCCCCCCAAAAGACATCTGAAAACCCCACCCACGAGTCGGGGGGAACCTCAGACACAACACTTAGTTGGATGGCCCGGGAGCGGGTCAGGGGCCCTCACCTGTCCTCAGCCCCCTCTTCCCACCGGTTTCCCTCAGCCAGAATCTACTATGGGGTCTGGGCTCAGCGCCACTAAAAGCAAGGATGAAAAATTTGGGGGGGCAGTCAGCAGCACTTGGCAGCGAAGAAATGGGGCCAAATCGCCTGCTTTGCAGTAGGCGCAAAGTAAGATGTGGAGTGTGGCATGGGAGGTCATGTTGAGTGTCAGCCTTTCCATACCAAGACCGTGATGAGGACAGAGTGACGATAAAACACAAATAGATGATGATTTAGCCGACCGCAATTGGGAGCCGGGTGGGAAAGGGTTTCATCACGTCAGGGAAGAGGGCGTCAGTTGCGCGTCGGGGAGCAGCGCCCAAAAGGGGGTTCTGTGGGCCGGGAGTCAGCAGGATAGCGCTGTGGGGTCGGGACCCCAAGGGGCCCCAGGGTAAAAAACCCCCCGCTTTGCAGGCCCAAAAAAAGTAGCGGCACGGGGGGCTCCGAGGCAAAGGGCGGCAGTTTTCACTCAGGCGGAACGTTGGCGGTAAAATTCCAACACGGCGGTGTGGCATTCTTTGCTAAGAACCGGAGGACCGAATTGGGTTATGTAAAATCGTGGGCAAAAAAAGTGAAGCGGGGCCAGGGACTAATTTGGCACCAGGGCCCTGCGTCAACACATCGGCACCACCCGGTCCCCTGGGAGAAACGTGGCTCAGATGTGGTGGTCCATCCGCCGCCACAAAAAACAGCAGAGCAGCGCCCAGTGGGCATGCCATGCCATTGCAGCCAGCTTGTGCCGACTGAGATGGAGATTCCAAGCCGTATTTTATTTTAAAAAAAGGGGCATACCAAACTTCATAAATTGTAAACAGAAGGTGGTCAGTCCTTGAGTTTATGGGGTTTTGTTCCAAGGTGCACGGCAGCGCGGATTCGGAGCTTAATCGGTCAGGGCCAGAAAAATTCCTTTACGGCCACTGGGTGAATGTGCTTCCAGCCCGGGCACACCAACAACTTGGACAGAGACCCGCTTTCCCCTCCCGTGTAAAAAAAACCCGTCACCTGCGCCAATGTCCGCCTCCTCCTCCTCCCCCACCCCCACCTCAGCCTCCACAAGTACTGCTCCATCATACACGTTGGGGCCAGGGGTGTCACGCAGTTCTACACCTGGCTTGCCTCGGCGATCTAAGCACACAGGGGGGGAACTGCAGCAAGAAATCGATGTGGGGCTTATTTTTCGCGCCAACTGCAAATCGGAACCCAAAGTGACGGACAATGGGGGGAAACAGGGTGCCCGTGCTGCACCGGGGAGGGGGGTCCATGGCCCTGCACCCGCACGTGTTCAATTGGTTGTGAAAAGGTTCCTGAGTCTTCCCCCCGATCTTTCAAAACTTCTGAAAATGGCCAGGAAACTGTGAAAAGCACTTTATCCATTGTACAAAGAGGAAAAACCCTCCTCGAGTGCAGCGCAAACCCCGGGGCCCCCCCCAAACACCCCCTTTAAGTTGTTTCCACCCGCGGGAATTCCAGCCGACATGTTGGACCGATGAAATGAACAGAGAAAGGCCATTAACGTTTTTTTGATGACCCGGGGAGACAGAAGTACCCCCCTGTTAACTTTGATGTAGCCGGGCGCTCATGCGTGACACCTCCGTTTGTTGAGGCCATTCGGGGAGGCGACGTTTTGTCAGTCGCCAGGACTCGGGATAAATAACATCATTCCACTGCTTCATGTCCTGGAACAGAGCGAAAAATCTGTCTGGGCGGGGGAAGGAGACGTGGCGACTAATCTCGGGGCCCCACAGACCCGGTGGGGATTTGAAAGGGAAAGGAGGAGGGGACATTGGACAGAGCTTGTTGGGGTGAAATGATGGATTTTTTATCCCCAGGTGAAAGAAGGAGGAGCAGGAGCAGCTGGAGGAGGTGGTGGAGATGAGGAAGCGAGCAGAGACCCCCCAAAAACACCGTGGCAGTAACGTGGAAAAGGAGGCAGGGAGCCCCTCGGAGTCACTTGTGCGAGGCCCGCACATCTTATTTCCTGGATAGTGACAGTCGAATAGTCACATCCCCCAGAGGAAAGACTTCTGGGTCTCCACCCTATTGGACCCTCGTACCGGGCCCAAAAGGGAGCCTTTTCCCAGCTTTTGAGAAGGGCAAAAACCCAAAAACTATAGGGAAAACCCTCCGAATCGTTGGCTGCGCCTATGTGCGGCATCTTCTCTCCCCGAAAGGGCTGACCGGGGGTTTTTCCCCAGCGCTCAACCGACTACTGCCGCGGCGCTGGGGGAAGGGGGGGAGTAGGGGCAGTACCCCCTCCCTCAGTAGTAACCTAAGTCTGGGGGTCATGTGACGCCTTTTTCACCCGCCAATGAGGAAGGGAGTCCCCCAGCGCAGCGCAGACCTGCAGCTCCCTGAAAAAACAGGTTGTGGCCTACTTGGACAGACTCTGCCACCCCCAAATTAAAAATCCGCTGGGCAATGGGCAGTCAAACTGGATGTGTGGGGGGCCCAACTTGCCGAGTTTGCAGTGGAGAAGCTGTCCTGCCCGGCCAGTAGTGTGGCATCAAGCGGTGTTTTAGTGCGGCGGGGCCACTTCCCCCCGGAAACCCGCTTTTTCCACAGGAAATGTGGAAAAGACGACCTTTTTCAAGTGAATCGGGGTGGATCGGCCCCGGATTTCCAAACCACCAATCCCCCGCCCTTTCGTCGGTTCAAATACCCCGCCTCAGCCACTATTTTCCGTACCCACCTTTGAGCCACACATCGCTGACAGTTTTTTTCCCCCTCTGCCCACCCCATCTTTTACCAGGGACGGTATTCCCCCCTCAACACTCGTCATTGTCCAACCCATGACCTCAGCTGCTGCTGCTGTTCCGTGACATCCACACTGTGTCATTTTGCCCCTGTCTGACCTCATGCTGTGCTGTGGCTGCTGTCATGTTCTCCACCAAATGTGCATTGTGCCACTGCCTTTTACCCCATGCTGCTGCCGCCGTGACCTCCGCCTCATCTTGTGCCACTCTGTGGCTTCCCTCCTTTTTTTTTTCCACCTCCAAAGTCATTGTCCCCGCCCGATCTCATGCGTGCTGTCCCCCTGCCTCCACCCCCGTGTGATTGTGCCACTCTGTGGCCTAATACTGTTTTTTGCCGCCTCCAGAATTCATTGTCCATGCCTGTCTCATACTGCGCCGCCGTGACCTCCAAACTGTTGATTTTGCCCCTCTGTGGCCCAAAACTTTTTTTTGCCCCCTCCAGAATGCATTTTGCCACTGCCTATTCATGCTGCTTTTCTGTCTGCCTCCACAGTATCATTGTGCCACTCTGTGGCCTAAAACTGTTTTGCCGCCTCCGAATTCATTGGCCATTCCTGACCTCATACTGCTGCCGCCCTGACCCCACACTGTTGATTGCCACTCTGTTGCCTTTTAAAAGGGGTTTTTGGGGGCCCTCCAGAATGCATTGTGCCACGCCCTTTTCATTTCTAGGCCCCCCGTACCTCCACACTGTGTGATTGTGCCCCTCTGTGGGCCCAATATTTTTTGCCCCCTCCCGAAAGTCCCTTTGCCACTGCCTACCCAATGCGCCGCCGTGACCCTCCACAACTGTTTATTGTGCCCCCTATGGCCTAAAAACTGTTTTGCCCCCCCAGAATGTCATTGTGCCCTGCTGAAACTCATATCCTGCCCGCCGTGACCTCCAACTGTTCATTGTGCCACTCTGTGGACTAATACTGTTTTGCCGCCTCCAGAATGTCATTGTGCCATCCATATTCCTCCCCCTTTTTTCCGTTGTCATGACCTCCCCACTTTTCTTGTGCCACTCTGTGGCCAAACTGTTTTTGGGCCCCCCTCCAGAATGTCATGTGCCACGCCCACCCCCATACTGCCCGCCTGACCCCCCCTCCATTTTTTGGCCCTCTGTGGCTTCCTCGTGTTTTGGGGACCTCCAGAATGTCATTGTGCCCCCCTCTGACCTCATGCTTTCTGTGGCTGCCGCCGTCACCCCCCCACCTGTCCTAATTTGCCCCTGGTCTTTTTGCTTGTTTTTTTTTTTTTTTCCCGCTTTCGCTGGCATGACTTATCAAGGGGACATTCCCGTTGAGTTTTTTTTTTGGGCAGGATTGCCCTCTTAAATGCCCAGGGGGAATTTATAGTGAAGCGATTCTTAAAGACGGGCGGCAGTCATCTGCGTTCATACAAAAAAACAACATTGTATAAGACCAAAAAGCTTCCCTCTGCATATTTTTAAACATGGCACAATGTTCTACAGTCCCCGCAGGGTCTGTGCAGCCTGAAATAGTGCTTTTTTTTAATGCGATTCGTGCTGAATAATTTCGGACCGAAATTTTTTTTTGTCGAAAATTTTGGGGAAATGACGAATCGAATTTTTTTAGAAATTTGCCCATCTCACTAATAACTATGAAAAATAACTAAAAGGGGGGGCCCAAAATACCTACCTAACTACATGGGGCAGACCCTATATACACACCAACGAAACTACTGGGGGACAGACCCTATATACACCTACCTAACCACGGCGGGACAATATATACCTACCAGTGGGAGGACCTATGTACCTACTTACATAAGGGGGGGGGCCCAATAAAGTACTTTCGTTATATACCTACATTTCATTTCCATCAAAACCCACCGGGGTCCTATATACCTTCTTACCTACTTTGGGGGGGGGGGGCCCTTTTTAAACTACCTACAAGGGGGGCCCCAAAAACTACTAATATATCACAACAAAAGGGGGTCCTTTATACATACCTACTAGAAGGAGACTTATATACAAATCTACCTACGAGGGTAACCTATTATACCTACCTATTGGGTGGCCCTGTATACCTACCTACTGGGGGCCTATATACCTACCTATCTACTGAGGAACCATAAGTACCTACTTATTAGGGGAGACTTCATACAGACCTACTGTGGCCCATGTACCTACATACTTGGGGAGCCTTATATACCGAGCTACCGAGGAGACCCTATAAACCACCTATCTACGCTCCTTGTAGGTCAATTAGATCCTAAAAATTAGATAAGAACGCAGACTCTTCCTATTAATTAGGTAAAGTCCCCCTTCAGTATAGGGTTCCCTTCAACTATCTATTGGGTGAACTATATAGCTACCTGTTGGGGGGGGGGGGGAAGGGCTATATACTTAATTACTGAGGAGAACCCAATACTGAAAGGGAACTTTATCTATATAATAGGAAGAGTCTAAAAACTTATCTGACTAATTTTTAGTGTCTAATCTACCTAAAAGGAGCATCTACCTATATTCTATTCTATTAGACAATACCTTTAAATAGAATTGTCTGCAACACGCTATCCCGCAGCTAATGGATGGGTTTGATCACCCCACTTGTTGTGCTATTAGAACAGTGTCATATTATTTTCCAGACTCCAAGGTTGAGCTATATAGCTCCTTGTACAAATGAATATATAATGTTTTCTTTATAGGTGAGACCTTCTTTTTGGGAGTGTTTAAAAGTCTCAACTTTCCGCCCCTTATGCTCTAATTGTGTTTGTGAGAAACTCTAACGTATAGGAGCCACACATGGACTCTATCATATGGGTTCTACCTCATTTAACCCCTTGCATTCCATAAAGCATGAAAAAGACTGCTCCTTTGCAAAATGCCGCATTGCCCATTGCCCATTGCGCATTACCCTGCCCATTGCCTAATATAAGTCATGTACTTTGCCCCGTCCACAATCCTTTCAGGTCACCATTCCCAAAAGAAATGGACAATTTTGGTGTAGTATTTGGTATTTACCATCAGATCCTGTTATGATGTGATTCCTTATGTGTCTTGACATTTGCTAAAATATGAATTGTATTATTGACTTGATTGCACATATTTGTTTATATTGCCAAAAAGCTGAAAGATTTATAAGTCTAAACTACAAAATCTAATTGATATTTTTGATACGTGAACGTTTTATAATGCTTTGCATTTCCTCATTGTCACTGAGCAGACGAGGAGGATAATGTTTTAGTAAATGAGTATGTAGTGTACAGGAGTTGGTGGTAAAATTCACTACTAAAGAGTTAATAATGTTTTACTATTATTAGGTATTATAAGTGCTTAATGTTTGTTGATTTCCACTTGACCCCTGTGTTCAGCTAACAGCTCATGTATATGTGCAGACAAGTGTATAGTCATGCTGCCTTGCAGAAATGTAACCAGTTTCAGTCACTCAGGGCTAATGGCGGAAATCAACATAATAATACATAGAGTGGGGGTAGTGGTAGGTTATATAAGCTAGGTAAATTTTGTGTTTTGAGGTTCTTCCCTGGAGTTTATCCAGTCTTACCAATTATCTGGGTCATCATCATCATCTGCAAGCTGCCAGAGGTGCAATCTATCATTCCACCCTGATATAGGCTGTGCTGTCCCTGAGCTTAAGGTGCAGCTTTAACTCTTCAATTACATGGCAGCATAGGAGTGGAAAGTGAAGAAAAGATTAATTGAGCACAGAAAGCTGGGCTGTCAGGACTTTGAATTCTTGGGACTTCGTGAGGTAATACTAGTCCCACCAGACCTCACGCCTTTTAGGACCCAGTTAAACCTCTGGGCAATACCTTCCAACTTTGTGAAGATAACCCAGGTTATAATTCTGAAAGGTATTTATACAAGGAACTTATTTTGTAAGGGAATCACTTATTTTGTATTAGTATACTTAGTGGCTTAGACTGAATGGGAAATGTTACTTGAATGTAATCCACTGCCTTGTGTTTAACATCTTCCAGGTGAAGTAAAGGAGGCCTCTGCTGGCATTTGATTTTGAAACGTTGAAAACCTTTGTCTCCTGCCTGCTTATTCTCAGGGACAGATCACTAAAAGAGTGTGCCCTGGGGGAACAATTACCACCATCATCCATAGTGCAGACCCCCTCTTCACTGGTGCCGGGTAGTGGAGCATGAAAGTTGTGGGTAGGGAAGTGTGTAGCCACTGTGACAAGGAGTAGTCTAGGGCCTGCTGTTACCCGTTCCCATCATCCCTCTCCTCTGCCTCCCACCTTGTGCTCCATTTCACCACACTAGGGACACACTTGGTGACATGCTTGCAGGTCTGGAATCTGCTGTTCCTAGTGTCACGACTGCTGGTCCAGGATCCGCTGTTCCTGGTGACACATCTTCTGGTCCAGAATCTGCTGCTCCTGCTATCATGCCTGCTGGTCTAGAACCTGCTGCTCTTGGTGTCTCATCTGCAGATATAGAATCTGCTGCTCATGGTGTCTCATCTGCTGGTCTGGAACCTGCTGCTCCTGGTGTCTCATCTGCAGATATAGAATCTGCTGCTCATGGTGTCTCATCTGCTGGTCTGGAATCTGCTGGTCCTGGTGACACATCTGCTGATCTGGAATCCATTACTCTTTATGACATGTCTGGTCCTGCAGAATCCTTTGCTCCTAGTGTCATGTCTCCTGGTCTGGAATCCACTGCTTCTGGTGTCTCACTGCAGATCCTGAATTTGATGTTCCTGATATATTGTCTACTGGTCCAGAATCCGATGTTCATGATATTTTGCCTGCTGGTCCAGAATCTGCTGTTTATGGTGTCTCGTCTGCTGTTCTGGAGTCAGCTGCTCCCGGTTTCACGTTTGCTGATAAGTCTGGTGCTAAATTGTGGCCCTTTGTAAAGAGGGGGCTACTGTCACAATCCACATGGTAACATGCTCTTGTCTAGCCTGTTACATGCCTTTTGACCCTGGAAACTCCTCTGCTGTTCAGTGTTCTCCATGTCTTCTGGTATGGTTAATGCTTGCCCTCTGTATTCTTGCAACTGCTGCCCATTACACTGTCTGGATGGCTTTAAAAAAACAGTCTCTGCTTCCAAACAGGACCTGAGTTTCTGTTTGCATTCTTTGCACTATGCCTCAACCCCCTGAGTTTCTTGTTCATGGGTTTCAGAGATCTGTTATTCCTGATCCATGATCCTGTGTGCCTTGCCTTTTCAGGACCCCTGCCTGCCTTCCAATCCTGAGTCTGCTGCTCAACGTAGGTTGTGCCCGTTTAGTCTGCTGATTTTCTGTCTTTACTTTGTGCCCCTAATGTCCCCGAGGGCATGTCCCCACAGCGAGGGTTTTGGTTGGTTTCTCAGATGGTTTGTGGTTTTAGAAACCGTCTGAAAACCTGCAAGCAGCGTCGCCGCATAGACTTCAATAGAGAAACTGTTCACGAGTGCCCCGCTGGGTGGTTTTTTCACACTGCCGACGGTCCGAAAAACTTAGAACATGTTCATTCTTCCGCCCAGTTTCCAGACGGAAAACTAACATTGGAGTCAATGTAAAATGGTCAGAAATTGACTGAGTTATTTTTGTCCAGGTTTTTGTTGCGAATTTTGGGCGGTTTTTGCACTCAGTACACTTTTCTGCTTGAAAAACAGCCCAAAAAACGCGTCTGAAACCTAAACAAAATCGGTGACAAAAATAATATGGGGGTAACGAAAAAAAATATTAAATCAATAAAATCATGTTTATTTCTTTATTTTCGTTGCACCCATATATGATCTGGCTAACGAAAATAAAGAAATAAACATGATTTTATTGATTTCAATTATTTTTTTTTGTTACCCCTTATTATATTCGTTTTTATCTTACAACATCGGACAAATTCTGTAGTTGTTAATAATTTGATTTCGGCCATCGTACAGTTTGATTTCTGATTGCATTAGAAAAACCCATAGGTGCGTCGCTAGCTCTCCCATTGGTCAAATAACGGCGCCTCTTTAACTTAGCCAATCACAGAGCTCGCTCAGAATTCTTTTCCCATAGATACCTCTATGTGAAAGTAGCTCGCGCTCTGATTGGTTAAGCTGACAGCCCCGCCCGCTTCAACCAATCAGCTCATTTCTGCATTTTTACTGTATTTTGAAACTGTTCCGCCTTTTGAAATGATTGGTCAATTTTCTCCATAGGATATAATGGGACATTGTCGCTTCCTATCTCTGATTGTCAATTACTCCTCCATTAGGTCATAGGCGGATCATTGTCCGCTTCCTATTCTGATTGGGCTGGTTTTATGCGACCAATGGAATAGCTTAAACCAATTGAATTACTGTATTTCCCGGCAAATCTCTTCTATTGCAATTCCTTGTAGCGACCGCGTCTCAGCGACAACGCGCTGTTCGGGGGTTTTAATGAATTTATTTGTATGAAGGGTCTGCTCTTTATCTGTATATGTTTTACACTTAATTAAAAAATGATTTTTTTATTAATACTTCATGCCGCAATGACGCTGAGCGCCGAGATATCAGAGCGGCCCATTACTCCTTAGGATATAATGGGAGAAGTTAGCTCGCGCTCCTGATTGGCTGGGGATATCCAAGCACCGCTAGCTCAGCCAATCAGCTCTTTCTGGTCTTTTTACAGTATTTTGAACTGGTACCCGCTTTGATTTTGATTGGTTTAGTCAAACTTCTCCATAAGGATATAATGAGACTCTTTGTAGCTTCCTATTCTGATTGTTAATACTCCTTCATAGGTTAGAATGGGCCACTGTCGCTCCAATTCTGAATTGGTCCAAACTTTATCCATTTGTTATAATGGGTCTTTGTCGCCTCCTATTTGATTGGCTGGCTTTGCCGACCAATGTGCAATAGCTTTAAACAATTTGAATTACTCGTAATTTCCGGCAATTTTCTCACTATTGCATTTCACTATGTAGCGCTGGTGCTCGGCGACAATCGTTGTTGTTCGGGGTTTTTAACTGCTTTATTTGTAAAGAAGGGTTCTGCTCTTTATCTGATAAGTTTTAGCCATTTAATAAAATTTTTTTTTTTATTAATACTTCATGCCGATTATTTCACGGCGTGAGCACCGAGATTGCATTGCGCGCCATATCTCCATAGGACTATAATAGGCGTGAAGTAGCTCGCACTCTGATTTGGCTGGCGATAGCCAAGCCCCCGCTCTAGCTCAGCCAATCACTCTTTTCAGCATTTTTTACAGTATTTTTGAACTGTCCCGCCTGTGGTTTGGTTTGGTCTAAACTTCTCCATAAATCTAGAATGGGTCTCTGTCGCTCTATTCTGATTGCTGAGCTAGCCAAAGTCCCCGGTAGATTAAACACTCAGTCTTTTCAGCATTTTTTCTGTATTTTGAACTATCCCGCCATGGATTCTATGATTGGTCTAACTTCCCATAGGTTTTATGGTTCACTGTCGCTTACTTTTCTGATTGCGGTTTATGCCCGACCAATCAGATAGCTTTCTGAATTTGAAATTACTGTATTTTCCCCGGCAATTTCCTTTATCCTAATTCTTGAATTAGGATATTGGAAAAGTGATTTTGTTTTATGTATTTTTTTATTTTTTAGGTTTCAGCTATTTTCCTGAGAATGTTGAAGCCTTTATAAAGGCGATTTTTGATTCAGAATCCAAAGCACCGACATCTGCAATGAATTTCTCGCTGGTCCAGCCTGTCTCACATCGGAAACATGTTTTTCGGCGCAGTCCCGCCCACGGCGCCTAAGTCCCGACACTGCGCCCATGTCACCGCACTGTGCCCCACAAACACTGGCGAGGCGCAGGGGGGGGGAAACTTTTGCCCGCTTGTACGAGCGCACCGCCTCGGACGGCGAATCTTAGGCGCAACACCGCACTGCGCCTCGGTCCCCGCACTGCACCCCACACACTGGCGCGGCGGACTTTTCCCCGCATGTATGACCGCACTACCTCCGGCGCCGAATCATAGGCGCAGCGCCGCCCAACTGCGCCTCAGTCCCGCACTGCGCTAACACACTGGCGAGGCGCGGCGGACTTTAATTGCTATGTATGAACGCGCCCGGGCCCGGTCATAAATCAGGCGCAGCAGATTCGCGGAAAACTGGCGGAAAGGTGCGCCACCGACCCGGCGAGATTCATACATGTCGCCCATGATGTCTATCTTTACCAACTGTATAATATGTAGTATTTAAACAACCCAACATAATCAGCAGCACTCCGGGTTTAAGGATCTCCGTTAGCTTTCGGAAATTGTGGATGTATTCGTTTTCACTGACCACATCTAGTAACCGCGCAGTGATTATGCAGTCAGCTGGTTCCAGCACCACCGAGTCTGTGAGCTTATCTTTACAGAGTTCAAATTTACAATCTCCTTAATCGATTTCTTCAATTTTTCTTCCTTACTAAAATCTTCTTGGTCACTGAAAAGGTGAGATAAGATATCATCAAATCCTAAATAAACGCATTCAAGCATGGATAGAGTAACCACAGAAGTCCGTCAAAAATAGAACTTCCTCATAGCTCTTCTATATACAGTATATTAGACCATCAATCATGTAGATAATGATAACTTTGTTTTAATCCATCCATAATTTTTGGAAACATTTGTCATTAAAATGTAAAAAACTTGTGGTCTACTCAAGGTTGGTTGAACAAACCTGCTTGAGAAAGAAGGTAGGATTACCTTTAAAAGGTCACACAGGCTACTCCTTCCTATTCAGTATGGACTATAAGGGCCCGTTTACACGGCAATGGACAAATATGACTGACCGGTATTTATCCGGTTTGTGTGCCGTCCCCACGGCCGTGAGGGGGCGGCTTTTCTCCGCGATGAGCAAAGAAAAGCCCTTCCCCTTCACATTGACATGCACATATTCCGTCCTAAAACTGAATGGAAGAATGTGCATGCTCAATGTTTTTCAGGCGGCCGAAACAAATACACAGATATATCGAGCCCAAAAAGACTCCTTAGATTTCAGAAGTTGGCTATGTTATTCAAACTTGGCTTCCAAACCATGGTCCTGTTTTGCCAAGTTTTATACAGTTCAGAATACAGCTTTAAAGAAGGCCAGTCAATAATGATATAACACAGCTTTATTTTTACAATAGTCCAATAATAAATCAAGTATGATAAAATGATACTAGCATAAATTGATTACAGAAAATAGTGTGATATTATGTACAGTTTGTAAGAGAGAAATAGGAAGGGAAGATCTCTTCCTTAAGGAAAAATAGTTATTTACAAAGGTCTTAAGTGACTTATACCTTCACCTGCCGAGTGGCGTCATCGATCCTATTCTTGCTTTAACCATGAGAAACGGGAAAGATGGCTGCAGGGAAGAAAGAGAAACCCGCAGGAAGGGCAACGCTGTGTGTTGAACATCTCTACCACAGGTAGGCGGGTTTGGTTTTCATGGGCTGATGTAAGAGGATATTATATATACGAACTAAATAAAATGGCGGACACGACTAATGCTGTGTCGCTTACAAAAAATGTACATGTGTTATTTGTCTTATCCTACTTTTGATGGATGGGCCCGGGGGGAGCCAACTCCAGGGTTTAAATGACCATACACAAACCTCACTTCTCCTAGGATAAGTCAAAGCACACAGAAATCTGAACCAAGACAATGAAAAGTAAAACCTACTTGTGTATTAAGTCAACAGAATGTAAAAAACAGGCTTGTACTTGAGTACTAGAGAACAAACAAATTTGTCGTCAATACTTGTATGGAGTAACTGGAGACCTTGTCCCAAAGAAGTGCAATCCTTGTATAATATGATCTAATCTGAGTATAACTACGGAATGAAGAAATACATGTATACAGGAACAGAATACAATACATGCACCCTAAAATATAACGTAAATACGTGCAACTTTGTACCATCAGAGCTGATTATATACTAATTTTATATTAATTCCACTATACTTTGACTCAATAGTCAATTTATTAGTTCTAGCAAACATTCCCTCCTGACATTTTGAGTCAAATTATGAAATATCGGGTAAAACTAATTTCATTGTTGCTAGTGCAGTAAACAAACATGGCCATGGTTATAGGTGCTGAAAACTAAAAATTTTAAAAAAAAATCAAAAAGTAGTTCTGGTGTGTAATCTAAAAATCTCTTTAGTCTGATATGAAGTCGTTATCCTCTTCTTAAATCTTCTGTAGACCGTAAAAAACAAAAAATGAGTGTAATGGCTATGGTAGTGCAGGGGGTTATTGTGCCCTCACTTCGTGGTTGAAAACAAACAGTTGTCTACTCTTGGTGGTGATAGAACTTGGGGAAGGAGTGCAGACATCAGAGCCCCTTGGCTGTATCAATGCCGGTGCAAACGGGGCGGTCACTGATCAGTGCTTCGCGCAGACATGGCGATCAACACTGGCGCAGACGTGGATCAACACTGCTGCAGACATGGCGGTCAATGCATCAGCTCCTCTTTGCGGTATTCTTTGTTGTCTGTGGCAGCTCCTGGCACCTTCGTTATCCCTCATCTCAGATCTTCACCACCACTGCACCCCATAGTAAGAATGGTTGTTGTAATCCAATGATTGATTGGGACAATTCAGTAATAATAATAATAAAAAAAAACTCTGCCCGTATTGGCCTTTGAAGCTTTCTGACACAGCAAGAATGTACTTCAGAATAATAAAACTTCTCATCACATGACAATCTAACCACTATGTAAATAAGATTCCTATAAAACTCATTTATTGGCATTTGGATTAATATCAGCATAAAAACACACAAAAAAACCCCAAATCGTATCATCCTTCTTCTCACTCTGTAGCGCGCAGCATATCAAAACATTCTCCTATCACTACATTTTCTAACAGCTCTTTTCATGTTTCTTATTTGTGTGATGCAATATATATATATATATATATTTTCACGATTTGCTTTCACCATTAGCATTATCTGCATTGGCCTAACCTGCCCTGTCCAGATCTAAACTTTCACAGAATAAAACCCTTAAATGCTTTCTGTCATATAAACATATAAACCCTCATACACCTTATATGAGCTCTAGAGTATGTCGCTGTGTTGCATCTTCCGATGGCTCATATGACTTTTAATAGAAACAAATTAACCTAAACATCATATCGTATATAACATTAACTCTTTTTTTTTTTTTTTTAATAATAAATTTTTATTGGAATTTTACAGATATAAATAACAAATGTAAATTAACATGTCTAAGTCCATTCATAAGTAGTAAGAATGTCGTTTGGTGGTAAGTCTACAAATTATAACAATCGAGAAATTAAAGAAGCAACAGGTTAGTAACAAAATTTGCCTCAGTCATTTGCCTTTGAAGTGGAGGCATAGGTGATGGTGTGAACAGAATATCTTTACTATAGTACTAATGCTACAAGAGGAGAGGTCTTCGGTTATGTCATGGAGAGTGAGAGAGTAGTACATATGGCCGAAACGCAGAGGGTCTATGTTCAATGTTAGGTTATCTTGAAAAATTTTGAATCTATCCATAGTTTCCAGTTATCTCTGATTTTGGGCACTTTGTGTGGAGGGATGACCAATGAGGTCTCGCATTGATATTGGTGGTTAATTCTATGAATAACATTAACTCTTTATCAGTCAACAGGTCATCTCTTCAATTCAGTCACAGTATTCTCTTAAACTCACTGCTTTTGCTAGGTAAACTGTTTTGTGGTCTTAGCTGCCATTGCGAAACCAAACTAAGGAAGGTTTACCTGTAAATTAATCTACATACCCCCCCTAACGATACATGCAAATTGCAAAAAAATACCTTAAAAAAAAAATAAAAAATACACGTATCTAAAATATAACTTTTATTATAATTATTAAAATTAAGATGTCAATCCAAAAGGAAAACAAACAAAAACACCAAAAAAAGAAAAAAAAATCTATTACTAACCTAACTTCTATTGGCCTCAATGCCCTTGTCATACATACGGGGTAGTTGCGCCCCAAAAAGGGCGGCCCGTCCGGAACCTTACCCCTCACACACACTTACCTATTAGTAACAATTGTCCAACATGTTTAATGTCCCTTAGGGCACTTCATACAGGGGACAGATATAGGAAAAATATACAAATTGGGCAAGATAATTGGTCTCTTATCCAAGATAGAGAAAAATGCGGTCAGATGATTATATATTTATTGCCGCACCACAATATATTAAAAACATTACAAATTTTGCATTTATTGCACCAAATAGTTTTGAAGACGCATTAGTTGTCTAGAGATATTTAACAACAAAAGATGGACAGTGCATATGAAATAGCAACAGATCATAGCATCATAGCCTAATAAATTAAAGAGATAGCGCCAAGTAGAAAAACCCACATCCCTTCCAACACATTAGCATATACTACGTCCAGCACTATAATATATGTGTAGTCTCCAAAATGGCCCTGTGTAGGCACTTGTGCAGTTCGGCATTTCAGTTCCATACCCTGTAAGGGTCATACGGCGGAAAAGCTGGAGTATAAATTAAAGTTGTACCACTTTTCATCCACCAAACCTGTGTTCACTGGCCCAGTCAGGGCTCCCACATACATCATATTAGGAGAAAAGTTACCAGCAACATTTGCCCATTCAGGGACTTCAAATTTTACACTACCAGCCAGACCAGCGTCTTCAGAACGCTTCCAGGGGTTCCTGAAAGTGAAAAGAGAATACCATACTCAAAATAGGGAGCCAAGCCTCATGGCTCTAGTTAATCACCAACGGTGAAGCGGACCTCTGTTGTAGTCCGGTCATCTTACCTGACAGCCGCCGCTCAGTCACCTCGCCGTGCACGCCGAGTTCTGAAGAGACTCCACGCGCTAATGAAAGCGCCCGAACTTCCGGTTTCGGCGCCGCGGCCGATCTTGTGACTGAACAGCTGATCAGTAACCTAGGCAACACAGCAAGCAACAGTCAGTGGTGCAGGGTTACAGCCGAGTTTACCCGGCTAAGTTAATGTTAATAGATGATGATACAGGTTTAGAATGGCGGTCTGATGATTATACCAACCTGATCATAGATAAATAGAATCTCCAGATAATCAAACAGGTCGTCCAAATATCCACTACATAACGTCCCTAATACCACAATTAGTGGTACAGTTAGGATAGAATCAAGCTCTTATGCAGTACATGATATAACTTCTCAAGAGCCACAAAATTAGATGAAGCAACAAAAATCCAGGCGTTCATTTAGACCCTGTGGAAACGTTGTTTTCAGTTTAAAAATCCACTCTGTCTCTCTCTGTAGCAGCAGACACCCTTACTCCTGCAATTAATGAAATGATGCATGTCAAAATCCTTCTTCAACACATTGCTACAAAACTTCTTCCCTATTTCCCATGTGGCGTACACCGCAATGCAGCCCACCAAGCTGTCGGGACAATTGTCGGGACAATTGTTACTAATAGGGTAAGTGTGTGTAGGGGTAAGGTTCCGGACGGGGCCGCCCTTTTTAGGGCGCATACCCGTATTAGGGAATAAGGGTCATTTAGCGCAAGTATAGGGTTATGTGTTAGTAATAGATTTTTTTCTTTTTTGTGTTTTAGTTTATTTGCATTGGGGATTGACATCCTACTTTTAATAATTGTAATAAAAGTTATATTTTAGATACGTGTATTTTTTTAGGTATTTTTTGCAATTCTGATGGTATTGTTCAGGGGGTATGTAGATTAATTTACAGTAAACCTTCCTTAGTTTGGTCGTATTTGGGAATTTTTTTCGAACAGGGCAAATGGCGGGTTTCCTCACGGTACGTCTTGACACCAACCAGTGGTTTTCAGAGGTCGATGATTGTATTCGTCAGTGCATGGCATGACACAACAGAATATACTACTTTCCTTTAAAGCAGCTTTTAGAGGAACTGGACTGACTGTATAAAAGAACAAACTGCATCTTGGTGGGAGGTGCAGGTCTTGAGTAATACATCAATAAGGGTATAGTCCCTAGAGGGGGGACTAAGGATAACAATGAACTCCAGGGATCAAACAATAGAAACACCCACCTTTTTGAGTAAATGGGGAGAAAGAGGGCAATGCTAGCTCTCTAAGATTCATGCATAATTACTGTTGGAAGAGGAGAGGGTAATTTAGAATCCCTTAATAATAAGGTTAAAGAACAGTAGAAATTACAAAAAGTTTCCAACAGAAAAAAGATTTTTGTAGCTATGGAGAAACAATACAAGGGGGAGACTATCGAGAGATTCCAATATCTATTAAGAAGGAAACAGACAATTCACTCGGGATATTAACGACTTTAAGAGTAATAAGGCATAAGCGTTCCGGGGGAAAAAGATACAAGACGTGATCTGGAGACAGATATTTCTTCCACCGAAACAGATTTGTCAGACACTGAGAGAGGTTCACTAACTGGGAGAGGTAGAGGTCGCCCTAGAGGAAGGGGGAAGAATATCGTTAGAGAAGAGATACACAGGGACTAAAGAGATACAAAGGACTGCTTTTTTTAGGAGGGAATGAACCCACATATCCCCTCAGAAAATCGCAGTTTTAACGCACAATTGTATATGTGTAAGGCTGGAGAACTGGGATTCTAGGAAACCGTTGAATGGGGAGGTTCTGGGGTCTGTTAAGAAACTTGTTAACTACTCCAAGCAAGTCTATCAATGGAAGAGTGAAGGGAATGTTTATTAATTGGTCACGAAAGACCCTTAATGAGACAGAAATATCCATTTTAAGTAAGGGTCTTTCCTTTCGTACCAAGGTGGGGTTATAATGTGCTCCACTGAGTGATAAAACCTTGAACCTATATGCAGGAAACTGCATTGGTATAATTTCTTTCTTGCACAAGACAACAAAAGAAAAGTATGGAACTTGGGTTATTCCATTAGACATGTTGGAGGAGGTGAAGCTTACTGGAGGACGGCTTTGGTGGAGACCTCTCCAATTCACGAGGAAAGGCCATTTACAGATCTCAGAATAAATGTACGCGTAGACCCCCCAGAGTGGATCTTCCTATATTGACCTCTTTGTAGAGCTCTCTATTAAGGAAATTGAAAAGATGTAGAATGTGAATATTAGATGGAATTGTAGTAAAGAGGAATATGCAAATATTAAGAACTTAGCGGAGGACAAAAAGTGTATTGTTATAAAAAATCCTCCGACAAAGGAGGTAATATAGTGATTTTGGATGTGGAAGATTACACCAAGATGTGTCTGAGCCTATTGAGAGACAAGGAGGGTTATGAGATCCTGGATAGGAAGCGCACAGAAAATAGATAGGAGGGGAATATCTAATCATAAACCGTCTCACAGAAAGAACAAAAAATATTCCCTTTAAAATAATAACCTTTATTAGATATACATAAAAACCAAGATAAACAGATATTCTATGGCCTCAAAACAAGCCAACTATAGAATTACTGTATACTTAAACACCGACCTAAAGTAGTTAACAATTAGTAAAAAATAACTACCAACGTATATATAGCCAAAATTTGGTAAGGGGAGCATATATTGAAAATACAAAGTAGTTGGATAAGTAAAAAAAACAACTATATTGTAAGAGAAAGACTCACGATTCTGCAGGTCTTATATGATGTGCTCACAAATCTGAGAATTTACTTCCAGGAATGGGAGATAGAAAATTCTAAGAGAATATGGACCAGATAAATAATAATAATACAATACTAAGTCCCAACCCTATCAAAGCAGAGCACCCGGCCCGAAAAGGACGACCCCACCTATCGACGGCTCACCCTAAAAAATATATATATGTTCACGGTCCCATACAGATGATATATACATTGTTTAAGATCATCTGTATGGGACCGTGAACATATATATATTTTTTAGGGTGAGCCGTCGATAGGTGGGGTCGTCCTTTTCGGGACGGGTGCTCTGCTTTGAAAGGGTTTGGACTTAGTATTGTATTATTATTATTTATCTGGTCCATATTCTCTTAGAATTTTCTATCTCCCATTCCTGAAAGTAAATTATCAGATTTGTGAGCACATCATATAAGACCTGCAGAATTGTGAGTCTTTCTCTTACAATATAGTTGTTTGTTTACTTATCCAACTACTTTGTATTTTCAATATATGCTCCCCTTACCAAATTTTGGCTATATATACCTTGGTAGTTATTTTTTACTAATTGTTAACTACTTTAGGTCTGTGTTAAGTATACAGTAATTCTATAGTTGGCTTGTTTTGAGGCCATTGAGATATCTGTTATCTTGGGTTTTTAATGTATATCTAATAAAGGTTATTATTTTAAGGGAATATTTTTTGTTCTTTCTGTGAGACGGTTTATGATTAGATATTCCCCTCCTATCTATTTTCTGTGCGCAGTCTAAATTTAGTGATATGGCTGGTTTCCTCTCAGGACCAATTAAAAGAGATCCTGGATAGGAACCCTACCCCGGTATTTTTTGAGGAATTGAAAGCGATTTTGGTGGAGGCAAGAGATTCAAAGATCATAAGTATTGATGAATTCAACTTCATGCTTCCTCTGTTCCCTAGATTGGCGACGTTTTACTGTCTCCCAAAAGTACTCAAGGGAAAGGTCCCCTTGCGTGGCAGACCCATCGTTTCTGGGATTGGGAGTCTTTGCCAGACCGTTGGACGTTATATTGAGAAAATCTTGTCCCCTTTTCTTTTGGGGCCCTTTTCCCATCATAAAACCCGGGTTTCGATGGATCGCTCCCAAAATCAGGGGGAAATAAAAGTACCACAAGGGTTGTTATTTGGGAAGTACGATGTGGAGGCGCTTTATTTCCTATACCCCATGAGTGTGGCTTGAGAGCCTAAAATATTTAGCACACGCGGTTTCCATATCAAGAGCATTATGAGTTTGGGTTTTTTCCCTTTTTTCCTCACCAAACTACTTTGTCTTAAAAAAAAAATCTACCACCCAAAACTCAGGGGCACCCATGGGGGAATTCCCGGACCACCTACGCAAAAATTTTCTGCGGGGTGGGGGGAGGGCAAGTGGTTTTTGGTGAAGAGTAATACATTTGGCACGGGAAATACTCCTTTGGACCCTTACATGACAATGCTAAATTTTGGGAACGGGGCCCTGAAGATTTTCAGCTTTTTTTGATTTTTTGAACACGAGAACACTCAATCTGCGATTTTCTTTTTTAGATTAAACCAAATTTTTTTACCTTTTTTGTTTTTCATAAGGAAGACTGAGAAGGGGATTTAAGACCACGGTCCCCGTAAAACCAAAGGCCACGAAAGCCCCTTGAGGTGGGAGAGTAATCATCCTGTCCCCCTCAAAAAAGGGGATCCCAAAAAGACAATACCGGTCTCAGAGGAAATGTTCCCAAATTTTAAAAGGGGTTTAAAAAAATGAGGCATGGGGGCTCGTGAGGCAAAGGAGCTAGTAACAGATTTTTTTGGGGAGAGATCCCTGATGTGTACTTTGAAGGGAATGGGAATGATTAAAATGTCCAAGGACAGTCTGTGGGCCCCAAAATGGGAAAACAAGGAGAGGGGATCTTTTGACTGATTGGTAATTATGATGGAGAAGCATCCCAGATACATAAAATTATTACAAAAAACTGGGAAATTGAAGTTGGATGAAGACTTGAGAAAGGTGGTAGGAGAGTACCCACATATTACATACAGGAGAGGTAGGAGCCTACGTGAGCGGCTGGTCCGGAGTCATTTGGAGACTGACTCGACGAAAAAGACATGGCTCAATCAGCCCTTGGTGGGCTGCTATAGATGCAGTGGCTGCATTGCGTGCACTCACATGGAAATAGGGAAGAAGTTTTGTAGCAATGTGTTGAAGAAGGATTTTGACATGCATCATTTCATTAATTGCAGGAGTAAGGGTGTCATTTACAAAGCGACTTGCGTCTGTGGCTAAGAATATATTGGGAAGACAATCAGAGAATTTCGCAGACGCATAGGGGAACATCTAAATGACATTAAAAATGACAGAGATACTCCTCTTGCAAAACATGTATGTACTGAACATGGTGGGGACCCGAAGAATGTTAAATTCATGGGGATTGACCTCGTGCGCCCTCCAGATCGGGGAGGTAACTGGGATAGACTGCTGCTACAGAGAGAGACAGAGTGGATTTTTAAACTGAAAACAATGTTTCCACAGGGTCTAAATGAACGGGATTTTTGTTGCTTCATCAATTTTGGGGGCTCTTGAGAAGTTATATCATGTATGCATAAGGCTTGATTCTATCTAAGTACCACAATTGGGGAAATTGGGACTTATGTAGGGGAAATTTTGGACGACCTTTTTGATTATTGGGATTCTATTTATCTAGTTAGGTTGGTTTTATAACATCAAAAGCCATTCAAAAAATTTTTATCATTTTTTAACATTAACTTAGCGGGTAAACTCGGCTGTAACCGGCCCCGGGGGAGTTGTACTGGTTGTAGGTTACTGACAGTGTTCAGTCCTGATCGGCCCCGGGTCGAAACCCAAAAGTTCGGGGGGTTTCATTAGCGGGGAGTCTCTTCAGAACTCGGCGTGCCGGCGAGGGTGAGAGGGGGTGTAGGTAAGATGCCCCGGGCTACAACGAGGTCCGCTTCAATTGGTGATTAACTAGGCCATGAGGCTTGGCTCCTATTTTGGTAGGTTTCCTTTTTCACTTTCAGGAAACCCCCCGGAAGCGTTTGGACGTGGTCTGGTGGTGTTAAAATTTGAAGTCCCCTGAATGGGCAAATGTTGTGGTAACTTTTTTCCTAAAAGATGTATGTGGGAGCCTGATGGGGCCGTGAAACCCCGGTTTTGGGATGAAAAGTTAAAAATTTAAAATTTTTTACTCCGCTTTCCCCCGTATGCCCCACAGGGGTTTGGAAAAATGTAATGCCGAAAATGCACAAGTGCCCCACGGGCCCCTTTTGGGAATACTCCCTATATTTAGTGTGGACGTGTAAATTAATGTGTTGGAAGGGATGTGGGTTTTTCTACTTGGCGCTATCTCTTTAATTTATTAGGCTATGATGCTATGATCTGTTGCTATTTCATATGCACTGTCCATCTTTTGTTGTTAAATATCTCTAGACAACTAATGCGTCTTCAAAACTATTTGGTGCAATAAATGCAAAATTTGTAATGTTTTTAATATATTGTGGTGCGGCAATAAATATATAATCATCTGACCGCATTTTTCTCTATCTTGGATAAGAGACCAATTATCTTGCCCAATTTGTATATTTTTCCTATATCTGTCCCCTGATGAAGTGCCTAAGGGACATTGAAACATGTTGGGACAATAGTTACTAATAGGGTAAGTGTGTGTAGGGGTAAGGTTCCGGATGGGGCCGCCCTTTTTGGGGCGCACTACCCCGTATGTAGGACTAAGGGTCATTTAGGCCAAGTAGGGTTAGGTTAGTAATAGATTTTTTTCTTTTTTGTGTTTTTGTTTTTTTGCCTTTGGGATTGACATCTTACTTTTAATAATTATAATAAAAGTTATATTTTAGATACGTGTATTTTTTTAGGTATCTTATCTGCCATTGCAAACACTGCATAAGGATTCATGAATAGGGATATATAGACTTACAAGCATTAATCAAACACAAACAAGGACAAGACCCATCCCCACTTCACTCAATTCCACACTCTCCTCTCAAAAAGAAAATTAACTCTTCATCAGCTGGAGCTCCAAACAAAAAAGGAAAAAGATAAAACAAAAATTATCTTCTAATAATGACTGCGCAGTTGTTGTTTTTTTTTTTCAATCTGGTTTAACTAAAATTTTTACTAAAAATAATGGGGGTGTAGTACTACCCAAAAAAACCCAAAAAAACCCTCAAAGTTAACTTTATATGCCCTGGGGCTTCATTTTAACAAGTGATATCACTGAGGTCTTTCATGAGATCTCCGATCACTAAAAAATCTCTTCTTTACTCCTGCAAATAAACAGACAATTTAATCACATCCCCCAGACGGTTGGGGAAAAGGAAAAAAAAAGTATTTGTTAAAAGGCATCCGTCGTGCTCTGCTGGAAACTGACTATAGCATAAAAAACAACCCTAAAATAAAGGTTTAAAATAAAATGTGCACACAATGCAAGATATTCAAATGAGCTCAGTAAATACCACATGGATTTTTCTTTCATCTAGTTGTAACCCAATTTATAAAGACATCTACTTCAATATTTTACTCTTATAATCAGGAAATCACCTTCACCATCATCTGACTTTAAGGATAATTAGTTCACTTAAATCAAATATATCAGATTAACCACCTAAAACAAAGCACAAGCATGTCAGTGACATTATAAGACAGTAACATTTCCTATATTCAGTTCAATCAAAATATGCAACAATCTAACCCTTCCAGCTTTTCTATAACTACATATCCCTGCAATATAAGTAGCTGTAAAACTGTTCTCATATATTAATGACCAAAGACAAGGCACATGCAGAATTATAGATGATACAATAGATGCAAACTTATCAAACTTATTAGGCCCCGTTCACACGGCTTATTCTGCCACGGATTGGCACCGTACTGCGCGCCGGATTTGCGCTTCAGTTCGGTGCCAATCCGCGGCAGCAATTCGGTAATCCACTGCTCTCATTGGAACAGTGGAATCCGTCGCTCCCCACGCTCGGCGAAAACCGCCCGGGGGAGAAAGTGACATGCACATTATTTCCGGCGCGTACGCGCCTTAACCAATGCATTGTTATGGGGCCCGGGGGCGGCGCCCCCGCCGGCTCGGCCCCCCCCCATTCCCGCCCCTTATTCATGGCGGATTTGTGCGCTCAATACGGCGCACAAATCCGTCGGGAATAAGCCGTGTGAACACGGCCTTAGTGTCTTCCCCCACACTCTGGACCTCACTGCTTCAACACCTCAGACTCTTCTCCATCTTCACTAGCCTCAAAAGCAACCTGAAATCCCATCTCTTTCAGGATTGCCTATAATTTACAATAAACTTGTTGCTACTACTCCACCCCACAAACAAGTCTGCCTCTCTTCTTCTGTACCAATTGTTAGTTATTAACTTGTCACCTTTGTACTTGTTTGACCCATGTTATATATACAACCCAAATATACAGCGCTCTGGAAATCTAATAATAATAATAAACACTAAGCAACTATATTTACATTTGCTAAAAATTGTCCTGTGTCCACAAACCCTCTGCTCTATCCTTTTGTCTGAGCTGAATGACAGGCAGAATTACCTTTGCTGCAACACACTGATATCTGTCAGAACTCTGCAGCATTCCTTGTCCTTCATTCTGCTTACAGCTTTGTGACCACTTGTTGGCCAAAACACAGCAAGGAGCTCGCTCCCACCCTTGAATCTCAACAAATTCACTAGCAATCACTGTTTCCTAAGTGCTTATAACTTCACCTGCCGAGTGGCGTCATCGATCCTATTCTTGCTTCAACCATGAGAAACTGGGAAAGAATGGTGCAGGAAAGAGAAAACCCGCAGGGAGACAACACTGTGTGTAGACGTCTCTACCACGGTAGGGGGTTTTTTGGTTTTTCAGGCGAGTAAAGATATATTATCCGATTTAAAATAAAATGGCGTCCCCGACCTAATCTGTGTCAGCTTAAAAATGTCTGTTTTTTTTGCTATCATTTGAGGGAGGGGTAAAAACTCAGGGTTCACAGGAAAGTCAAAAGACACAGAAATCTGAATCAAGAAAAATGAAAAAAAAACCCTACATGGTTTTAAAAGGGGTTTCCCAAAAAGTGCCTGTTGAAAATTTAGCAAATGTAAAAAACCACGGGCTGAGAGAGAGAAGACAGACAGCCAGAGCATAAGTGCAAAAGGATCGTGAAATTTTCACTAAAAAATCAAACTACAATTTGATTCTGTTACAAAGAAAAAGCTTTTCCCAGCAGCTTAAAGCTTCTTCTATTCCCTGTCATCGAAAAAGCAGGGATCTATCAGATATCAACTCAATAGTGGATTTGTATCAAAAAAAAAAAATTTCTCCCCGGGTATTTTAAAAAGCTTTTCAGCTCCTTCTTCAGATAAGAAGTTTCTCGCAAAACGGCAAGCATTTTTCAGGTCGTTATTAGAACTTTAAAAGTAAAAAGGGAGGTAAGGCAGCTGTAGCTCTTCACTGCAATTTTTGAATCACTAATTTGAAAAGTGATTAAATCCATTTTTGGGGGATCCCCGTCAAAATTACTGTGGCAAAACCCCCTTTGTCAACGAAGTGAAACGGGTTTTCCTTGGAACCCCCGGAACAAACAATTTTGTCAATACTTGTTTGAGTCTGAGCCTTTCCAAGGAATGAAGCCTGTATAATTGATTAACTGAGTATAACAAAGAAATGAAGGAATACTTGTATCGAACAGAAAACAAACATGCACCCTAAATTTTTAAAAAATATATGCCTTTGTACAAACAAGCTGATTATATAAATTTATATAAGATAGAAATATTTCATATAAATTTTTAATAGTCATTTATTTTTTCCACATTTTAGGTCACATTTGGTTTTTGGGTCCCCCCATTTCTGGTTTGAAAAATGCCCGGGGGGAAAAAATGTGCCTGGGGATGCTGCCGCCCTTTGCGGATGGTTTTTCAGACGGTCTGCAAAACCGCAAACCGCCTGAAAAACCGGTCACAAACCCATGCCATGGGAAAATGCCCTAACTGACTCGTTGTCTGAATGGACCCGTTTTCAACTAACCTTGAGTATACCACAAGATTCTCTAATTTTATGAAAAATGTTTACAAGGTTTCCAAAACTTATGGACCGATTAAAAGAGTTAAAAAATATCTACTGTTGTGGTCTAATATCCCGAAACCCTTTTTGGCAGCCGGGGGAACAAAAACACAGAAAAATTTGACCCAAAAAAAGACTCCTTAGATTTCAGAATTTGGGCTTTTTTTATAAACTTGGTTTTAAAAACCAAAGGGCGCATGTAAATTTTGGGCCCCGCCTTTTTTTTGGTTTTGTTTTTCGCCAAAAAAACTGTTGATAATCCCCACTAGTTTTAGAAATCTTTGGACCATTATACATATTTAAGGGCCCTTAAAACGGCGTCTTGGGCCCCTTTTTGTTTTGTCACCCCAATTTGTCCGGGATGAAGAGGGGTCTAGAACAAAAAAGTAGTAAAGATCTTCAACATTTAGATTTTGGGGGAGTAGTCCCGATTTAAGAGATTTGCCCCAAAGGCATGGGTGGTAAAAAAAAATTTAAACTAGGAGCTAAAAGTCTAGCAGATGATTTGTTGTCTTTTTTATAACTTCATAGATAATTTAACATTGATCTCCTCTATAAAAGTTATGAGAGATTCCCTGGGTTTCTGTATGTTGAGTCAGGTTGGACGGGTTGCCCAGGACCCCCCCAGTAGGGTTTCATTACAGGGACCCCTGAGGGGAGTTGATTTGGGCCCACAAAAGGGGGGTTTTCCCAAGGGGTCTTTCCCTTTACCTAAAGGTTTTATCCCTTTTAGGTTTAAAAAAAGGGGCGTTGGGTTTTTCTGTGTTTAAAAAAACAATGCCTCCTCTTATGTCCACTCCACCCCCCTTTGCACGTTTTGATACTAGTCTTGTATTTGAGCAAACATTTTTTTGGCTAACCACAGAGCAGAACGTGTTGTCACAATTTATAGCATTTTATTTTCCCTCTTCTGTTTTTAGGAGAGAAATAAGCTAGCGGGGCAGCCTTTTTCTTTCCCACTGCAGGGGGAGAGGGGCGGGCTGAGCAGGTTTTTGCATGTTTATAAGATAATTTTACAACCAGGGATTCCTATAAAAAAGAAAAAAGACTTTCTCCCCACCCCTTTTTAAAATAGGGGGTTGCATTTTGCTAAGTAATTCATTACAATCATGTATTCTATAAAAAAGAAAAAGGATCTTTCCCCCCAGTCCTTTATAAAGTGGGGGGAAAGTTGATGTTTAAATAAAAATTACAACAACCAGGGGGATTCTCTTGCAAAAGACAAAAGCTCTTTTCCCCCCCCAGCCCCTTAAAGTCATTTTGTTCCCTGCATCAATAAGAATGAAACAACAAGAACGCCAGCACTCCGGGTATTTTAAATGTAAACGTCAAAAAACCCAAAGGGGCTTTAAAGGAATGCTGAAGTTTCCTCATGATTCACTTTTTTTTAAAAGACTTTTTTTGAAATGGTTAAATCCCCATTTTGGGGGTCCCACGTCAGTTTAATTTGGGGGAAAAACCCCCTTTTAAGTAAAAAAAGTTGTGCTAAATTTTAATCTGCACCCTTCATTCCTTCTTCTATTTTCAGACCCCTTGATAATCAGGTTTCAGCCTGCTCTTAGCTTCCAATTTTCTCCTGAATACATTCCAGATGTGTTATGAAGGCTAGTGTGTGCAGGAGGTGCTCTGCTTTCTCCTCCCTTTGTATGCGTTTAATGAATCTACAGCCGTGTTAGTTGCCCCTCCTTGGATGATCTCCCCCCTTCTACTTAATCTCCCCATGTTCAGTCCCCCTTTCCGAGAGAAAGAGAGAGAAGGGGGAGAGAGAGAAGGGGAGAGAAAGGCGAGGAGGGGAAGAGCGAGAGAGAAGGGGCGAGAGAGAAGGGGAGAGGAGCGAGGAGAGCGGGGGAAGAGCGAGGGGGAGCGGGGGGGGAGAGGAGAGAGCGAGAGAGCGGAGGTTTTTGGTTTTGTTTAAAATTTGAAGGTAAAGGCTGATCCACAAAATCCAAGCAGAAAAAATGCTAAAAAATTTTTTGAAAGACCTATTTAAAAAGTTTCTAAATTTCTCCAAACCAAATATACAACAAAAATCCCTGAAAAAGGTTTTTATTTTCTAAGTGTTTTTGTGAAAGACCACGCAAAAATCTTACCTCTCTCGGGGGTGTTAAACCCCAACATCTCAGGGGAAGTAGATTCCCTGCTACCAATACCCTCATTGTTTTTAAAAACCTGTGCAGGGGGTGTGAAAGAAAAAAATTGGGGGGGCACCCATCCCCATACAAAGTTTAGAAAACAAATTTTGCAACCCCAAAATTTATTTTTTTATTTTTTTAAATGAGCATAGGTGCAACTGGTGCGGCAGTAACATACAAACACTATCCAATATCAGGAGCACACTTCTAGCACTTAAAAAAAACTATCAAAAAGCAAGGAATTTTTTTTGGGAAAATTTCTGCTCTTTTTAAACATGGAAAATTCAGGGGTGCCCCCGCCCTCTGCAAGGGGACCCAATACAGGTGGGGAAACCACATAAACATTACCTCTCTTAGTGTTGTTTAGACCCCCACATTCAGGGAAATAGATTCCCGCTACAAATACCTGCATTGATTTAAAAACATTTTAAAAATGCGTTTTCCAAAAAAATTACTATTTCTTTTTTATTGTTTTTAGTGCTGGGAGTGTGTGTGGTATTGCATTTTGGGAAATACTATAGTACTGATACCTTATAGATAGCCAAAAAAATATTTACCGGACTTTGGGCCCAAAATCTGGGATAAACAGCCTGGTTAAGTACAAAAGAATGGTTTAGTCTGATCACTTGACAATCACTTAATTGTGATGATTGGAAGACATGCAAAAGGTCAAATGAAGCTTATTTGTCATAATAATATTTTTCCCAAAAAGCTATAAAGAAACATATTTGGGGGATTCCATTCCCCTGGTTAACTGTATCGGTAGGAAAAAAACGAAAGAAAATATGTTATCAAATACATTGAGTTCTGATTTGCTTAAATTTTACAGTTTGGAGTTTTATCTTTGCTTTGGGACACAAACTTCCCCTAGTTTTTTTGACCCTTTCTCTCTACTTAGCAGGGGTTAACTAAAATCCTCACCCCCTGCGTTCTTATACGGATGGGACTTCTCGGTCTCTGATCTTCTATTTTTACTGCCAAAAAAATGGAACCCTTAGAGTCACAGGGAGAAGCCTTATATCATACTGTGAGGTCTGCAGAGCACCTTTACGTGTAATAGCATTAAATATAACACTTAGTCATTTAGCAGCTTACAGTGTGTCTTGGCAACGTGTAAGTTTTATTTTCTCTCATTTGAAGTTTTGACTCCTGACAAATACAGCTCTGCTAGCTCACATTCATAGGCAGACATCCTGCTTGGACAGTGTCATTGTTTTTTCACAATCCTTCCATCAGTAACGTCCATCAGACTTAGCTAGGAACAGCAGAGCTGAAATGTCAGGTAGTGCTTCGGATCCACCCACAGCCTGCACAGGAAGTGTGAGCCTATAGAGACTGTGAAGACTAAAAACAACCACATGGGATAACCCCTTTAAATTGACAGCAAGGCCTTAGAAGTAAGCACAAAACAAGGCTATAGATCAGGCATCCTCAAACTGCGGATCTCCAGCTGTTGGGAAACTCCAACTCCCATCATGCCCACTGTTATAGATGATATAAATTCATGATGGGAGTTGTAGTTTCCCAACAGCTGGAGGGCTGCAGTTTGAGGCTGCCTACTATAGATCAAGAGGAGTCATCAACACAGTCAAGAACCTCAACTGGGCTCTTACATGGTGGACCATAGATCCCTTTTGCTAGCTTACGATTTATCGACATCTTACCTGACACCTTCAAGTATTTTTACATAATCATGTGCATGAGCCCAGTCAAAAGCTCCAGTGCGCATGTTCAGCCACTTCTTCAGCTCCACAAGGCAGGTCTCATTTAAATTTAAGTATTGTAATTTCTTGGTAAAAATCACAAATAGTATAGAGCTGATGGAAAATCGACCCAATGCTAAAGTCATAGGCATGTCTTCCTTTGAAATGACCTGCAGGAACAGAAGCAAAACATCAAATCAGTATCACTTGTCTTCCTTAGGATGGTTTCACACTTGGCTTTTTCAGGTAAACTCCCCTTCTGAAGTTTTCTGAGCCAAAAGCCAAGAGTGGACTCAAAGGGAATGGGAAATACAGCTCTGGAAAAAATTAAGAGACCACTGCACAGTTTTCTAAAAATGAACATCTCTACATGTCTGACGGCCATTCCATTCCAGTGTCAGTTGAATTCCAAACAATGTCCACCTCATTCTACTTAATGTGCTTCTGATTAGGTGATCACCTGCACTAAATCTTATTCAATGAAGGAAAATATAAAAAAACACGGCTGTGGTCTTCACAATCCTCTTGCAATAGGACAAGCTGGATGGCAAAACAAGTGCTAGGAATAGGCCAAAAGGAACTGTATTTAGTACAGTTGAAAAAAGACATATATCCATCAAGTCCAACAAAACATGGGGAAAGAAGTGGATAAAAGTTAAGGTATAGGGGATTTTTTAAGCTTTGTTTCCATCTACTGATGAAGATTTGGAACCCATAAGGCAGGAAGCAATCTGCCCCCCAAGGAATATTTCATTCCTAATCCCAGAGTTGCCGTCAGACTGGATGGAGAAGCTTTAGTATTTATATTATTTAGCTGTAAGTAGTTTTCTAAACTTTTCTTGAAGCCCTCACCTGTTCCTGCCGGGGCCAGTGGCTGAGGCGGCGATTCCACATATTCACAGATCTTACGGTAAAGAAGGCTTTTCTCCTCTGGATGTTGAATCTTTTTTCTCCAGACGGAGGGAGTGCTCTTTTGACTTTTAAGGGGGTTTTATGTGAAATTGCTTTTCACCATACTTTCAGTACATACTTATATAAATTATTCATGTTTCCGCAGTTTTCTTTTCTCAAGACTAAATTACTAACATACCTTTGCTGTGTGTATTTTATTGGTTTACTTTCATATCAGAAGTTAATGAGCTTTTTGGCTCCTCATATGTCGTCTGTTTGATGAGGATGACTTAATTAAACAAAAAACATTGTTCGTTCTTGTTGACACATAGATCATAGGGATTCAGATGACAGCACAGTGATACTTCATCTAGTTTTAATTCCTACTTCTTGAAATGTTTCATAAGTGTAGCAAAAACAGATTTTATGCATTTAAAAGGGTTCTCTGGAACGGAAACATTAGCAGCCTATCCTTAGAGCCAAACATTGTACATAGTGCCATGTAGTGCCATGTTTTGCTCTTTATACTGCGGCCTACTTTTCTCTATAGTGTCCAAGTTTGTCCATGTGGTCATATTGTTTTCATAAGTACATAGTTCACATAGTTTCCAGCTATTGTTATGGCACGCACACATACTGTAAAACCAAATAGTGTTAATTTAGAGCTAATGTTCACAGAAATCCTAAGACTCACCAAAAGCCACTAAAAACCAGACTACACAGAGCATAGAAAATCATACATGATTTTATACACTATATATGACTAGTTGGATGTACAACATGTCAGGTGCCTGGGGCTCAATGGGGATTCTTGGAGCCCACCAGTAAGGTTACTTCTTGAGAGTCACCAGTAGAGTTGATTCTTGGCCCCACCAGTGGAGTTGGTTCTAGGGGTCCACCAGTGGAGTTGATTCTTGGGGCCACCAGTAGAGTTGATTCTTGGGCCCCACCAGTAGAGTTGATTCTTGAGGCCAACCAGTGGAGTTGATTCTTGGGGCCCCACCAGTAGAGTTGATTATTGGGACTTAGCAGAAGAGTTGATTCTTGGGATCCTATCTGTGAAGTTGATTCTTGGGACCTAGCAGTAGACCTAGCAGTAGAGTTGATTCTTGGGTCCCACCAGTGGAATTGATTCTTGGGGCCACCAGTGGATTTGATTCTTGGGGACCACCCATGGCTTTCCTAGCTACCAGCCACCTCTCTCTGCTCTTACAACACAACTCAATGGGAGAGTTTCAAACACCTCTACATTCAAAATGGAGAGGTTCTGGGGCTCACTCACAAGACAGTTATGGGTCCCAGAGGTGGGACTTGCACCTATCAGGCATTGATAGCACATCCATCAATGTCTGAAATGGAATCTCTAATCAGCCATGCATATTACAACTGCTTTGGCGGCTATACAAGTTTTCTAAGTTGGGAGATTTATATGTTCTCTGACCAGCAAAGCTTTAAAAGGGGCTTTTTGAGCCTAAAATGGCACTATTGTTTATTGGGGTGACCTCCCCTGTTAGGTAGGAAGGGTCTAACAAGGAATAATATATCTATATATGGGCTCTGTCAGACCTCCTTATCTGCCTACCACTGGCTCTGACAGCACAAGAAAAATTTTGTGAATATTTAACACTGTTCCTGTTACATGAGTAGTACCAACTATATCTGTTTCCTTGTTGAATATTAATGTGGTATTTTCTCGAAAGTTTATTTCAACCTGTCAGTGTATATGAATATCAATTCCCTTTGGGGAGAAAAACCTTTTTGTAAATATGGATATTGGTACATACAGATGGTGATTTACCCATATGATCATTATTAGTGCACTATATTTGTAATAACAAAACATATAGGGCGACATGTATGAACGGGGCTGTGCCAGAAGTCTGGCTTCTTTTCAACCTGAAAACTGGCTCAGCCCTGTTCGCTATTTTTTAAAACTCAGTGCAACTCCAGGATCAGGCGATAACAGAGCGCCCCATGAGGCACTTATGTCATGCACGCTTAGATCAGGGCCTTACTGGAAAAAAAATAAAGGGTGGCATCGAGCACTACAACCGTCCGAAGCTACACATTTAAGCTTCAGTACGGCATATCCAGGCGTATAGTGCTGGTGACAGGTAGAGGCACTTTAGACAAATTGTTAAACCTGAGGCCACAAAGTGTCGCTTTGTAGCTAGAAAGCGTAAATCTATGACCTGCAGTCGAAGCAGGGATAATAATTTCAGGCGCACTCTATGCTACTGAGACCCGCTAAAATAATGGCCGCCTAATCGCCAGAGATACAGACATGTGTGCCGCATAGTAAATATAATAATTATTAAAGCATTGCTTATAAAGAAGTTTGTATTATTTTTTATGAGACTTTTGACTTAGTATTTGACTGACTAGAACAAAGGTAAAGTATATATATATATTTCAGTGATAAAATAGTTTATCACTGCTACTTTAAATGATGGTGTTTGTCACCTGTATCAATGAAAAAAAATGTAAATTTTGTGTTCACCACTAAAAAATTTGGTGTGCCGACTACCGTATTTCTTTGAATGATAGTTCTTCAGTCCTTACTCTATGGTTGAACATATGGGGCGGCATGTATGAATTTTTTAGTTTAAACGCCAATGTTATGTGTATAATATTAGTGTAGAATGCGCCTGATTTATGAACCTGCTCTACAGCGGGTCATAAATCAGGCGCATTATAGCGCTAATACAACATTTATGGCTCAGGTAAACCACTATGAAAGTACTCTACCTGTTCCAGCAGTAATGCACCTCGAATATCCATAACGAAGCTATAAATCTATCCGCTTCATTACGATCTAGCCGTCCCGCGCCTCAACGCCCCCCCGAAATCAGGCGCGTTACAAAGTGCCGCTTGCACTCTGTAATGTGCCTGATATTGGCGTACGGGAGGCTTTTAAGTATTGCAAATAGGGCTGCACCTGATGTCAGGCTTAAAATACGCCAGACTTCTGGCAAAGCCCTATCCTTGATCTGGTCGCCCAGTGGTCTTTTTGAAAAGCCATTGTAGACGAGTTTCATGGGGAATGTAACTAGTTCCCCTTGCCTTGAGATGATCGAATTTCTGCCTGATGATTTTAATATGCGCCTAGAATCCCAGTAACGGAAGGCTATAAATCTATCGCGGTCATACGGTTCTAGTTTTCGCAGCCACTGTCTGCAACGCGCACCCCGCCGAAAATCAGGGCGCATTAAACAAAGTGCCGGCTTGCACTCTGTAATGCGCCTGATATTGGCGTCTACAGAGCTGTTTAAGGTATTGCAAATGGGCTGCGCCTGAAGATTTGCTATTCTCAGCCCGACCACTTTCATTCAAGGCCACCCAGGGTCTTTTTGTTGAAAAGCCTTCGTGGACAAGTTTTTGGAATTTACTTTCCCCCCATTGTCTATGTGTGCACACAAAACAAGCGAGTGTATATTATGCCAATTCGTCGATAATTGATCACGAGCACATTCCCATGACTGCCTTAATGTGATATAAGAAACTCTGAAGGTTAATAAAGCCTGAGCCTCCGTGTAGAGGCAATCACCCCCGTCTGTGAACAAGATTACACCATGTGATTCCGTGATCAAAGCTCGTATCCCAGGTGTACATTGGATTTGATTCCAGGCTATTTCATGGAGGATTACTTGTCAAAAACCAATCTGAATGCAGTCTTTAGGGGAGGATAACCTGTTATTTTCCCATGGTAAGCCGTTACAAAATCTTTTGCTCTCGGAAGGGAGTGTTTTTTAGTCTTGCAAAGTTAGAGCTGCTTTATTTTTCACTATAAGAATTTTTAGTGTTAAGAGCATCTGTTTTTCTCCTTACACGTACATTATCTTATCATTTTATGAGGAAAGAGAAAACAAAGCGGAAAAAGGGAACAACACTTTTTTCAAACTTTTTATTCCAAGTTTTAAATTAATTGGTGATGGTGTTTGTTTTGTTTTCAGTTATTTTCTAGTCCTGTCCCTGCTTAGAACCTTATTTCTTGCATTTTTTTTCTTCAACATTGGCTATATGGCCAAGGCCGCATTTTTGGTGGGAGAGTGGTATTTTGTTGTTTTGGTTTTTGTGTTTTGTTGTTTTCTATAGACGGACACTGGTGTGTGGGCTTATTTTTTGGTTTGCCAGGATGTGGCAGGTTTTTAATTGGTGGTTATCTTGGAGTAACAAACAACTTTGTTATGGCAGACTAGATGGACCAGGTGGTCTTCTTCAGTCGACAAATCTCCAATGTGTTCAGGGGGAACTTTATATACAATATCCCCAGTCATTGTCAGGCAGTGTTGTCCAGGAACCCACTGTGGATTGATTCTTGGGGCCATCATGGTGACGGTTCTGGGGTCCCACCGGTGTTGAGTTTGATTCCGTGGAGGGTTCCACCCTGCAGCACTGTTATGATGGGAGCGTGTACGTGCCGCGTCTAATACGTGTTATTACGTCTTGCTCTCTTTTCTCTGGCTTTCCTAAGGATGCATTTAAAAAGCAACTCAAGGTTTGCTGTACTAGGGGGTCCACCGGGGCTTTCCCCCCCGGTTCCTTCTCCCGGTGAGCCCTGATCCCAGAGAACACAATGGTTCACCAGTCATTCTGAAGCATGTTGTATCACATGGACTGTGTACATATACGTGATATAGCAGTGTAGGTCAAAAGAACATCATAGGGAAGGACGGCAGCCCCAATGTCAGCAGCTATGTAGACCAAGGAAAGAATACTGCAAAGGCACGGCAATAGATCCTAATAGATATGTGTACAACTGACGGGAGGACTATTTTGGTATGATAAACGCTGTTTATTTGTGTTATCAATATCCCTAGTGCGGCTATTTTTGTTTATTTATCTACTCTGTGCAAGTTACAATGATTCCAACAATGATTTCTGAAGCTTATTATACTCTGACGTGCGTGCTTATCTGCATGTTTATTATTAATACTTATATGCGACACAAGCAGGTATATAGTAGCTTAAAAAGGTTGCTAAAATGAACACTGGGATATGGGATAGATTAGATAGTATAGTATTAGATAAGATAGATAGATAGTGGATAGATAGATATGAGATAGATAGATAGATAGATTAGATTTGATATGATAGCTAGATATTGGGATAGATTGATAGATAGTTGGATAGATGATAGATATGGGATAGAGTAGATAATAGATAGAAGAGATAGATAGAAGATAGGATAGATAGATATGGGATAGAAAGATCGATATGGGATAGATCTATAGATAGATCTGTGGTAAATAGTTTATTCCAGTTATACAATGTTTTAATGTATATAATCTATATGCACGACAGTTTGCGTCCCTGTCAGCTTACATAGTAATAATATAATAATACCATCCAAAGTTGCCCCGATTTTAGAGAGGGACAGTCCCTTTTTTTAACCCTTTTCCCTCTGTCCCTCTATAAATTGTACCTCTTTTTCATTTGGGAAATAGATTTTGCCGTCCAATACACTTATTATCTTGCTTTAAAAAGTATCTGATTGCTTCCCTTGCAGTAGTTAGGATAACAACGTTGGCTTAATAGTTTCATCTTTTGGATAACGATGCAAAGACCTCAAAATGTCCCTCCGCTTTTTGGGCTGTCCCTAAAAAGTTGACATTGTGTGTTTGGGTGTGGTGTGTGGTATGTCTTTGGTGTTATATCTGTGTTTAGAGCGTGGTTAGAGGCATGGCCGATGTTGTCCCTCTTTTCAATCTCTAAAATTTGGGAGGTAGATTAATAACTTCAGAGGAGATGATGTAATCATTGGTGTCACTGAAATATATACATAAAGTATTCCAGAATGTGTCCAGATTGATTTTAGCAAGTTTTTATAGCTCCTGTTATGTTTTACTGGTTTTAAAACATAAAAATGTTTAAAAAGATATTGTTTTATGTCTCTATATTCTGGCCCATATAATTAGCCTCAATGTTGTGTCACATTGTCCTCTTGATTTTACAACTACCACTTCAGTGCTGCTCTGTTTTTTACTTGTACTTCATCTTGGGGCTACTGTTAGGGAAGTACAGCTGGTACTGCCATACAGGGCCTGGGCAAAATGTGAAATAAGGAGGGCTTGCTGCCACCGGCAGCTACCGTTAAGTTATCTTGTTTCACAGATTATCTTGATTGTATACGCATCATCGTGACACATACAATTGAGAACTATTGAGGAGCAGGGAGCCATTGGCTAATGTGGGGTGCAGTGCAGCCGTATACTGTGTCATTTAACGGTATAGTATGGGGTAACTTGAATTTTATAACTGCAGACTGATTGTCAGCTCTGTGGGTCAGTATTATATTAATAATCCTGACCCACACAGCTGACAATCAGTCTGCATTAACTATTTGACAGCTCTGTGGGTCATCAGCATTAGTACATGTTATATAATATACATTGCATCACCTCTGGTCATGTCGTAGAGATATATGCCCCCCCTGGATCTGAAAGGCAGATATATGCCACCTGTAGTTATTAGAAATAGATATATGTATATGGCCCCCTGTAGTCATTGTAGATATGGCCCCCTGTAGTCATTAGAAATAGAAATGGCCCCCCTGCAGTATTTAGAGATAGATATACCCCCCTGTAGTAATTTGAAATATATATAGGCCCCCCCTGTAGTAATTAATAATATATATAAGCCCCCAGGTAGTAATTAATAATAGATATGGCCCCCCCTGTAGTATTAATGATAATATGGTCCCCCTGCAAGTAATTAATAATAGATATGGCACCCCTGTAGTAATTAGTAATAGATATGGCCCCTGTACTAATTTGTAATAGATATGGCCCCCGGTAGCAATGAATAATAGATATGGCCCACTGTAGTAATTAGTGAGTAGAATTAAGGGGCGCCCCTTAGTAAGTGAATAATAGAGTATGGCCCGCTGCAGAGTTGTAATATTGATATGGCCCCCCCCTGTAGATATGGGCCCCCTGTATAATTAGTGAATAGATATGCCCTCGTATTGAATTAATAACAATATTGGCCCCCTGGTAGTAATTAGTACTAGATTTTGCCCCCTTCGTATTAATTTATATAGATATGGCCCCCTTGTAGTAGTTAATAATAGATATGGTTGTAAAACGCCGGGATAGTGGTCCTCTGGACCACCGCTAGGCATGCGGTGTAAAGCTCGCCAGGGAGCGTGTCTAAGTAGGTCCGCGCGGTTTGTCACAAGAGCCCGCCGCAAAGGCGGGATGGACTTGCTGCGCAGGAGTCAGCCTTCAAGTACCCGTCTACGCGACCAACCCAACGCAGTCGCTACCGCCTGATGTGACTTGCTTGCGGTGGCGTCGAGGTGTTACGTGGTTACAGAATCGTGAGCTAGGTCGTAGGGGGGACTAGGACGAGGACGGCAAGGTCAGGGCAGGGCGGCAGAGGTTCATGGTTTATAGACGTAGCAAGAGGGTCAGGGCAGGCGGCAAGGTTCAGAGTCGAGAAAACGTAGGGCGGGAGGTGCAGGAACACCGGCAGAGACAAGAACAAAGATAACGTTTCCTCTACGGGCAGGGGTGTCAAACTGCCGGCCCTCCAGCTGTTGGGAACTTCAATTCCCCCATCAATGCCACTGTTATAGATTATACAAATGCATGATGGAAGTTGTAGTTCCCAACAGCTGGAGGGCCGGCAGTTTGACACCTGTGCTCTAGGGCACGGAGGCAACAAAGATCCAGCAGGGAAGTGACGTGGATCCATAAACTATATAATAGGTCGAGCCCCCGGCAGATTAACCGATACCGGCGCGCTGGCCCTTAAATTTATATGAAGGAGCATTCCGGCCGGCAGGAAAGGAGCATGACCAAGCGTGTCCAGGTAAGGGATGGGACGGTGCGGCCCGGAGAGAACGTAACAGTACCCCGCAACCCCCCCCCCCCCCCACCCTGCACACCACGCCTCCATTTCTTAGGAGTGCAGGAACCTGCGATGAAAGTCATGAGTTCAGGATATTGTTTTTTGGGCTACCAGACTCTCCTCAGGTCCGTATGCCATTCCAATCCACGAGGAAGAAACGCTTCCCTTGACCGTCTCATGGCAAGATGTCCTTTACTTCAAGATTTTCAGCAGCATCCCGCTACTGAGGCGAGGCGATACCTTTGCTGAGAGAACCGTTCAGTATCAAGGCTTAAGGAGGGAGACATGAAAGGCGTTTTGGATCCGGATGATGGAGGTAAAGAGAGTTTGTAACTCAGCCAAGGTTAAGCTGGCCGAGCTGTCTTCAAGGTCCCAGAAGCGAGGGCCCAACTTGTAACCGGTGGGGATCTTCAGGCCAATACTTCGAGAAAGCCCAAACCTTGTCCCCTGGGAGGAATGTCGGGGGAAGGGGTCTTCTCCTGTTGTCTGCCTGAGACTCATACAGCTGAGACCCGCGGAAGTAGGAAACGTCCGCGTCTCTGCCTGAATGGGGCCTTGATATCCGAACTTTGTCTTCCGACAGCGGACACCTCCGAACAGTGGGCAGCAGGGGAAGGGGGGGCGGCGGGGTGGTGGCCTTAGACCACAAAAAACGAGAGACTCCGCTGCAATCCGAGTCAATGATGCTTATAAATACTCGGCCCATGGGGAGGCAGCTCGCCCCAGTTTTCCTGACATCCGGAAACAAAGATGAGCGCAAGTATCTCCCAGATCTGGTTCACTCTCTCCACCTGTCCATTGGACTGAGGGTAGGCCAATGAAAAGTCTAACTTGACTTGCAGACGGGAACATGGCGCATGCCAAAATCGGGATACGAATTAAACACCCCGATCGGAAAGGATGTGCGAAGGTAAACCATGTAGATGGAAAATATGCCGGAAGAAGTGACCGGCCAATTGTGGAGCAGGCGGCAGCCCAGGAAGAGGCACAAAGTGGGACATCTTTGAGAATCGGTCCGTAACCACCCAGATGACAGAATTCCCTGAAGAAACCGAATAGGTCTGTGATGAAATCCATGGCTATGTGTGTCCAAGGAGTTTCTGGAATGGGCAGCGGCAGTAAGAGACCTGTGGGCCTGTGGCGTGGGACCTTGTTTTGAGTACACATGACACAGGAGAGGGTGAAGTCCTTGACATCATGCCAGAGTCGGCCACCAGTAGTGCCGAGAGATCAGAGCATAGGACTTCCGTACTCCGGGGTGACCAGCCAACAGGGAGCTATGCCCCCACTCCAGTATCCATTTCCTGAGTGCCGGCGGCACGTAAGTCTTGCCAGTAGGAACGTTTTGGAGATCTACAGGAGACACGTGAACCAACCGTTCCGGAGAAATGTGCTGTGACACAGGTTCTTCACCAACAACATCAGAGTTACGGGAGAGGGCAGCCTTGATATTTTTCTCAGCAGGCCGAAAGTGAATGCGAAAGTCAAAGCGTGAGAAGAATAGGGACCACCTGGCTTGGCGACGGTTTAGACACTGGGCGGTCTGAGGATACAAGAGATTCTTGTGATCCGTAAAGATGTCAATTGTGTGACTAACCCCCTCTAGTAGATGCCGCCATTCCTCCAAGGCTAACTTGATGGCCAAGAGCTCCCGATCCCCAATGGCATAGTTCCGCTCCGCAAAAAACCCGCATGTGAGAGTCTTGCCTTTGGGGCTTTTCTGTATGAGGACCGCCCCTGCCCCCATGGAAGAAGCATCCCCCTCCAAGGAGAAAGGCTTCTCGGGATCTGGCCGGACCAAGACAGGCACCGAGGAGAAGGCAGTCTTTAGTTCGGTGAACGCCTTTTCAGCCTCCGGAGGCCAATATCTCAGGTTTGCGTTCTTCCTGGTGAGGGCCACAATGGGAGAAGTGAGGAATGAATTGATGATTATAGTTGGTGAATCCCAGGAAGCACTGTATCCCCTTAAGGGAACCCAAGAGAGTTTGGTGGACCCCATCTGGGGGGACCCTTAGCAAAAGACGTTATTTTCCGGGGGAGGAAGGGTAAGCGGTCTGATGGAAAAAAAACATTTCTCCAATTTTGCGTAAAGTTTTTTTGTTGCCCCAGACTTTTCCTTTCCAAAAACCTGGCACACCTGTGTCCGATGGGTTTGGAAAGGTCGGGGGAAAAAGATAAAGGGAATGTGCCCAGGTCCCACTATGACAATAAAACCCCTGTACAATAGATCCCGGGAAGGGGGTTTTGACGAAACTTTTAAAAAAACCGGCTGGGGGGGTTGAAAAAGTCAAAGGGGCATCCCCAGATTTCAAAAATCCCCATCTCAAGTATTAAAAAAGCCGTTTTACTTTTCATCCCCCTCTCATTTTCTGATGAGATTAAAAGGCCCCTCGCAAACCCAAAATTTAGAGAATATTTTGGGCCCCCCCGGGGAGATGATCGAAGATTTCCCAAAGATCAACGGAAGTGGGTAGTGATTCTTCCCCAATGATTTTGTTTTACCCTCTAAAATAAATTTGCACGGGCAAAGGAGAGCGCCCTTCTTTGCACAAAAAAAAAAACCCCAAAGCCCCCGGCGGGTTTTGAGGAAGATTTGCAAATTTAAAAGCCCTACTGAAATTTTTTCCTGTATATATGCCAAAAAAATTTGGGGCTTGAGTTTGGGGCATGGACGATGGTTTGGCCTTCTCCGGGGGGGGGAAAGTGCCAGGTGGGAAGGTAAATTGGGCGTCAAAAGGGCCCGTTGGGTGGCAGCATTCAGCCTGTTTCCCCAAAAACACGTCAGCGAAATTCTGGTACTCCGCTGGTGGGCCCGGGCAGGCCTTGGCTGGAAACCGTGGGGGAAGTGGTAGCCCCCGGGGTGGTGCCCCCAAAAAGCGACCCGGCACTCTGGTTCCCCAAAGCAGGAACCCCTTTCCCGTTTCCAGTCGAGCGTAGGGGCGTGGACGTTGCAAACCAGAGAAAATCCCCAAAAGAATCGCCCAGGAAGACCCAGGCAATTTCGTTGGGGAAAGAGATCCCTTTCCCTTTTGCAGGATGCTTTTTCCCAAGGGGGAAGTACAAAGGCCCGGCGGGTAAGGGAAACCAGTGGGGGTGCGGTTAAAAAATTTACGGCTGAACCCGAAGGAAAGGGGTTTTCTCCCCGGGCGAGAGCCCCGCATCAGAAGTTACCCCCTTTACCGAATTTAAACAAAAAGTTTGGGGAGGAAAAAGTTAGCAAATGGGAAGCCTCTCCCCTGGGAACCTAGGGGCGAGCGTTTCCCCCCGGTTTAGGACCCCAAATTTTTTTGGGCCCAAATTTTGCGAAAATTTGGGCCGGAAGGCACGTAGAGAATTTAAATTTTCCAAGCGACGGGCGGGACGCTCCTGCTCGACAAAAAGGGGCCCCTTCCCCCTGCATGGGTTTCCCCATGGAGGGGTTTGGGGGAACGCTGCAGCGACGTTTTGGAACACTGGGCGGACAAAAGGGAGTCGGCTTTGGGGGCCGGGTTCCCTTTTTTTGACGGGCCTCCTGTCTTTTCAGGGGAAAACGCATGTGGAAATTTTAAATTTGCAAGGGGAAGGGTGTGAAAAAGGGCTCTTGCCCGCGAGGCCCCTCCTTGACCCCTATGGACAGGCCTTTCTTAAAAGGGGGTGCAAAAGAGCGGCATCATTCGAGGGAAAATTCCCGAGGCCAGGGTCCAGAACTGTACCGAATTTAAATTTCCCACGGCGGAGTCACCCTGGCGTAGATTAAGAAAAGAGCCGTCTTTGGTGGGGTTTTGCATGCCCTTTTTTTTTCTTCGAAGATTTCTTGGAATCCTGGGGGAAGGACTGGAATTTCCCCAGTCCCCGGGTTTATTCTGGTCCCCGAAAGGGGGGGCGGGCCCCCAAACCAGAAAACTTTCCCGATAGCAGGCTCACCCAGAAAGCGACCCTTAGACCTTTCAGTGAGAAAAATGTCGGCCATCAGTTCCCCCATGCATGAACACTGGGTTTAAAGAAACCCCAGCAGAGCTTTTTGGGGCCCGTCAATTTGGTGGGTAGAGGTAACCCTTTTTTTAGGGCCCATGGTAGCCAAAAGGAAAAAGCTGGTATAGGAGGTACCACCGGCGGAAAAAGTCGAATGCTGCTGGAGCCGGAAATTGGCCATCATGGGAGAAAAACTGGCCCCAAATTTCCTTTTGCTGTTGAGGGGATCTGTTGCGATTGTGCCGAAACGTTTGTAAGGTCCCCCAATATAGACCGGGGCACCTTGGCGGGGGCCAGAATGGATTTTTCTGTAATTGGCGGGGGTAGTGGATCCTTTTTGGCCCCGGGCAAACGATGGTGTAAGCTACGCCCCGGGAAACGGGTTTTGGGAAAGGGGCCCCGGTTTTCCAAAACCCGAAACCTGCCGCAAAAGGGGATGGACTTTCGCGACGGGAGTTACCAGGTTGCTACCCCTTGGTGACTTTGGGTTGCGGGTGGCAGCTGAAAGGGGTTGAAAGGTACCCGAATGTGAGAAAAATTTGGGCGTAGTTGGGGACAGGGGGCCCAAGGTCAGGGGAGGGGGCAGAGGTTGTAAATCAAAAGAAGTAGCAAGAGGGTTAAAGGGGAGGTGGCAAGGTTCAGAGTCGGGGAAACCCTTAAAGGGGGAGGTCAGGAAAACGGCAGAGACAAGAACCCAAAAATAACGCTTTTCTTGGGCCCCGGAAAGGGGAAAAAAAGATCCAGCAGGGAAGTGACGTGGATCATAAATTTTTTAGGGGGCAGCGCCCGAAAATTAAAACCCTTTACAGGGCGGGTGGCCTTTAAATTGCTGCACGCGAAATTTGGCCGGGAGGGGAAGGGAGCAGGGGCCGGGGTCGTGGGCAGGAAGGGGGGGGAATGGTGGATGGGAGGGGCCCCCCCGGGGGGGGGGGGGGGGGGGGGGGAAGGGTTATGGCCAGCGGGCGGGGCCCCCCCGTCCCCGTCGGGCGTCCGGAGCGAGGGACACGGGTGTGCCCGCGACATGCGGACCGGGACGCGGCGCCACCCGTTACATATGGTTCCCGTAGTAATTAATATTAGATATGGTCCCCTGTAGTAATTACTAATAGATATGGTCCCCTGTAGTAATTAATAATAGATATGGCCCCCTGTAGTAATTAGTAATAGATATGGCCCCCTTTTTAGTTTAAATTAAAAAATAGATATGGGGCCCCCTAAAATAATTTTAATAATAGATATGGCCTCATTGTAGTAATTAATAATAGATATGGTCCCCTGTAGTAATTAGTAATAGATATGGTCCCTTGTAGTAATTAGTAATAGATATGGCCTCATTGTAGTAATTAATAATAGATATGGCCCCCCTGTAGTAATTAATAATAGATATGGCCGACACTGTAGTAATTAATAATAGATCTGGCCCCTGTAGTAATTAGTAATATATATGGCCCCTGTAGTAATTAGTAATTGATATGACCCCTGTAGTAATTAGTAATAGATATGGTCCCCTGTAGTAATTAGTAATAGATATGGCCCACTGTAGTAATTATAATAGATATGGCCCCCCTGTGTAATTAATAATAGATATGGTCCCTGTAGTAATTAGTAATAGATATGGCCCCCTATAGTAATTAGTAATAGATATGGTCCCCTGTAGTAATTAGTAATAGATATGACCCCTGTAGTAATTAGTAATAGATATGGCCCCCCTGTAGTAATTAGTAATAGATATGGTCCCCTGTAGTAATTAGTAATAGATATGGTCCCCTGTAGTAATTAGTAATAGATATGGCCCCCTGTAGTAATTAGTAATAGATATGGCCCCCTGTAGTAATTAGTAATAGATATGGTCCCCTGTAGTAATTAGTAATAGATATGGCCCCCTGTAGTAATTAGTAATAGATATGGTCCCCTGTAGTAATTAGTAATAGATATGACCCCCTGTATTTGCCAGGCTAGTTAATAAAAACAAAGAAAAAGAAAAGACAGTTACTCAACTTTCCCGGATCCCTTGCAGAGATGCTGCCTCCATCACCCGGCAAGGTGCTGCGGCACAAGGGGTGTGACAAAACTGCTTCATCACACCCCCTGCGTCGCTGATGATCGTTGTAGATACGGAGCTCAGAGAGCGCCACATCTACAGCGATAGGGAAAGCATGGACGGTAATGAATAGCGAAGCAGCTGTACGCTGTGTGCAGCTGCTATCTCTGTGTGGCCGGATTACAAAGGCCGCGCAGAGCAGATACCAACCGCCTGGACTAAAGTCACCGGGCGGTTGGCATCAGGTGTAGCCGAGGCCGCGGACAGGCAGAGTATGCACCACGGCCCAGCGCCGGTCCTCGGCCTGGTGGTTGGGGACCCCTGGCCTAGAAGATGCAGGGAGTAGCGTCCTGGCACAACTTGGCTAAGCCTGACTCAAAGAAGAGGGCTTTGTTGGTTAAATAGGGAGAGGTGAGTATTTTATTTTTATTTTTAATGACTCTCTATACCTACCTACCTACTTGGGATCCTTATATACTTACTTACCTACTTAGTGGTTCTATATATCTACCTACTGAAGGGGATTAGATGCATACCTACCTACTTAATGAGTGAACACTACTTAAGGTCTATATACTTTCCTACTGAGAGGACTTAAATGTCTACCTACTGAGGGGTCTATATTTCTAGCTATTTAGGGGGCCTACATACCTAGATGCTGAGGGGGGCCTATGTACCTTCTTACTAAGTGAGTCTATATACGTGCCTAATTACCAGAAGTCCTACCTACCTACCTAATTGCAAGGGGCTCTACCTATCTATCAGGGGTGCTCCCTACTTAATTACCAGGGGCACTGCCTTACTACCTACCTGCCAGGAGGCCTACCTTCTTAATGATGGATGTATCTTCCTGATGGGGTGCCTACCTATTTATCAAATGGGGGCTAACCTAACCACCTACCTATCTGCCTAGTGGGGGCTTAACAACCTAATGGGCGCTTACATACCTATATACCTAATGGGAATTTTATCAAAATAATAGGAAGAATCTGCCTATTTATCTGACTACCTAATGTTAAGGGACTAATCTACCTAACAGGAATGCTAACCTATGTATCTGCCTAATTTTGGGCGGAGGGAGGGCTATCTACTATATGGTGTGTAACTGCTATATTAGGAGCTTACCTACTTACTTACTGTTTACCTACTTACCTACCGGTGGCACAAATGGGTTTCTATAATTGGTAGTACTGGTCTTAGTGCAATGGTTTATATTTATTAACAGTTTGTTAATAAATTATTAGTTTTACATAGTTTGTAAGGCTGAAAAAAGACAGACGTCCATCCAGTTCTGCCTATTGTGCACCCTATTGTACACCCCTGAAAGATAAGTAGGATCCTTGGCAATTAGGTAGGTAGCACCTCTGGTAATTAGGCACATATATAGACACACTTAGTAAGAAGGTATATAGGCCCCCTCAGTAGCTAGGTGTGTAGGCCTCCTAAATAGCTAGTTATATAGACCCCTCAGTTGTTGGATCCCTCAGTAGGAAGGTATATAGGTTCTAAGTAGGTATATAAGGTAACCTCATTAGGTAGGTAGGCATATGAAGCCCCCAATAGATAGGTTTTTAGGCCCCCTCAGTAGGAAGGTATATAGGACCTCTCCGTAGGTAGAAATATAGGACCCCTAAGTAGGTAAGTATATATGGACCCCAAGTAGGAAAGTAGGTATATAGGGTCATTAAAAATAAAAACAATACTTACCTCTGTGATTAAGAGATTAAACTTTTTCTGCGGAGATATTTAGTTATCTTTTTGATACTGTGCTATTATTTGGTCCTTGTATATTGTAGTTATTGGAAATATTGTATATTTGTATATTAATTTGGTGGTATCAATGGTGGATACCAATTATTTGTAACTTTTTTCTTTATTTGGAAAATGGCAAAAGTGGAGTGATTTAAACTTAATATTTTTTCTTTAACTGTTTTTTTTTGCTTTAATACTTAGTCTCCCTAGGTTACTTGACCACTAAGGGGCAGAATGCCTTGTCCTATATACAGCAGTACTGTGATGTTAGCTAGTCAATATATAGTAGTGATATGTGACAGTATTATTTGGTCTTTGTATATTATTATTGGTAATAATCATCTTGCCATACTGGTTTGGTCAGTAACATTATGACAGTGGTCTGCAACATTGGCTCTCCAGCTGTTAGGAAACTACAACTCCCATAATGCATTTATATAATCTATATCAGTGGGCATGATGGGAGTTGTAGTTTCCCAACAGCTGGAGAGGCGATGTTGCAGACCCCTGCATTATGGTGTTACTAGTCGCTATTTGGTGGTGACATACAGTGATGATGATACAGTATTTTTTGACCCTTGCATACTTACTGACTTGCAGAATATAGATAACATGTCAATTAAACTGTTCAGTGTAAACTCTAACAAAAACCTAACCTCAAAACAATGGCGCAATTGTATTTTCCTCTATTCACTTTACAAAGAAGTTTTTATTCTTATTAATATGTTTTGGGAGGCGAAAGGTCCAGATGCTTTGGATATATGTGTCTCTGACTTCTGATGGAAGCCCTGCTTCATCTGCAGGCATGTATAAGATGGACCAAGCCCATTAAGAGGCATCTGCCACTTACACCAATTCTGGAGAGCTGCCTAACTTTGAAGTTTTGTAAAAAATATTGTAGTTATGGCCATTAGGGCAATGAATGTGGAAAGGCAAAAACAAAAAAATTGTTGTGGTCATCTCAAGTACAGCTTACATATAAAATCATTGGAATATTGTATAGTAAAAAGATTAAAACTGAAAATGTTGACTCTTTGAAAAGTAGTGAGGGAGGTATTGTAGAGGGTGATGACGAGGAAGCAAATCTAGTAAACTATTTTTTTCTCCACTGTATTTACAGAAAAAAAAATAGCATTCTTGTTGATGGGCAGAGGGATGAGGTAAACTCCACCTTGAATTTTTCTTGTCTAACCTAGGAAGAAGTGCAGCTCCGCCTCAAGAAGATTAAATTAGACAAATCACCAAGTCCTCATGGTATATACACCCGTGTTGTACGGGAATTATGTACCGTATTTTTTGGACTAAAAGATGCACCGGACCATAAGACACACTTAGGTTTTAGAGGAGGGAAATAGGAAAGAAAAAATGTTATTCAAAAAGTGTGGGATGAAGTGTAGTTTTTATTGGTACCATCTTGGGAAAGATGCGACTTTTTGATAATTTTTTATTCCAATTTTTTGGGCATTTGAAATGACCAAAAAAACACAATTTTAACATTTTGGAATTTTTTTTCTACTATGGTGTACAGCGTATGGGATAAATGATGTTCTAGTTTAATAGATCAGACTTCTACAGTGATATTATTAATTATGTGCAAATTTTTAATTTTTTATTTGTAAAGTGGAGTGATTCCAACTTAATTTTTTTTTTTTTTTACTTTTTAACTTTTTTTCTTACTTTAATACTTACTTGACCATTAGGGGGCAGAATGCCATGCCCTTAACAGTATCTATTTACTGTTTATTAGGATTTTCATTCATTACCTATTCATGGCAGTGCAGAAGTCTGCATGAGGCTTCCGGCCATGGAAAACCGATCCCCCCCCCTCAATGAAATTGCGGGGAGATGATCAAAGGGGAGCGGGGTTCTAAAGGTTAACGCAGGACGGAGGGGGCCCCATCCCGCTTTTAGGGGCACTGCTGGCTGTACTGATCCCACGTGCCCCATTGAAACAACTGCCCGGGGCCCCGGCAGGCCGGGGAGAAGCTGGCAACGGGGGTTTAACCCCTTAAATACTCCTCATCGCCCTCCTGCCGACCCGAGCGAGTGCATTCAAACTATAAAATGCACCTTCATTTTCCCCCCAAATTTTGGGAGAAAAAGTGTGTCTTTTATCCCGAAAAATACCGAATGTAAGAGGGGCCCCAATCTTAATATTGACTGTTTAGAACTTGGTATGCCTAAAGGTTTGGGCACATAGAAAATTGTTGCCAATTAAAAAAAAGGGGTTAAAAAATTATCCTTGAAACATAGATCGGAATTAAAAACCCTGTGGTGGGAAAAAATGTTTGAAGGTTTTCTAAGAGATGCTATTTGGATTTCTCACGAAAATGTACAAAATTTAAATAAGTATTCCTGCAGGGGTTTATGAAGGAAAAAAAACATCAGTCAGACAATCTCATCAGCTTCTATGAGGGGTTAATTCTAGATGGATCGGGTAACATTACATGTTATATATCAGACTTTTCAAAAAGCTTTGATACTGTTCCACATAAAAGGTTTGGGTAAGTAAAATGAGAAGTAGTTTGGGGGAAAATGTGTGCAAGTGGGAAAGAACTGACAAAGTGATAGATTCAAAGGGGTGGTAATTTTAAGGGTGCATCCCCAGACTGGACCCCTTTACAAAGGGGACCCAGGGTTCAGTTTTGGGCCCTTCCCTTTAATATATTTATTAATGACCTTACACATGACTTGCACAGTAGAATATCGATCTTTAATGATACTAAGGTCTGTAAAGTAATTAACAAAATAGAGGATAATGTTTTATTAAAAAGGGGATCGGATAATTGGGGGCCGGGGCAGGGAAATAGCAGATGGGGGTTTAACCGATAAATGCAAGGGTTATGCAATGGGAGGAAATACCCTTACATGATTACATGTTTTAAAAGGAAAAAAAGTGGGAAAAAGGACTGGGGGGGGACTTGGAACCTGGGGACAGTAAAAGCTGTGTCAGCAGCAGCTGCCAAGGCAAATGGATTAGATTGTATTAAAAGGGGCATAGATGCACATGAGAGAACATCATTATTCCCATTATACAAGTCATGGTCAGAGCACACATGAAAATTTTATCAGTTTTGGGCACTAGTTCACAGAAGACATTGTAGAGCTTGAAAAGGTACAAAGGGTGCAAAAGAATAAAAAAGACTGGGGGGGATACAATACCCAGAAAGATTAAACAAATTGGGTTTTTTGTTTAGAGAAAGACGGCTTTTGGGGCTAAAAAAGTTTAAAAAATTTAAAGGGGGGGAAAATAGAGATCTCCCAAGACATTTTTTACCATGGCTGATCTAGAACAGGGGGCACCTCAATTCTACAAAAAGAAAGTTCTACATAAACATAACAGGGTTCTTACTGTTAGAGCATGAGACGGGGAATTTTCAGAGGAACTTGTCATGGTGAATTCACTAACAAGTTCAAAAAAGATTGGGGTTAGAGATGGGGGAATTTATTCAACGAAATGGAATTAGTTTAGAATTTCAGGAAACCTTCAGTTCTGAACGAAGTCGAACTTTGGGGGGCCCGGGTGAACGAGGGATTTTGATTGATAAAATGGGTGCAGCACATGGCCTACATGGGGCAAAGCCCCTTTGGGGGGGAAAAGGGCTCCTGCAGACATTTCAAGAGAACCAAAAGAGACCGGCGGGATTTTGTGACGCCACCCACTATATAAAATTTTCCCGGGGGCGACGCGGGGCCACACTCCTCTCACTGGCTCATCAGGGAAGAAAAGCGCCCCGGGGTGTTTTTTACTGAAGAACTGATTTTTATAACCCTTTCTGTGGGGGGTTCAGTTGTCTCGAACGCTTCTTTTAAGTTTATTCTAATTTTTTTTGGGGATTGGATCTGAAATCCATTTTCGTCCCCCGCCTGCAAATACATTTAAAAAACCATCGCCACAGCACATTGAATATCCAAGGGGATCTAAGCCTTCCTGTTTATTTATTTAAAGAAACAGCGTTTTTAAAAATAAAAATACCTCTTCATTTTTGGGTTCTCAATTCTTTGGCACAATTTACTCCAGGGGGTTTTTAAGCTTTTTTTTTCAGCTTGGGTGACCCCAAGAAACCCCTCATTTTCAAAGCCCAAAAAATAATTTTTCCTGAAGCATAATTCACAAGCAAAGGTTAAAATTTCAATTTTATTCTTTTTGTGTGGGAAAAAACACTGGCATTGAACACCTACAAAGCACATTTGTGATGGCTCAATTCTTTTGGGGCAATTTACTCCCGGGGGTTTAAATTTAAACGTTGTTTTTCATCGTGGGATCCCCCAAGAAACCGTCATTTTCAACGCCAAAATTTATACATTTTTCCCCTTTGCATAATTCCCAAACCTTTAAAAGGCCCCCTGGGGGGAAAGTGCTTCCGGCCCAGGCCACCAACAACTTGACAGGGGACGCCGCTTTTCCTCCACTTTTTCAAAATGCGGCTCCTGCGCCAATGTCCGCCCCCTCCTCCTCCACCACCATCTCAGCCTCCACAAGTACTGCTCCATCATACCACATGTGTAGGGCACAGCGTTGTCACGCAGTTCCTACACCTGCTTGCCTCGGCGAAACGAAGTCACACAGGGGAGGAACTGCAGCAAGAAATCGATGTGTGGCTTTCCTCCGCGCCAACTGCAAATCGGAACCATGGTGACGGACAATGGGGGGAACATGGGGTCCCACTGAAACTGAGAGGGATGGTCCATGCGCCCTGCATGGCGCACGTGTTCAATCTGTTGTGAAAAGGTTCCTGAAGTCTTCCACCAAATCTTCAGAACATTCTGAAAATGGCTAGGAAACTGTGCATGCACTTTATCCCATTCGTACAAAGCCGGAACACCCTCCTCGAGTTGCAGCGGCAGAAGGGCCTCCCCCAACACACTCTGAATGGATGTTTCCACCCGTTGGAATTCCAGCCTGCACATTTTTGGACTGACTGTATGAACAGAGAAAGGCCATTAACGATTTTTTGATGATCCAGGCAGACAGAAGTACTCCCCTGTGTAACTTTGATGTCAGCCAGTGGCAGCTCATGCGTGAAACCTGCCGTTTGTTGAGGCCATTCGAGGAGGCGACGTTATTTGTCAGTCGCCAGGACAAATGGGATGAATAACGTCTTTCCCACTGCTTCAGTCCTGGAACAGAGCTGAAAAATCTGTCTGGGCAGGGGACTGGAGACGTGGCGACTACATCTCGCGGCCAAAATGAGTCCGGTGGGGACTGAAATGGAGGAGGAGGAGGAGGACTTTGGAGCAGAAGCATTGTCTGGTGAAATGAGTGGATTTTCTACCCAGGTGACAAGAGAGGAGGAGCAGGAGCAGCTGGAGGAGGTAGATGGAGATGAGGAAGATGAGGCAAAATGACCCCCAAGCACTGTGGCAGTATACAGTGTAGATGGAGTTAGGGAGCCCCTCGGAGTCACTTGTGCAGATGGCCCGCAGCATGCTGATTTGCCTGGCTAGTAACAGCCGAATAGTCAGCAGCCGGCAGAGGGATGGCTTCTGACTCTCCCCCCTTTTGGGGACCCTCGCAAACCGGTCCAAAAATGGGAGCCTTTTCCAGCTATTGAGAGGGGGGACAAACTCAAATACTATAGGGAAATCCTCCGTAGTCAGTTGGGCCGCTGCCATGTGCGGCATCGTCCCTCCCCTGACAGGTCTGACCGGGGGGGTTCTTCACGCTCACGTACTTTCTGCCGCGGCTGCCGGGGAAGGTGGGGGGTAGGAGAAATACCAGCTCCATCAGCAGCAACCTAAGTCTGGAGTCACTGATGAGCAGCTTCCTTCACCCGCCTAGTGAGGAGGGCAGTCGCCAGCAGCAGCAGCAGCAGGACCCTGGAGCAGACCCTGAACCAACAGGTGGTGGCCTACTTGGAAAGCACTCTGCCACCCCAGGTAGAAGATCCGCTGGACTACTGGCAGCCAAAATGGATGTGTGGCCGCAACTTGCCGAGTTTGCAGTGGAGAAGCTTCCTGCCCGGGCCCGTAGTGTGGCATCAGAGCGGGTTTTTTTTAGTGCGGCGGGGGCCATCGTTAACCCAAGGAGAACCCGCTTGTCCATGGGAAATGTGGAACGACTGGCCTTTGTCAAGATGAACAGGCGTGGATCGGCCGGATTTCCACACACCAATGCCTTAGCGTCAGGGCTACATCACCATGACGCCTCACCCAACTGTGAGAAAAGAGTCTGGGTTCAAACTACCAGCCTCAGTCACTCTACTGATACCGCCACCCGCCTGAAGCCACACATCAGCTGACAGATACACCATCTGACACCAACCAAACTTTACCAGGGACTGGTATTGCCACCCACCTCCACACTCTGTCATTGTGCCACTTGCCTGACCTCAGCTGCTGCTGTGGGCTGCTGCCGTGACTCCACACTGTGTCATGGTGCCACTCTCTGACCCTCATGCCTGTGCCCTGCCGCGGTCACCCTTCCACTCTCTCTTCATTGTGCCACTCTGTGGCCTATTACCTGTTTTTGTTTTTGCCACCTCCAGAATTGTCATTGTGCCACTTTCTGACCTCATGCTGCTGCTGTGACTGCTGCCCGTGACGCTCACACTGTGTCATTGTGCCACTGTCTGAACTCATGCTGGGCTGCTGTGGCTGCTGCCGTGACCTCCACACTGTGTCGATTGTCCCACTCTAGTGTTCTACTCCTGTTTTTGCCACCTCCAAGAATGTGATTGTGCCACTGCCTGACCTCAATGCTTGCTGCTTGTGGCTGCTGCCAGTGACCTTCACACTGTTATTGTGGTGCCTCTGTTCCTGAACCTCCATGCTGCGCTGTGGCTGCTGCCGGACCTACCCACTGTGTCAATGTACCACTTCTCACCTCATAGCGCTGCTGTGGCTGCTGCGTGACCTACACACTGTGTCCATTTGTGCCACTCTTGTGGCCTACTCCTGTTTTTCCACCGTCCATATATGTCATTGTGCCACCTCTCTGACCTCATGCTGCTGTGGCTGCCGCCGTCACGTCACCACTCTGGTCACCTGATGTTTGCCACCTGAGCCCTCAGCTGTTTTTTTTCCGGCTTTCCGCTGCCATGCTTTATCAGGCTACATTCCCCCTTCAGTTTTTTGGTCCAGTTTTGCCCTCTTAAGTGCCCAGGGAATTTTATAGTGAAGCGATTCTAAGAGCGTGGCAGTCATGTCGGTGTCATTCTAAAACACAACATATATGAAGACCCAAACCAAGCTCGCCTCTGCATAATTAAGCATGCACAATGTTCTAACTACAGGCACCTGGCGGCTCGTGCAGCCAGGAAATAGCTGTTTTTTAATGGTGATTTCGTGCCAATATATTCGGAACGAAGTTATTTTTGCCGAAAATTCGGCGACGTGGAACGAAACGAATTCGGGAAATTCGCCCATCCTTAATCCTGGATGCATTTCTAGATGTAAATAATTAACAAGTTATAGTGACTCAGGAATTCTGGAGAAGGGTCTGGAGACATTTCTAGATTGTTAATAAGTATAACAAGTTATAGTGACCCAGGATCAGGAGAAAAGGTTTGGATACATTTCTAGATGTAATAATAAACAAGTTATAGTGACGCTGGATTCTGCGAAGGTTTGGATACATTTCAAGATGTAATAATAGAACAAGTTATAGTTGACCATGAGGGATTTGCTTGAGAGAGTTTGATACATTTCTAGATGTAATAATAAACAAGTTAGGGGCTTGTTTCACTACAATGTTTTTGTGATCCGTTTTACGGATCCCGTTTTTACGGATCCTAAAACGGATCTAACAATTGTCCCATTGTGATTAACATAGCTTTCAATGGCAAAAAGCGCATTGCTTGTTCACACGATTGATCGCCGATGCGGCTTTTCGCGATCCGCTTTTTTCGGATCCGTTTTAAGAATGGACGATGTCAATTCTTCTTGCGTTTTAAAGCAAGAGAAATAAATCCCCATAGTAAATAATGGAGTGCGCTTATTGGGCTTCCCGCAGCATCACATTGGGTGCGTTTTCGATCAAAAAAGCGCATCCGTAAAACACAATGGATTTAAATTAAATATAACATTTGAATATTATGTTTGGGATATACACTCACCAGGCCACTTTTTTAGGTACAGCAAAACTGTCAACTGCTCGTATAACACTTAATTTCGAAATCAGGGCACCAATCACATGGCAGCAACTCAGTGCATTTAGGCATATAGACAACTGGTCAAAGACAATCTCCTGCAGTTCAAACCGAGCATCATATGAGAAGAAGGTGATTTGAGTACCGTTAACGTGGCATTGTTTTTGGTGCGCCAAGAAGGGCTCGGTCTGAGTATTTCAGAAACTGCTGATCTCCTGGGATTTTCACGCTAACCAAACCATCTCTAGGGTTTACAGAGAATGGTCGCGAAAAAAGAAAAAAAACATCCAGTGGAGCGGCAGTCCCTGTGGGCGGAAATGCCTTGTGATGCCAGAGGTCAAAGGAGAAAGTGCAGACTGGTTCGGAGACTGATAGAAAGCAAACATGACCTCAAATAGCCACCCGTTACAACCAAGTAGGCAGAAGAGCATTCTGAACGCACAGTACGGCGAAACCTTGAGGCAGATGGCTACAGCCAGCAGAAGACCTACACGGGTGCCACTCCTTTCAGCTAAGAACAGGAAACTGAGGCTCCAATTTGCCCAAGCTCCATTCGAAATTTGGACTATAGAAAGATTGGAAAATCGTTGCCTGGTCTGATGAGTCCTCAATTTTGCTTCGACAATCTGGATGGTGGGTCAGAATTTGGCGTCAACAACATGAAAGCATGGATCCATCCCTTCCTTTGTATCAACTTTCAGGCTGGTGTGGTGGTGTCATGGTGTGGGGAATATTTTCTTTCTTTGGCACTCCTTTGGGCCCCTTGGTACCAATTGAGCATCGTTGCAACAGCCACTTGTGGAATCTATGCCATCGAAGAATTGAGGCATTTTCTGAAGGCAAAAGGGGGTCCATGCCCCGTTACTCAGCATGGTGTACCTAATAAAAGTGCCGGTGAGTGGATTTTGGTACCTTTAATAGGAGGGAGCTAATTTTTCCTGATTCAATGTGCTATTGGAAAATGCCTTCATTCTACATGGTAAAGGAGAGTAGATAATGTCAGTCCCACAGCCCTCAGCATAACAACCGGATGCACATGGACATTGGGTCTCTAGTTTGAAAACATTGTTTTATTTTAAAAAAAAAAAAAAATAGATCGGTGGGCGGGTTCTAAAATCATAGGTGTATGTACAGTTGATGACACTAGTAAAAAAAGGGTTTTTCTTCGTCCATTGATTGGTTATTATATTATATTTAAATTGCAGTTTGATAGGTTGATTTAAATAAACCATTGAAAAAACGGATGCCAAAAAAACGGATCCGTAAAACGCATGCCAAAACGCATCCAATACGCATATACCATAAAAAGGATCAGCTGTTGCCGTTTTCTGGATCGCTATTTTGGTGATGCAGTTTGTATCCAGTTTTTCGCAGGATAAAAACGGATCCGGTAAAACGCATCCAAAACGGATCCTGAACGTCGTGTGAACAAGCCCTTATAGTGACCAGGATTCTGGAGAAGAGTCTGGATACATTTCTAGATGTAATAATAGAACAGGTTATAGTGACCAAGATTCAGAAGAAGGGTCTGGATACATTTTAGAGTAATAATAAAACAAGTTTTTAGTGACCAGGATTCAGGAGAAGCGGCTGGATACATTTCTAGATGGTAATAATAAAACAATTAATAGTGACCGGAATTTTGGAGTAAGATACTGGAACATTTTTAGATGTCAATACAATATAATAAGTTATAGTTGACCACAGATTCTGCAGAAGGGTCTGAGACATTTTTCTAGATAGTAATACATATAACAAGTTTATAGTGAGCCGGATTCTGGAGGAAGGGGTCTGTGTGCACTGTTTTCCGAACGCGGAAGATGCGAATCCACTGGACCACCTCGCAAGCCATGGTGTAAGAGCCACTCCAGGGACCGAATCTAAGTAGGTCCCGGTATCACTCGAACCGCCGCCAAAGCGGAGTGGACTTGCCTGTGGCGGTAGTCTACCTACCAGGGTCGTTAACCCCCTGAACGATGACTTGCGTGCGGTGGCAGCCGAAAGTAAAGCGCGTGTGCAAAATCTCAGGCAGGGCTCGTAGTCGGGTCACGGCATGAGGTTCAAGGGCAGGCAGCTAGGTTTTCCGTGGTCGAGTACAGGCAGGCGGTCATGCAGGCGGACAGAGATACGTAGTCAAATAGACGATAGCAAGGGTTATACGTACACGGTAGATCAGACGAGACAATAGGAACGCATTCACATAGGCAAAGGCACTAGCAGAACACAGGCTTCTGGGGACCACCTGCCACAGGGAGCCCCAGCATAGACAATGGCAGGCACTGACAGGCCGACTGTCCCCAAGGCAGGGGACCTCGCGGCATAACCGTGACATACCCCCTAACAAAGCCCCCTCCTCCCCCTCCAAATCACAGAATGGCATTCCTCATAGGCAGGGGCCCCGCAACTTCTACGGGGGCAACCCCCAAACCAAGTGTACAGGCTGTATAATAGCCAGTATAGGGAAAACCCTAGAAACGTAGGTGCATTGGGAGGAACAAGCGGGGCAACTAGGAAAATGGGAGGGGAACCCAAGGGCGGGCATAGCACAGGGACTCAAGAAAGGCCAGGTCGGGACCGTATCGCCACGGGACTCAAAGGCTCATGGATCGGGACCGTAAGGCCACGGGGACTCAGAAGCTCAGGTCGGGGACCGTAAGGCCACGGGGGACCTCAGAAGGCTCAGGGCGGACCGTAAGCCACGGGACTCAGAAGGCTCAGGGGCGTGACCGTAACGTGTAAAGCCACGGGACTCAGAAGGCTCAGGTCGGAGGAAACATGAAGCCACGGGGACTCAGAAGGCTCAGAGCGGGACCGTAAGCCACGGGGACTCCATAGCAGAACACAGGCTGCTGGGACCCCTGCACAGGGAGCCCCAGCAGAGACATGGCCAGGCATCGGACAGCCGACGGTCCATAAGGCAGGGACCGCGGGCATGAACCGTGACAGTACTACTGATACATTTCTAAATGTAATAATAGAACAAGTTATAGTGACCAGGGGATTCTGGAGAAGGGTCTGGAAAACATTTCTAGATGTAATAATAATACACAAGTTATAGTGACCGGGATTCTGGAAGAAGGGTTTTGGGATACATTTCTAGAGTGTAATATAAAATACAATTTATAGTGACCCGGTAATTTTGGGAGAAGAGACTGGATACATTTGTAGATGTAATAATATAATAAGTTATAGTGACCGGGATTCTGGAGAAGGGTTTGGATACATTTAATATATTAGAAGCTTTAATATTTGATTTTTTTTCTACAGGTCATATTAAAGGAGATGTCTTGATTGACCTCAGTGTTGGTTCCATGGTCCATCTTCTGTATGCAGCCTGTGATTTTTTCAAATGGACCATAGTGCTAAAATTCAGTGACAGATGTATGATGGAGCTGAAAAGATGGCTGGACACACGGACTGGAGCATTTGACTGGGAACATGCCACAAAAGTTCATGTAGGAAAAGAAGGAAACAGGTGACATATTTTTCCAAATATTATTTAAAACCCATTGTAATTATTGCCTCTTTACAGTATGTAAATAAATGCACATCTGGCACTCTAAGGCCTCGTTCACACGGCTTATTTCAGAAACGTATTTACAACGGATTCCGATGTAAATACCGTTCTGAAATCATTTGAAAATCAAGTTGCAAATAAGTGCCATTTCCCACTAGTGTTGCACGTATTTGTAAACTGATTTCCCACGGATTCACCATCTACAATCATTGTATGGTGTGAATCCTCCCGAAATATTGACATGTCAATTGTTTTTCCGTCCGGCATTGCCGTCGGTCAATCCGCTGCGTGCAATCCGGAACGGAATTGTTGCAGTCGTGTGAACGACAGGCCGTATTTATTTTCTATGAAATCCAATAGAAAATAGGCTGTGACTTATTTCGGAGACGATTTTCCGACGATTTGATGATCGTCATCTTCGGCAAATCCGTCCGAAATTAAGCCTTGTGAACCCCGAGTGCCTTAGAAAACAGAGACCACTAAAGACTTGAAATCTACTAGATCAAAAGCACAAAGATAGCAAATCTGGTAGTTAACACAAAACTTGGCTCACAAGTAAAAAACTATATATTGATATTTTTGTCCTGTTCTCAGGGCTCCGCTCTAATCACTGTAGAGCAGCGTGCACAATGTAACCACATAAAGTACCCCATCACGCGGTGATAAGAAAGGATTGTCTAGACTGATGACTAGATTTCTTATTTAAGCCCTTACTAAGCTACCCTGTATTTTCTTACCCCATTTATAGCACTGCATTGCGGGGGGTTTTAATAATTTGTGTAATTTTAGGACTATATGGATAGTTTTCACAGGTGGGTGAATTTCTTTTCTGAGTAGTATTTTTTTTTACTTGTGTCTAGTAGTGTTGAGCGATTTTTATCGACAAAGTTGAAATCGGCAAGGTTTTTATGTGACGAAATTTCCATATCAGCATAAATAAGGATCTAAAATCTGTGCAATTCATCTATAAAGATCGGCAGCCTTTTTCGGCGCTTTCCCGGCGCAGTGAGCGCGAGAGAATGTGGTTGGTGCGTTGCGCGCGCAAAGAGAGTGCGTGCGAGAGCGCGCTGCGCGATCGTGCGTGCAGTGGTGCGTATGTGGGCTGCGACTCATGATATCTGGTATGTGTATGGATTGCAGATTCCGGCACGGAAAAATCTCACATACGCCAATCGTTTACATAGAACAAGCGTTTCCTGTTTCAGCCCTCAGTGTCTCTCAGCGTCTCATGAATATGACCTGCGTTCTGCTGTGGCCAACATTCTCAGCGAAATTAGTCTATTTCTGCACAGAGAAACCTCTACTATTAGCTGTGGATTCCTTCCAATTTAGTTAGATTAGAGATTTGAAACAGTTATGTAGTTAGCTAGGATTTAAAAGCAGAATCTACCGCTGTAAATTCACACGGCGGAGGGGCGGGGGGGGGGCCCCCACTGGGCGAACACAGACAAGCTCTATCTATAATAAAGAACAATGGATAAAGTTCACCAAGAACTTAGTGTAGAACATTGAGTGGAATATCTTTTATTAACAGTTTGCTATTGAAATTATTTCGCTGATATTTGGGCAGGCCTGAACTAATATTGGAAAACAACATAATTTCTAGTAACTGCAGGTCTCTTTGTTAGCTGCTAAAAACTCCACATTTATTATCATATAAGCATTTCATATGATGTGATTCAATTTTACCCATTTACCACTGTGACTGTTGATATATCCACCTTGCACTTAAATTACAAACCAGCAATCCTGTAGTCGAGCACAGTTGTTTGTTGCCAAAAATACCGTGTATCTGTACGAAAACATCACAGTTTTACGTGTTTTTTTGACTTTTCGCAAACAGCACTGTTCATTGACGCAGCATCTACTAAATCTTAAAACGGCAATTCTATAATTCACCACAGGTGAATTGAAAGGTTCAAAAAATATCGTTTATTTTATCAAAACATAACAGTTACAGTGTTTTTGACTTTTGCGCACCCAGCACTGTTCATTGACGCAGCATCTACGTAATGCTTAAAAACAGCAATTCTATATTCACCCACAGGTGAATTGAAAGGTGGCAAAAAATTACCGTTTTATTATATCAAAACATAAACAGTTACATGCTTTTTGACTTTTTGCGCACCCAGCACTGTTCATTGACGCAGCATCTACGTAAATCTTAAAACAGCAATTCTATATTCACCACAAGGTAATTGAAAGGTGTAACAAAAATACGTTTAATATATCAAAACATAACCAGGTACGTGTTTTTTGGACTTTGCGCACCAGCACCTGTTCATATTTGACGCAGCATCCTACGTAAATCTTAAAACAGCAATTCTATATTCACCTTTTCAGGGTGGAATTGAAAAGGTACAAAAAATACCGTTTATTATATCAAAACATAACAGCTTACGTGTTTTTTTGACTTTTGCGCACCCAGCACTGTTTACAATTGCGATGCAGCATCTACGTAAATCTTAAAACACACAATCTATATTCACCACAGTTGAATGAAAGGTCAAAAAATACCGTTTATTTATATCATAAATAACATAAACAGTTTACGTTTTTTTTGACTTTTTGCATGCGCACCCAGCACTGTTCAATGACGCAGCATCTACGTAAATCTTAAAACAGCAATTCTATATTCACGCACAGGTGAAAGTTGAAAGGTGCAAAAAATACCTTTTATTATTTCAAAACATAACAGTTACGTTTTTTTTGACTTTTGAGCACCCAGCACTGTTCATTGACGCAGCATCTACGTAAATTAAAACAGCAATTCTAAAATTCACCAACAGGTGATTTGAAAGGGTGCAAAAAATACCGTTTATTATATCAAACATAACAGGTTACGTGTTTTTTTGACTTTTGCGCACCCAGCACTGTTCATTACCAGCATCTACGTAAATCTTAAAACAGCAATTCTATATTCACCACAGGTGAATTGAAAGGTGCAAAAAATACCGTTATATTATACCAAAAACATATCATATACGTGTTTTTTGGACTTTTTGCCCAGTCCAGATTTTGTTGATGACACCTTTGCAGTTAAATTTGAATCCAGCAATTTGTTGATTAGAGGGATTTGAGAATAGCTGTGATTTGCCGCTTTTTAATAAAGAATTTCCAAAACTATTCCATAACTTCTCAAATTTTTATTTTTCTGACATGGAGCGAAATGCAGGTGTATGCGAGCAAAGATGGGGTAAGCACATGGAGGTAGAGGTAACATAGAAGGTGCTCCTTCCAGTGCTGGCGACAACACCATTCCAGCGTATCGACAGTTGCAGGACCCGTCATGCCCTGTCATCCGCTGGGTCAGGGCCCTGTGAATCTAAAGTAACGAACATCGCGCCAATCTGTCCTCAGTGGTTAATGCAACCTCCATCTAGCAGTCTTACCTCCACGTCTCCAGTCACGGCCACAAATGTCGTCATCCGCAGCATCAGCATCCGTCAACATGAAGCAAGCCCAAATGTCAACTCGTGTAACCCCCACTGTGGATAATCCATTGTCTGAAGACCTCTTTGAAGACAAAATGCGGTTGGGGTCAGAAGGCATGTTAAATGATCAAGAGATGATTAGTCTGCTCTGAACTCCCATTTACTGATGCCATCAGAGGAGGTGAAGGAAGCCGGTCAAGTCGTCAAAAATCCTCGTCGGGAAGATAGGCAACGGCCTTGCAGTGCCCCTTGCTTGTAGCCCACACAGCTTCTGGATTCAGAAAGTAATGACGACCAAGTCACACCTGTGTTGATGATGATGAATGAATACGACATTGCGATCCATCCTGGTCTTTTTCCGCAGAATTTGCTTGCGAGCCGCTCATCAGTGATGAGGAGGAAGACGATGGGGTAGTGTCAATACGGGTCCCAGCCACAAAAGGGAGAGGGCGGGTCGCAGATATGATTCGCCGCCAGCCACGTCAGCGCAATACCCCGCTCCACGCTTATCGCCGTCAAAAAGGTCCAGGACCTCTCAATCTGGTCCGTTCTTTGAGCAAGCCTCTGATTCACCCAGCGATGTCATATGCCCCCGGCCTTTGCCGTAAACGCATAAGTAGAGGCAAGAACCTTAAGTGGTTAACCCACCACCAACAATGTCAATCACATGCACCGAATGCATGATCGAAATGGAGGGAACACTGGCAAAAAAAGCCAGACGAACCGACGCCGGGCCCTCAACCACGTAACACCTCCTGTTCTCCACCTCCTCCATCTCCGCCACCACCAAGCGTGTCCCACTGCCCATGTCGCTCAAGGCATGATCAGGGATAGCCTCTCTCCCATCCCCAGCTCCACCGTTCGCCCGATTACCACCAGCAAACCCACCAGAGACCCCTCCTGAACCCCTTTCTCACATCCGCCAGTTTGACATCGACCTGCACAGCTCATATCACTCGTCTGCCAGTTGTCAAGCAGCCACCTTCTGTCTTTCCAGGTTGGTCTTAGGCAGAATACAAACACAATTTAACTCCAAAACCCTCACCCCAAAGCCAAAAGCCTGATGTCGGCATTGCAGCTTTTGGCCTTTGTAAATGTTGCCTTTTCCGTCTGGTGGACATCAGATGGGTTCCCCACGTCATTGGCCCTCTCCGCTTGCACCCCAATACCAGATGCCGAGCAGGCATTTCTTTGCCAGAAAAGCGTCCCTACTGCCCTGTGCCCAGCCACGTGTCATCTAAAATTTCAAGCGCATTGTCTGCATCTGATGTCCGAAAAGTGTCCATCTCACCACCGACACATGGACTATTAAGCACGCCAAGGCCGCTATAATTCTCTGTGACAGCTCCACTGGGTGAGCTGGGTGGATGTCTCTGGGGGTGATCGGAGGGCCTCTCAGCTCGGCTGCAACCCTCTTCAAACCGCATGGATGGTGCATGGATCTATTCCCCCCAAAAGGTCCCTCTGGTGGCATCACGTGGCCCAGAGACACCAGGCTGTGTTGAAATTAATCTGCCTTGAGACCGTCCACACACTGTCAAGGTCTTGACGGCTCTAAGCAACGAGACCGAGCGCTGGCTGGGTGACAAGAACTTGTGCCAGGCCAAGGTGGTGTTGTGCGATAAACGGCGGATATCTGCTGGCCGCCCTTAAGATCGGTAGGCTGGTAGGCACATCACCTCCCTTGCCTGGCACATGTCATGAAATCCTTGCAGTCCAGAAATTTTAAAGAGCTAGCCGCGGGTCTGTGACTGCTGCTGAAGAAGTCTCGAAGTTCTTAGTTCGCACTTCCTTCCGCCGTTCGCACCCCTGCTTCGTCCGCTGGCTGCGTTGCAGCGACAGCTCGGCCTTCTACCCGACCGTCAACCGTCTCATTGTTGACGTGGCAACACCTGAATTCCCACCCCACATGCTCCAGCGATTTGGCAGCAGGCAGTGCCATTACGCAGACGAAGTGACACATGGCCGAACAATGCAGCGGACGACGCTCGGGGTGTTGAACCACCGAGAGTGGAGGCAGGTGAAAGAGATCTGCACCATCCTTGCCAGTTTTTGAAGAAGCCACCAAATGGTCAGAGCGGACAATGCCTTGTCAGCATGAGCATTGTGGTGATCTTAGTTCTGTAAACGATCGTTGGACATCCTGAAACAACAGGTTCCGCCAGCGACGGAGAGAGACGGACACAGATGCGGACCACGAGGCCTTTCTCTCCATCAAATCCACAAGGCCCGACAGTTTCAGTCATTCCACAATTTCATTCGTCTTCATAGGCAGTTGGTTTCGGGGTCACAGAGCTAGTGCAAGGTGCGCATCAACTCTCAGGTGCATCATCTCAGGCAAGTCAGGGCTGTGTGGAAAGCTGTGCGGAGGCAGCGGGAGTGTAGGAGGAGGAGGTATTCATAGACACCGATGTTACAGACGTCCCTGCCTTGGACAAGGTTTTGGTGCGAATTTGAGGCGAGGAGGAAGATGAAGGAGAGATCAGTTTTGCTAGTGCCCCTCGACCCAGATGCTTTGGAAATCAATTCTCTATCTCTAACAATAGTGCTTGTGTGCGATGAGCGAGCGCGAGATCCTCCAACAGAATCCTCGCATTAAGCCATCAAAATGAATCAACAGTTACTGGGGGCCCCCTCCTGGATCCCCACCCGGTACAAAACAAGAAATCAGCACTTTCCTTCCACCCACCCAAATAGAGAGTAAAATGCAGGTAAAGGAGACCTTGCTGATGATCAACTGGAGACATCTGTTGCCGTCTTGCTTCACGTTCCCCAAATGTCACGGTGGGAATCAACATTCAGCGACGTGACAGAGTAGAGTGCCAAGTAGGCTTAGCGGCAGCAGCAGGCAAGGTGGCAGAAGCCTAAATGGGTGAACCTTGCAATCTTTGTTTTTACACCTCACCAACGCATGAATGCAGGGGCCACACATACAACACACATAATCAGCTTAAGATCATGGTGCACGACTATCTTCGTCTCAACACCGATGTTTTTCATTTTTTCCGGGACCCAATAGACTTCTGTAATCCAAAATGGGACGAATGGCCCGGGCTGGCTCGTCACGCCATAGAGGTGTTGTCCTGCCCAGCATCCATCGTCATATCTGAGCTGACCTTCAGCAGCAGCTGAGGAGTCATTACAGGACAAACGCATCCGGCTTTCCACATATACTTGTGTAATCGTTTGACTTTCATCAAGATGAATAGGGCATGGATCTCTGATGATGTTGTGGCCATGCCAAATTGCCAGGCACCGATTGGGGACAGTTTCGCAGTCACTTCACATTCCTTTTCAAACAGATAGTGGTCCTTGAAAACTTTTTTGTTAAAATGATCATCTTCTTACTGCAATTTTTTATTCTCTTTTCCCCAACAGTTCAATTTGCTGGTTTGTGCTGTGGATGAGACTGTAAGAAGACAGCAAGTTTTCATGACAACACCGTAATTCCATTTACTACCTCACACTTTATCTTACAGAATTTTTTCGCATTGTCAATGTTTTTGAGGTCATTTTGCTGTGAGAGTACAGCAAAAATCATGGTCCTTTGGAACAGAAATTGACTTCTAAGTGGCATTCTTCTCCCTCACAATTTTTAATAGTGGCTGAGATAGTCAGTATTACTAATTTTTTTGGGGTCATGCGGCTGTTAGATACAGCTATAATCTGGACCTTTGAACAGAAATGTGCTTTCTAAGTGGCATTCTCCCTCACAATTTTTAATAGTGGCTATGAAGTCATATTTATAATTTTTGGGGTCATGGAAGCTTGTGACATACAGCAATAATCATGGTCCTTGTGTAACCAGAAATGTGGCTTCTATAGTGGCATTTCTCCTCACAATTTTTTTAACAGTGGCTGAGAATCATTTTTATAATTTTTTGGTCAGCTGCTTTGAAATGGCCAGCAATACTTACAGGTCCTATTATAAAAAAAATGTTGTTTCTACAGACATTTGTTTCTTCACAATTGACCAAAAGTGGCTCCAAGAGAGTTCATGTTTGAATATTTTGGTGGCATTTTGCTGTGACACATGCAGCATACACAGGTCCTATTCTAAAAATGTTAGTTTCTACTAACCGGACAATTTGTTCATCACTAATTGAACCAAAGTGGCTCAAGGGGTCATGTCTTTGAATTTTTTGGGGGGCATTTTGCCTGTGACATGCAGCTATACTACAGGTCCCCTATTCTAAAAATGTTGTTTTCTTTTTCTAAACATACATTTGTTCTTCACAATTGTCAAGAGTGGCTCAAGGGGGATGGTGCCTGTCAGAAACAGAATATGGTAGGACATTGTTGAATGGACCACATATATGCAAAATGACTTGTATTTTGCAAGATCTTTAACATAGGCTATCAATCCCTGTATTGAGACAACCCATATAATACAATGAATAAAATAGAAACAAAGACATGGTGGGATTCCATTCCTATATTTAAAAATGTTTTTCTAGAGTTTAAAGTACTAAAAAACCCTTGCATGTACAAAATATCTGTTAAAAAAAATTCCTCTGAAATTGTACAAGGGAGGTACAGGAAAAACTAGACCAGATGTAGGTTTATATCAGAAGGACAAGGAAGTATGGAGCACGGACAGAGAACAAAGGTACAGAGACCCATATCCCTCCAGACTTGAGTAAAATGAGAAAAAGAATGCCAAGATAAAGGGCCACCAGGTGTAACATGAACGTTAACCACCAGTATATTCCAAGTGAAGCTCAATTGTCCACACTCATACGGAGGGGCAAGCGCTACCCTAGGTAGTTACTTGTGTACAGAGAAGCTGGATTTCACACTTCCGCTTGCCGCATCCTGCTTCAGCACAGACATTTTTTTCGTTTCTGCGTCATAAGGGTATTTTAACCTGCGTGTTATTATATGACGGACGCCAGCCTGTGCTTTCATCAGCCGCACCCGACTGTAACTCCGCCCCTGGGTCATGCTGTGGCCCCAGTGAACAGGTATAGTCAATGTCCATTCAACTAAAATTGTGGTTGAAAGACTCCCTTTATCCGGCACTTTTTAAATGTGGGGGTCATGCAGGTTTGGGGCTCATGGCTGTGGCTCCAGGCCAGGTATAGTCAATGTCCAGTGAAACTAAAATGGTGGTTAAAAGACTCAATTTTCCGGCACTTTTTAAATGTGGGGTTTCATGCAGGTTTGGGGCTCATTCTGTGGCCCAGGACAGGTATAGTCAGTCCCAGTTTTCCACTAAAATGGTGGTTGAAAGACTCCTTAGTTCCGCACTTTAAATGTGGGTGGTCATGCAGTTTTGGGGCCTCATGCTGTGGCCCAGGACAGGTATAGTCAAAGTCCAGTGAAACTAAAATGGTGGTTGAAAAGACTCCTTTTTCCGGCACTTTTTAAATGTGGGGTCATGCAATGGTTGGGGCTAATGCTTGGCCCTGGACAGTATAGTCAATGTCCAGTGAAACTAAAATGGTGGTTGAAAGACTCCTTTTTTCCGGCACTTTTTAAATTGTGGGGGTTCATTAGGTTTGGGGCTCATGCTGGTTGCCCAGGAAAAACATTTATAGTGCATTCCATTTCAACTAAAATTGTGTTGAAAGACTCCTTTTTGCGGCACTTTTTAAATGTGGGGTTCATTGGCAGGTTTTGGTGCTCATGCTGCGTTCCCGGACACAGGGCTATTCAATGTCCAGTTCAAGTAACATGATGTTTCAAATCATACTTGCCTTGCTGGCACTTTTTTAATTTGTGGTGCTGCATGTTTAAGGGTCAGGCTGTGGTACAAGACAGGATAATTTAAATGGTCTGTGACTTTTTTTCTGTGACTTTTATAACCTAAGTGTGTTGCCTAAGATGTAGCACGTATCCATGTGACGGTTTGTTGAATGTTAATGTTTCACCTTCTCCAGCCTTGATTGGGTGTAATAATGAAGGGTTGTTGCTTCCTCCCATAGACTTTAATGGTCATGCGCGCATAATCGATTCACACTATCGAAAAACCTTATCGATATGCGGCCGACTATCGACTATCGATCGATCTCGATAGCCAACGCAATCGCTCAACACTACTGTCTAGCTTTCGGATAGTAGCTAGCAGCTTATAAAAAAGACAAGAAAGATATTCTCATTCTACAAATTGGCTTAATTTTTGTGCTAATGTAGAGAGTGGATGAAAAAAACAGTCACTAGTCTGTTGACCAGAATACATTGTGGTGCTTGGAGGATGACTGCTGGAATAGCGAAATACATTATTCCTATCATCAGTTTTTTTCTTATTCTGAGAGTATCCAAAAAAAATAAATTTTCAGTCTATTATAAAAATTAAGTTCAGCTAAATAGCATTTAAGCTCTTATGGATTTCCAAATGTATATCAAAAGAACCCTCCCATTTACAAAATATGTATTCTGTACACCAATACCAACTCCAGGCGTGTTGAAAAAACAAGGGGTTGGAATGCACATGATCCTTCTCAAAGATAGACATGGAAATATTTGCACTTGGTGGGGGAGGAGTAATTGGAGGTATAGCTGGTCACTAACAAGAAAAAAATAGTTGTTAAGAACAATTTCAAAGAAAATTAAGCAAATGAATTCATCAAAGTAATCATAATGATGGTAGTCCAAAGAAGCTTCATAGCATCAAGGCTCAAAGTATGTAGACTGCAAAGCTGCTATTAGAGGGTATGGGAAATATATCTATTCGTATGGGCAAAAACTAGGAAGAATCCAATAGAAATAAGCTTGTGTTCCTAACCATGGGTTTAAAATTTTTTCTAACAGAATAGATAAAGGTGACAAAACCAAGTCGATTGAAGCTACAGTGAGCCTACCATTGCAAACACACATATTGATGGAAGTACATAGAAAACAGGGGAAATGGGATAATGGTTAGTTAGAAATTATCTAGCTTTGTTACTAATCACACATTTCCTGTGGTAATGAGCTAACATTGCTTGCATTTCAACAGTTATAATGATAGTGGGATGTCTATCTAAACCTATATGTCTTTGAATCAGGTAACGGAGATATGATTTTTTCTTCTAGTTTCTCCGTAGCCTCTTAGAAAGGGAAGATCTCTCCTTAGGGAGAGTGCCATATAGGCGTGTGGAGATTCGAAATTGCCTTTTGCACTCCACAAAGCATCTGCATATCACAAGGCATTATGGGAAACAAGATGAGAAGCTCGATCGCCCTCTATTTGATGTAACAAATCCTCAATTTGCTTTTGGCCCACTGGGTCTTTCGAAAGCAAAAGGGATATAAGCCGTAGAATTCGCTTTATCAGCCGACCTTATGACCAGATCTTTTGAATCTTTCAGAGATTGTAATTCCATATTTTCTTCCCACGAGCTGTTAGTGAAACATTTTATTTTTTCCTATCTTTTAGTGTCAAGATGACAGATATGTCCCCTTTTATCAAGAAAAAAAAATATATTTCCACTGAATTATAGTTTCTAGGTGAATAAAAATGAACCTCAAATCATAAACTATAATTGGAGAAAATAGGAACCAGCACCCAATAATTAGTTAAATCTTGTTGGCTATGTGACAATCACTTTCTTCATTTCTCCTGTTTCTTTCAGTGACCAGTTACAGGACACAGAAGGAAAAGTGAGATCAGCAGTTCAACATGTTATGAAATGTGACCTGGAGAAAGAAAATATGATGGAACCGATGGACTTACCTCCAGCAGATTGTATCATCTGTGGTTGGCTCCTGGATGCTATCTGCAAAACTCAAGATGATTTTATGAAATATCTCAGGAGGTTTGCAAAGTTGCTAAAACTCGGAGGACATTTCATTTTAATTGGGGATTTAGAAACAACGTATTATACAGTTGGGAAAGACAAGATCCGTATTTTCAAATATGATGAGGATTTTGCCAGGAAAGCGCTAGTTGAAGGAGGCTTTGTTATTGATTACTGTAAGGTTAAGAAGAGAACGGCTGTGACTGACCTTAGTGATTATAAGGGTATTATATTCATTGTGGCTCATAGGTGTGAGTAGAAGTCTATAAGATAAGTCTGCGTGTCAAGAGTTAATTTGTAAAGTCATAAAATAGGATATAATAATCTTAAATGAGCTTTACCTTTGATCTTACTTACCAAGAGATTATATAGAGAATACTATGGGTTTGCGTAAAGGGATTCAGCTATCATGTTTATGCCGCCCTAAGTGAGGGCCACATGAATTACTAACACTTATGTGTCTGTTAACGGTCAATATACAGTAGTTTTGTTAAACTCATAGTTTAGGGATTGCATCATGAAGCCAACACTGTGAGGCAGGAGCCCACCGTATTTATGCAATACGGCTCCCTGGTCTCCATACTACTGATTTATTGCTCCATCTCTTACTGTATATAGATAATACAGAGGAATCCTTCCTCATATCACTGGCAATGTGTTGTATTAATTCAAATATGAGTTTAACACTTTAATGTAGAAAGATGTACATAATTTAGTCATCCAACTTCTTAGATATCATGTTCAATAGCGACCATGACATCCAAATAGCTTTAGATGGGGGGCTCCCACTATTACCCATAAATGGCCGAAGAACATTACTGTGGGCCACTGAATGCCAAACTAGCCAGGATCTAAAAAATTCCATTGCATTGTTAAAAGTAATCACTAAATTCCATGTTCCCCAAATAGTTATATAACTTAAAGGATTGTTGCAAATAATGCTTTTCAGCCCTGTAGGTCAGCTCATAGCTAGCTACGAGAATGAGGAGGGTGGCCCTTGCGACTCTCCTCCCAATTTACTTCATTGGGAATTCCGAATATAGCCGAGCACATGCAACTATGAGCCAAATTGCAGCACTAAAAAGCACTCATGGGAGACTCGGTTGTGCTTGTGCATGACTCTACATTATGATCGATGGGAGTTCTGAATAGAGCCGAAAACACTTTCGGTCTCAGGTTTGTTCTCAGAAGTCCAAGAGGTGGGACCTGCACCTATTGATATGTCATCAAAGTGAAAGGTGGGAACATCTCTTTAACATATTAACAAACTGCTGAGTTTATTTAGTGTAATTAACCCCTTAGCGACCCTGGATGTATGAGTCCGTCCCAGGGTCGCTGAGGGGCTAATTGCAGCCAACACCCAGTGGTTACAGCTCTTTAGATGCCACAGCAAACATGGCCACGGCATCTAAATGAATGAGAAACAGTGCCACACGCCATTCTGCACTCCAATTGGAGCCCCCATAATGAAATCAAAAAAATAAAAAATTTCAAATCACCCCCCTTTTACCATTTTACAAATAAAAAAGATAAAATAAGAAAGTTACACATATTTGGTATCGCCGCATCCAAAAAAACCCGATCTTTTAAAATATAACATCATTTATCCCGCACGTAGAACACCGTAGAAGAAAAAAAATTCCAAACTTAAAAATTGCTGTTTTTTGGTCATGTTAACGTCCTGTAAAATTGGAATAAAATTGGTCAAAAAAGTCCCATGTATTCCTAACTGGTACCAATAGAAAGTATTCTTCAACCCGCAAAAAATTCCCCCTCATTCAAGTCTGTAGGTGTTAATACAAAAAAAGTTATTGATCACGGAAATTGGCACCATGGCGCAAATTTAACAATTTTTAAATGTTTGGATTTTCTTTATGATACCAAAACATAACAAAAACCCTACATGTTTGGTGTTTCCAGAATCAAATGAACCTGAAGAATACAGAGCACATATGATTTATACCGGATAGTGAATGCCCTAAAAAACCCCACAGACATGGCACAAGTACATTTTTTTCACATTTTGTCCCACTTGGAATTTCTTTGTGGTTTCCCAGTATATTCTATATGGTGAATGACACCATCAGAAAGTACATCTTGTCCCACAAAATAACAGCCCACATATGTGTAGTTCTAGATCGAAAAATAAAAAAGTTATGGCTCTTGGAAGGCGAGGATGAAAAACTGAAGGCGTCAACCAAAAAAAAAAAAGGGCGGTCTTTAAGGAGTTAAACCAATTTGTAGACGCAAACATTTGTGTTAAAATACATACAGCAATCCAATAGAAAACAACACTGCCCCAGTCTCAGAACTACATCATTTTTTTTTTTATAAAAGATAGCACCCCTCTAGCACTCTTGCTCCCTTTCAAATCATCCTAAACTCTTCTGCACATCTTATCCACCTCTTTCCTCATTACTCCTCTGCCTTTCCCCTCTGCCAATCCCTTCACTTGCTACCTACTGCCTAGCGACCTTCTTCTCTGCGCTCCCGTGTCCGCTGCTTACACAACCATCTTGAAAACTTCTCTTGTGCTTCCCCCATTCTCTGTAACTCATTACCCCAACACATCAGACTCTCCTCCACTTTCACTATCCCCGAAAGCAACCTGAAAACCCATCTCTTCAGGAGCCTATACCCTACAATAAACCCACTGCCCCTACATCACCTCACCAACATGTCTGCCACTCACCTCCTGTCTCTTTCCTTCTTCTTTGTAGATTGTAAGCCTTCACGGACAGGGATCTCTCTCCCTCTGTACCAGTTGTTAGTCAATTAGTTCTGCCATTGTACTTTGTTTGACATATGTTATGTATGTAACCTCCTTGAGTGTACAGCTCCCTGTGATTAATGGCGCTCTAAAATAAATAATAATAATAATAAATGTGGGTAATAATATTTTATGAAAATCCCAATGTGGGAAAAGTGTGACATTTATTCTATCTCAAAACGCCTCCAAAGCTTGTTCTTATTCTAACCAAATGAAAAGGTTATGAACAGGAAATCTTTATCAGAGCATAAGACCTTTTTTTATTTACCCATCATGTCCTATAGTATCAATAATATGTCTATGAAGAAAATGGTGAAAACAGGCCTGATCACCATACCCATAGCGGTACCACATGTGCAGCTAACAAACATCATTACAAAGAATGTATCTAATATGAGAATAGTTACATGAATTAAAATCACAATTACCTTAGTGGAATAATGTAAACCTTTTATTACTATAGATTTTTTATTTCCCAGTTTTTTGTTACTACAACCATTCAGAAATCTTTATGCTCTGGATAGGGAATTATTGGGTTAAGTTTCTTAAGGTTAATCCATTAATGACCTTGGACGTATCCATACGTCCAAGTCATTTGGGGATTAACGCACCTGGACATATGGATATGGACTCTAAAGCAGAGTTTGCACGATTGCTGCGGTATGTCAGCTGTATATTACAGCTGACATCCCGCAGCATCGGCCCTGACTGGAGATCACTCTGGGTGGTGTGGGATTAACCCCTCATTTGCTGCGATCTACCAATCGCAGCAGCTAAATGATACACTGAAGGAGCCTTCCAGGCTGTCTGTGACATCACCATGCCCTGCAGTGTATTGTGGGCATGGCCAGGCATGGTGACTGACAGTTGCAATAGAGACCAGTAAACAGCAGCAATGCTCTGTACTGATCTCTATTGTATCAGTGATCTGAAGATCACTGATACAAATCCCCTATGGAAAAAAGTTTAAAAAAAAAGTGAAAAAGTAAAAAAAAAGTGAATAGACTGTAAAACACAAAAAATGAAATAAAAACACGTACACTGCCCTTTTCCCCTTTACAAACGCCAATTGCCCCCAAAAAGATAAAAAATAAATAAAGTATGCATACTGTTATCGGTATGTGTGTAACGATCTGCCCTATACTGTAAATATGTCATGTTAATTAACTCGCACAGTTAACGGCGTAAAAAACCCCCCCAGAAAATAATCACAGAATTGCGATTTTTGTTAATCCTGCAGCACATAAAATTGAATAAAAAGCAATCAAAAACTCATATAAACACCAAAGTGGTACCAATTAAACTTTCAGTTCATCTCATAAAGAAAAAGCCTTCACACAGCTCTGTATACAGAAAAATTAAATATTTGTCTATCAGAAGATTATTATTTATTATTATTTTATTATTATTATTATTATTATTATTATTATTATTATTAATAAGTATTTTAAAGCGCCATTGATTCCAGGGCGCTGTACATTCAGGGCTTACCTACTTCTACATAACATAAGTCCAAACGAGTACAATATAAGCTGACCTTTAAATTGACAATTGGTACGACAGAGTTAAGAGACCATACCCACGGAGGGCTTACAATCTACAAGGAGGGGGGGAAAGATACAGGAGGTGAGAGGCAGACCTGTTTGAAGAGGAAGTAGTGACAGCAGGTTCGTGTAGGTTATTAGGCACAGTCCCTAAGCAATGGGTTTCAGGTTTGCTTTGAAGCTGGTGAAAGTGGTGGTAGAGCTCCGATTGATGGGGCAGTGAGTTTTCCAGAGTGTGGGTGGAGGAACGGGAGAATTCTTGAGAAGGTTGTGTGAGGGAGCTGATATAGGGGGGAGCAGAGGAGAAAGGTCCTGAGAGGATCGGAATTGCGTGAGGGGAAGATATATGGAAAATAGGCAGAGTAGGCATGTAGGAGAGAGGTCAAGGCAGAGTCTTGTAGGTCAGATGTTTAGTAGCTGAAATGAAATTCCGCTGGGGCAATGGGAAGCCAGTGAAGGGTTGGCAGAGAGGAGAGGCAAGGAGTAGTGAGGGAGAGAGGTGGATAAGAATAAGACGGGCAGCAGAGTAAAGTATGGATTGGGAGGGGAGCGAGGGCTGCTAGCTGGAGGGCCACAGAGGAAGGATTGTTGCAGTAGTTCTATGCGGGAGATTGACAAGGGCAAGGAACCAGCATTTTGTAGTGTCATAGTTGAGGAATGAGCGGATTCGTAGAGAAGTTTTCAGGAGGAGGCGGCAGGCATGAGGTAATGGTATGATGTATAGCTTGAAAAGATCATAGCTAGTTCGAAGCATTACCCCAAGGGCGCGGACTTGCGTGGAGCGCAGGTGAGATGTAAGCCGTTGACTGAGATAGAATGCTCAGGTGGGAGGTTGTAAGATTGGACAGTGGGAAAGATGATGATTTCTGTTTTTCTCCACTTTTTGTTTAGGAGAACGTGATGAAACGAAGGAGAAGATGGAGGAGAACAGACGTCAGGGATCCGGCAGAGTAAGAAGTGACATCTGGCCGGAGATGAAGTTTTGGGTATACGTCATGCATACAGTGTGGTAATCGAAAGCCGAGTGAGGCTATGAGCTCGACCGAGGCCAAGAGTGTAAAGTGATAGAAGAGTAAATCGCGCGCGTCGCGTGGACTCTGACCCTTGAGGGACAACCAACAGAGAGAGCCGGGGAGGAGTGGAGCGAGAATGCGTAGCGTGTGCGTGCTCTGAAAGTCCGATCAGTATGAGGTACGGGAGGATCCAGGAGAAAGAGCCATTCCGTGATGCCGAGGGAGGAAGGAAATGATAGCAGGAGGGAAATGGTCGAGCATGTCAAAGTCCATACGACAGGTTTAAGAGGAGGACACAGAGTAGTGGGCAGAGGCTTTAGCAGTTACTCATGTCATTAGTGACCTTGGTTAGTGGGTGGTTATCGGTAGAGTGGAGGGGTCGGATAACCAATTGTCAGTGGACAAGAAGAGAGCTTGACGGAGAAGTGGGGAGGGACAGCAGAAGATAGACGTGCTGCTCGAGAGTTTGGAAGCAAAAGGGGAGCATGGAGAAGTGGGAGCGATAGTTTGGACAGAGAGGAGGTAGTCAAGGGGTTGTTTTTTAAGAATGGAAGTGATAGAAGCATGTTAAATGCCAGACGGGATATTCCAGAGGTTAGTGATTAGACTGTTGAAGAGATGGTGAGGGCTGGGAAGTATAGAAGCACTGAGTCAGGGAATGAGTGGGATGGACAGTGGATCAAGACTACAGGGAGTGAGGTGGGATTTGGACAGTAAAGAGGAGATGCTTGTCACGAGTGACCGTTGAGGAAGCAAGTTAAGGGGTGGAAGAGCCAGTTTGCGCAGTGTAGGGGACGTGGTGGGACTGCGGGCTAGAAGCTTTCTCTTGTGTGTTTGATCTTGCTGGAAGTAAGTGAATGGTGCAAAATTATTGTCTGCTGAAAGGAGGGATGGGGGATAGTGTGCTGGTGGATGGAGAAGAGAGTTGAAGGTTTTGAATACTATAGTCTGGGGTTGTAGATACAGGGAGGATAAGAGAATTGGGAAAATATGTCCCTGTTTTTGGCTGAGGTGCTGCAGATTTAAATGTATCTGCATTGATTAATTGTATAAAGCACAGTCATTAGAGGAGTGATGTTGCATAAATAAAGATACATAAATATTGTTTTACACAATAAAAACACTTATTTTTTTAAAGCACTTTAACATAAAAAAAACTATATAAATTGGGTATCGCTGTAAATGTACTATATACTGCGATCAAAAAGCCTTGTACTCCCAAAAATGATCTAGGAAAAGGTAGGACACTGTTAATGGACACATATTGCAAAGTGATTTGTTTTTGCAAGATCTTTAACATAAAAAGCAGCAACCCTTGTAGTGAGACAACCCCTTTAATACTATTTATGAAACTGCTTTTGCAAGGTCCTGACAGAACCGCACAGTGAGCCAAGCTTATGTAGGATAAAGGTTATTGCTGACCAACAAGGTATTCACTGGCACAGATGTTTGTTAATCAAGTAACCAATCACAATATGATTTATGATTCAAGGTATGAATTAATGTTGATGATCTAATGATGATGCCTTGAATATTTTAATACTCTACGCAGATAACAGACATCATTACAAAAGACTTAAAGGGGTTGTATCATTTCATTTAAATGGTTTTCAGAATAAGGGGACAGTGAAAACAAGCAACTTTGCAATTGGATGTCATTAGCAAAGCTGTTTGTTCTCACAGTGTCCCTTATTTTTGTTTTTTTTACATTCCATGCGGGGCAATCCCTCCTACCCTCCCCCTTAAAATTTACTAGCTGAGAGCTCAATTACATTTTGAAAGCCCACGGGTCAATTCACGGGCTGTGTCTCTGTCGAGTTAAGCTATGTTTCCCGGTAAAGTTTGGGCCAATTTCGGTCGAATTACGCGCGAAGTGCGCAAATTACGGGGTAAAGCGGGCCCTTCATTACGGTAATTCACAGTTTAAAAGAGAACTATGGATTACTTCCCCCTGCCCACGAAGCCGCCGGGCGGGGGGATAATTTACATGTATTTCTAGCGGGGGTATACGCGCCGCCGGCAATTCAAGTCTATGGGCCGGCGAAGTGCCGGCCCCCCGCTCGCCCCCCCTCCCGCCCCGCCCCGGTCACACGGGGTAATTGCGGGGTAATTAGCCTGAAAATCACCGTTGTGAATAGCCTTAGGGTGTAGCATTTTTCATTTTATACAAAGGGAGAAGAAACAGAATTAACCTGAAGCTTACACAATCAGGAAATAGCCCCAATTTTATCGAATCCATCTGACTGAGAGTTAGGGGCCGTGGCATTTTCTGTCTCCACACCTAGCAGAAACAGACTGCAGCAGATTGTATAATGAGAAAACATGACAGTTTTGGGCCCTGTGCCTAACTCTCCTGCATAGAGCAGATCTGTGCCATCTTAAGCTATAAACACATCTCCAGCTGTGAGAGGAGAAGAGATCAGTGCTCAGTCTAGATTGAATGCAGCCTGTGGTATGTATACAGCTCTTATAAAATAAGACTACATAGAGAGAGACACAGTGATATGTGGACTCAGAGGGGAGGGGAGGGAGTCTCAGGCCAGCAGTGAAGGGGGGATGATATCATCCAGCTGGGAGGGGAAGAAACGCCCCTGCATTCACAGAGCGTAAGCTAAGAGGCAGTGTGAATCAGCCGAAGTAAGGAAGCGATACATCCCCTTTAAGCTAATAAGAGAATAATTGAACGAATTAAAGTCACAATTACCATAGTGGAATAATATGAACCTTTCATTACTTTGGATTTATTATTTTCTCAGGTTTTTGTTAATGCAAACAGTCAAAAATCCTTATGCTCCAAACAAGTGGTGGATACAGGATATCATTAACATACTTTGATTGTCACTTATTATGATTTTGTTATTAAATCTTCATAACTTCTCTGATATAAACTTTATTTTTTCAATTACTGATAGTTTTTCTGTTAATGACAGGTGAGTTCTCATTATGCTCTCACTGTTTGCAGAAGTTGACTTCATTAAACAAAAAACATTGGGCCTTATGTATGAAAACTGTCTAGCAGTAAGACTGTCTTTGTTGCCCATAGCAACCAATCAGAGCCCATAGCAAGCAATCAGTGTCCATAGCAATCAATCAGTGTCCATAGCAACCAATCAGATCTCATAACAATCAATCGGAGCTCATAACAACCAATTAGAGCTTTTCCAACCAATCAGAGCTCATAGCAACCAATCATGGCTCAGCTTTCATTTCATATAGTGCTCAAAGGATGAAAAAATACTGTCAGATCATGACCAGGCGCAACCACCACATGTGACTATCAGTATGCAGGTGCTCTGCAGACATATATTACCTCCATCCAGTGACCAGACAGTGGTAGACACCAGTGTACACAGGCTCTGCAGACTGTATATTACCCATACCAGTGACCATATAGGTAGACACCAAGTGTACACAAAGGGTCCCGCAAGGACTCTCATATTAACCCCATACAGTGACCATATAGTGGTAGATATCAGTGTACAAAGGCTCTGCAGACTGTATATTACCTCCATACAGGGGCCATATAGTGGTAGACACCAGTGTACACAAGATCTGCAGACTGTATATTACCCCCATACAGTGACCACATAGTGGTAGATATCAGTGTACACAGGCTCTGCAGACTGTATTTACTACAAAATTTAGTGACCATATAGTGGTAGACACCAGTGTAAACAGGCTCTGCAGACTGTATATTACCTCCATACAGTGAAACCTATGGTGGTAGACAACCAGTGTACACAAGCTCTGCAGACTGCATATTACCCCCAAAACAGTGACCACATAGTGGTAGACACCAGTGTACAAAGACTCTGCAGACTGTATATTACCTCCATACAGTGTCCATATACTAGCTCTGCAGACTGTTTTTTGCAACTATGCAGTGATCATATAGTGGTAGGTACCAGTGTACACAGGCTCTGCAAATGATATTAACCCCATACAGTTACGTAAGTGGTAAAAAAGTTTTACCCAGGCTCTGCAGACTGTATATTACCCCCCTAAGTGACCCTATGTGGGAGAATCAATATACACACTCTGCAGACTGATATTACCTCCATGAGTGACCAAAATGGTGATAAAATTTTTACCAGTTTCTGGGGCGCATTACCCCCCTACATTTACCTGTAGGTAGATAACAGTGTACACAGGGCCCACAGCTGCATAAAACCCCCATACAGGGCCATATATGGGAATTCGTGTAACGTCCTGCAGACTGTATTTACCCCCCTACAGTGACCTATAGTTAAAATATCATGTACCAGCCCCACACTGTAAATTTAACCCTACTTTTAAAATAGGGTAGACCCGTGACCATTCTCCGTATATTTTCCCCTACGTACCCAAAATGGGAGGGACCTTTTTACCCGGCCTCAGACCTATAAACCCCAAAATATGCCGTTTTAGTGGAAGTTTGCAGTGTATACAGGGTTGCGCCCGTTTATTACCCCCAACAGGACCCAATTTTGGGGGGGGCCTTTTGAAAACAAATGGTACCATTGAACAAGGCCTTGCCAAACTGTGAAACAAGGGGGTTGCCCACTGCTGCCCCCTTGTTTCACAGAACTGGTTACACATACCTGCCAACAGGGGGTCCCTAGAATAATAAAAACGTTTTTATCTCTTGGAACATGATAATGAAACACCAAAAAGAAACATCCAAAAGTGAAGGTTCCGTCCTTAACTTCTCAGCCGGGATGTAAATCCCAATGCTGCTAAATTCAACTTGGACCTCTCAGTGGCAGTGCAATAGACTAGAGCACAGTCAAAGTAAGTTTTAGTTTATATTTGGACACAGATTTTGGCCAGTGGTGATAGATTCTGTGTCAATTATGGAGGGCTGAGAAAAGAAACACCTACTCCTCTCAGCTACAATGCTCCCCGTGAAGAAAACGAAGGCGCACCTAAGGTGGTACATTTGTCTGGTTTTCACTTTTCTTGGGGATGGATTTTTAGGTTTGGGAGATGCACTGCAAAGGGAGTGTTTTTCCACTTGGTATTAAAGAAACTTCCTGACGATAGCCCCCTGGCCCCCAGCTCTATGGGTTGTGAGCGCACACTTGAGCCAAGGAAGTGTGCTGGCCTCCCTCACCAAACAAACTACCCCCCATAAGAACCATAAAAAATCTTGAAAGCATGCATGACCTGGGAAATGCTAGTGGCCCAATGCTAAAGTATATTGTAGCACACTCTACTGTATATTTATGCCATAGAGCCATTGGTTTTTATTTAATTTCTCCCGCCCCCAAAAAAAAAGGATTTTTTATATTACCCTCTTTGATTTCATAAATCCCAACATAATCTGATACTAGCCTTTGTACTGCTATAGAAAACCCGGGGTTTTTTTGATGAACCTTTCAAGGAAATTTATATTAAGCTCTTCTTTTTCCCCAGAGAAAAAAGGGTTTAGATTAACCATTAAAATTTTTTAAAATCGTTTAACCTTTTTCTTTCCCAACACCAAAGTCCATACATTAACCCCCCACTGCCTAACCACCAGGGGATCCTTCTGTAATCCCCCCCCTATCCTGACCACCATATTTTACTTTTTTCCCTTCACTGTCCTAGACCACCAGGTATCCTTACATTATTCCCTTCACTATCTTAGACCACCAGGTGTCCTTAAATTAATCACCTCATTATCCTAGACCACCAGGTATCCTTAAATTAATCCCCTCACTATCCTAGACCACCAGGTATCCTTACATTAATCCCTTCACTGTCCTAGACCACCAGGTATCCTTAAAATTTTTTTCCCCCCCTATCCAAAACCACCAGGGAAACCTTTCATTAATCCCTTCACTGTTTCCCAGACCCCCAGGATCCTTACTGTAATCCCCCCTCACTATCCTTGACCAAACCCGGTATCCTTTTAAAATTTAAAAACCCCCCATGTTCTAGACCACCAGATATCCTTACATTAATCCCCTCACTGTCCTAGACCACCAGATATCCTTAAATCAATTCCCTCACTGTCCTAGACCACCAGGAATCCTTACATTTTTTGGTATAATTTTAAATTTTAATTTTTAATGCAAACCTTTTAATGTAATTTTGGGAAACCAAAAAAGGGGGAAATTCCCCCGGTGGAAAGGGAAATGGAAAAAAAAAGTATACCGGTATACCGGCCACTTCACGGTGACCTTTATAAAGTGGGTCCCTACACTATGATGTAGCACTGCAATTTGCCCTATGGGTTTTTAAAAGCAATCGGGGAAAACAACAGTTTAAAAGGCCCAAATCAAATGAAAAGATTTCCCCGAAAGTTTAACCCATCTTATAAAAAAATGACCATAAAATTTTGGGGGGTGGAAAAAAAAAAATTAATTTTAACAAAATTTGTATTTCTTTATTTTCGGGTAGCCAATGATCAATAGTAAAGGGGTAAAAAAAAAAAAAAGATTTTATTGAATAATATATTTTTTTTTTTACCCCAATATTAATTTGGGACAACTTCTTTTAAATCTTATCATTTTATTTCGGCCCGTACTTTTGTATTCCCCATTTCATTAGGGAAAAACCCCTAAGGAGCGTCGCCGCATCCCCCCCATTTGGGCCAAATAACCGGCCCCCCTCTTTTTAAATTTTGCCAATCACGAGCTCGCTCTGAATTTCTTTTTTCCCCATAGAACCTATGAGAAAATAGCTCGCGGGTCTGAATTTTTTAAGCTTTAAAAGAGCCCCCCCGTTTGCTCAACCAATAGCTCTTTTTTGCATTTTTACGTAAATTTTTAAATTTTCCCGCCTTTGAATATGATTTTTTCAAAAATTTTTTCCCTAGGTTAGAATTGGCCCCCGTCACTTTCCATTCTGAGTGGTCAAATTTTCCCCCCCTTAGGTTAGAATGGGCCACTGCGCCCTATTTTTGATTGGCTTGGGTTTAATTCCGACCAATCAGAAGGCCTTAAAAAATTTGAATTAAATGTTTTTCCTGGCCCAAATTTACCTTTTTGGGAATTCCCATGTAGCCCGGTCTGGCGACAAATGCGTTGTTAGGGATTTAACTTATTTTAATTTTTGAAAGGTTTTTACGCTTTTTTTGATAAAGTTTTACACTTAAAAAAAAAAGATTTTTTTTTTAACTCCATGCCGACGGCCGAAGCCGAGATTGCATTGCCCCAAACTCTCCTAACTACAATGGGAGAAGAGCTCGCCTTGATTGGCTAATAGAAGTCCCCGTTTGCCCCAAATCACTCTTTTCTGCATTTTTTTTTTACGATTTTGAACTTCCCCCTTTGATTTGATTGGTTCAAATTTCCTAGGCTATAATGGGTCTCTGTCGCTCCCTTTTTATGACCGAATAGCCAAGCCCCCTTTCCAACCTAGCTCTTTTCTGCTTTTTTTTGTATTTTAACTGCCCCCTTTTTCTGATTGCAAACTCTCCATAGGTTTTAAAGGGGGCACTGTCACCCTTTTTATTCGGTTTTTTTTTTCCCCAAATGGAATAGCTTCAGAAAATTTAATTTTTGTTTTCCCGGGAATTTCAAAATCCAATTTCCGATTTGCGCCGTTCTAGATTTTTGGAAAAATGATTTTATTTATGTATTTTTTAAGGTTTGGTTTCTTTTCTGAGAAGTTTTACCCTTTTAAAGGCATTTTTTTTTAGGAAACTACTCCCTGCTGCACGGAGCGACACCGGTTTCTGTTGCGATCTTCTTCTATGTTTCCTCCATGTTCCTTCTCGCTTAAACTTCGCCGGGAGCATTTAGACCAGAATCAACTAGGTCTTCCTGTCGGAGCTGACGAGCGCTGCAATGCCCGCACTTTGCCGACTCGCGATCTTTACATGCCTCGAGTTTGAGGGGCCCGGGGTTTCCCCCCCGGAACGCCTACAGCGCGCCCTCGCCATGCGCCCATTGCCCGCCCTTCATGCAGTGCCCCGCTAAAAGTGGCGAACGCTCGCCTAAACACCCATCCCTGTGTCCGACAGGGGGATTCGGGCCGGGAGGCGCAGGTTACGCCAGAAAACAGCCGAAAAGCACGTTCATACATGTCGCCCACAGTCTTCTAGGGTGTTGGGGAGGAACAGAGAACTAATCCCCTGGAGATTGTGCTATATTGTACAGTCTGAACCCCGTACCTAGCATCCCAGAAGATCAGGCATGATCTCCAGGGGATGAAAGAGACATAGTTTATTATTGTCATGCTTTTTGTAGAGCTTATGGGGCACATTTTACAAGCTTTACACCACATTTACTATGTGTTTTAGACAGTTTCAGATGCTTCTGTTCCTTGTCCGGCAAAGGGGGCATAGTCTTGGCAAAAGGGGTGTGGTTTCACATAAAGGAATGTGGCTTAAAAATTACAAAAATCGTCAGAATTTTGTCACAGTTTGTGGCGTAAAAGTAAGCCAACTTAATAGTGGTACAAACTTAAACTAGACAGTTCTAACCTGCGCCAGATTTCTCAACACTGTGATAAATGTGGAACATTGTAAGACTGTCTGGTCTAACTTAAAACTATGGTACAGTTAGACACTATTGAAAAATGTGCCCTTATGTTTTTTTCTACAGATTTGTGGGCTGGTGTAGTGGTGGTGGGGGGATTGTAGGTTATAAGCTATCCTGTAGAGATGGTTTTCGGTTGCTTTTGAAACTGGTGAAAGTTGGGGAGAGTTGGGTGTTTTGGGGTAATGAGTTCCAGAGAATGGGGGAAGCACGAGAGAAGTCTTATAGAAGGTTATGTGAAGAGCTGATAAGAGGAAAGCTGAGAAGAAGGTCCTGTGAGAAGCGGAGATTGCGAGAGGGGAGGTATCTGGAGATTAGAGCAGAGATGTATGGAGGGGAGAGGTTATGGAGAGCTTTGTAGGTCATACCCACTCAGTACCCACTATTACCTCAGTACCCACTGCACCAGGGGTATACTGGAAAGAGTGGGGTAACTGTCAGATGCAGACCATCTAATGTGGTGATCTGCTTCTGTGGTTACTGTGGGCTAATAATTTTAGAATTGGAAAGGCAATAACCATGAACTTTCCTTCTTGATGGCATTAGCTTTCAGCTGCTGGTTTTACCTTTGCTGGTTATAAAAAATAGAGGGGGACCACACACCATTTTCTTTTAATTGTTTGTTTGTTGATAAAAAAGCAATATTTATTTATAGACTTTCAATAAATAAATATTTAAAAAAACAATATGAGGTCCCACATGTTTTAGAATCAGCCAAGATAAAACTAGCAGATGCAAGCTAATACTATCAGAAAGGTCCATGGATTTTGGTCCTTTCCCACCCTAGAATAAAAAGTATGCAGCCACCCCAGAAGTAAACCTTCACATTACAGGATCAGATTCTGATAGTAACCCAGCTCTTCCCAGTACCTCAATTGCTTTTGGTACTGGGAGATAATAGAGAGACATCTGTCAGACACCTCTATTACTATCTCTACTGTATCTATCACTATCTCTCATTGACCATTTTATTTTAAAAAATGGATCCAACATTGTTCAAATATAGTTCAACGAGTTCAACTAAATCCAGAGGGGAAACCTGTAAAATACAAAAGCACTGATCAGGATTAGGCTGACAGATCTAAAATGCCTAGGGGAGCATGAATCCTAAATTTTTCCCTACAGATAGGTAGCCTCAGTTAAGCAGGTAGCCCTCCAAATTAGTTAGTCAAACTGATGTTATTAGATAGGTCCCTACAAGTTCAGGAATACCACTCACAGTGTCTAGATCCTGTAGGTAAGTAGATAGGTAGGGTCAACAGTAGGTTTGGCCCCAGCTAGGAAAGGCTTCAGGTACATACATAGAAAAGGTTCAAAATAGGTTTTCAGGGCCCCAGGTAAGTAGACAGGCAAAGTTCCAGGTAGGTAGATAGGTAGGAAGGCAGACATAGACCAAGATAGGTAAGCAACGCCTTAGGTAAGTAAGTAGGTAGTCAGACAGGGCTATAGGTATGTGAAAAGGCAGACAAAGCCCCATTTAAGTAGGTAAGCAAATATTTACCTACCCACGGGGTTCGGAAAGGCAGAACAATCTTTACATTTTAATATCTTACAAGACAGGAAAAATTTTGTGTGGTGCAGTTCAAAGGTGCGCTTGCAGTTTAGCGCAGCAGTTTACAACCTCTCCAATGTCCCGAATTTGGAATCGTTCTTGAATGAACACTTATGGTCTGACACCACATCTGCCCTAACTGTGCTAACTACAGGCCTGCAAATAGTTTTAGCTTAGTTGGCGTGCACGTGTTTTCGACCTGGGTCTACCTTGAGATTGCCGACAGTCACTGCTCTGAGATGAGGGCCCCTTCTGTTGGAGTCGATATCCAAGATGTAGTCACTCTTCTCTGTCCCAGGATCCCAAAGAGTGTCCCTTCTTTCATGGTGCTTTCCTCGCCAACAGGATCAATGCAGCCAGTCAATCTCTTCTCTTTCAGTAGTTGATCAAAGTTCACGGACTCACAGAATCCGGAGATATGAGCCGATCCGCACCCTGAGCTCTCAGTCCTTCACACCTTCTCTCTAAGATGGCTGCTGTTCTCTCATGTCTCTCTGTCACATGACATGTCTTAGTCTCTATTATGCATAAACCACATTCTGAAAACAGTGGCATCTTGTGGCCAAACAACAGAATTCAACAGGATAATTTACAATAATAAATTACACATGGGATTTTACTGGCTACACACAGTGGGCTGTTCCACTATGCCACACTCAAATGGAAGGTGGAGAAGCACAAGGTCTCTATCATCCACCAGCTCTGTAATGTCATCATAAAGGAGTGGAAGAGGATTCCAGTGACTCCAACCTGTGAAGCTCTAGTGAATGCCATGCCCAAGAGAGTTAAAGAGGTTGTATCATTACATTAAATGGTTTTCAGAATAAGGGGACAGTGAAAACAAGCAACTTTGCAATTGGATGTCATTTGCAAAACTGTCTTGTTTTCACAGTCTGCCTTATCTTCGTTTTCTGTAAACACTGTTCCCCAGTGCCGATCGGATTCCACCTCCTTTCATTTTATTGGCGGACAGCTCTACTAATTTACATTCTGTCTGGCCCCCGGTCGTATTCACGGGAGCGTACATTCCTGCCTCTCTCACTCAGAATAAGGGGCCTGCAACAATTTCACTCTTCACAGCCAGAAGCTCCACAGTAACACTGCAGCTGCTTCTACAATCAGAAAACAGCAGAATTGTGCCTCGGTGCCTAATACTCTTGCGTGTAAACATAGAAGGGAGACAGATCTGTACTGCTTTGGATGAGTTCATAGAAGACTGGATTCAACTGTAACAAACCTCCAGCTGTGAGAGGAGAAGAGATCAGTGCTTTGAGTTCATAGAAGACTATCTAGACTGAATGCAGGCCTGTGGTATGTAAACATACAGCTCTTACAAAATAAGACACTAGGGAGGGGAACGACACAGTGACATGTGGACTCAGACAGAGAGGGGGGGGGGAAAGCACACTGACTTGGGAGCGAGCATGAACAGTGAAGGGGGGGATGATGTCATCCCCCTTCAGTTAAGAAACGCCCAGCTGGGAGGGGAAGAAACGCCCTGGATTTCAGGAACTGAGAAAATCAAGCTACAAGAAAACAGCCAAACTGATGAAGTGATACATCCCCTTTAAGTCAGTGCTGTGAAATAATGTCGGCCACAGAAAATAGTGACACTTTAGGCACAATTTGCCCCTTTTCACTTAGGAGTGTACTTACTTTTGTTACCAGCAGTTTAGACATTGATAGCTGAGTTATTTTGAAAGCACATCAACTTCACACTGTTATACAAGATGTTCACTGACTACTTTACATTGTATCAAAGTGTCATATCTTCAGTGTTGTCCCATGAAAAGATATAATACGATATTTACAAAAATGTGAGGGGTGTACTCATTTTTGTGAGATACAGTATATATATAGATGCACTGTGTGGGTGGCAGGTTCATCCTCTCGGTTTATTAACTCACCCTTATTTAAGAAACATGTCCGGACCATTGTGTAAACGAAGCACTTCTCATTTATTTAATTCATTCATTTATATGGCACTGACTTACCCCACAGTGCTGTACATAGATTGTCATCACTCATATCAGTGCCTGTCCCCCCTGGGTTTTATAATCTAGATTCCAGATTAGCCTTTCACTATGTTTTTGAAAATTTTTTGATGAGAGGAGGGTATTACATTTATATAAGGATTCAATAAAATTCATAAGGTTGATAGATATCTGACAGTGGTGACTTTGTATTGTATAGGTATAGTACTTTGCTATCAGACATTGATGGAGTCTTCTGATCCTCAGGTGCTTTCATTGTTTGCAGACGATGACTTCATTAAACAAAACATGTTGTTTTTTTCTACGAAAAAACACAGTAAGGAATCACGCCCCGGGATAACACTTAATCTTTTTTACAAATTTATGTTTTAGTATTTTAGACCTTGCACAAAAATTGATTTTGGAAAAACCTTTCCTTTTTGGGTCTCTACAGCATTGAGGTCTCAACAGCACCCAAAATGGGGGGTCAACAGCCCCCAAATCCCTGTGGTGTGGGGGTATGTTCCAACGATTATTGATGCTGTACAGTACGCCCGCAGTACAATGTGTTTTACGGGACTCGAGCTGTCGCAAGTACTCCACGGTGCAGCCGGCCCCATTTACATCAATTTCCTGGCCTAATCGCTGCAAGTAATTTTACATTCACTTTTCCCCCGTGCATACAATACATCGTATTGTAACCCGGGGAGGGAAAGGGGTAATCCCAACTTTCTATGGAAATATGGATGACCGTAATTGCGGGGCCCCATCTCCCCCGTATAGAGCGCAAATACCCCGAAATGCACGGCAAAAAACCCCTGTGAACATACCCCCTTAGGTGCCAAACTGTGCCAAAAAGTCATTTTGCCTTATTTTCATATGTTGTCTACCAAATAATACTGTTAGGACAAAATATTTCAATATAAAAGGACATAAAATAGACATGGTTCACCCAAGGTGGATTACATTCCCATCAATGGCACATTTATTGCTAAAATGTTAAAATCAATAAAGCTAAATAAATACTTAGGGATAACTCATGATCAATATATGCACAAAATGAAATGCAAAGCAAAATTGTTAAAATATATCAAAGTACTTAAACCCCTTTTAAGTCAAGGGAGGTTTGGGCCCGACCCAAAACCATTTCCCCTTGGTTTCTCCTGGGGAAGTGAAAACCAAATAGTGTTTGTCTGGGTCTCGATCTTTTAAATTAGTTAAGTACTTTTATATATTTATAAATTACATTATATTTTTAGTTTTTTTAAAAACCTTTCCTATACGGGGCATTTAAACCCTTTTCCTCCCTTTTGGGCATTTTCCTTCCTATCCCCTCCCTGGGGGGACATTAAAATTGCTTCCTGCCTTTTGGGGCATTTTCCTCCCTATACTCCCTGTTGGGACATGACTGCCTATCCCTCCCTCGGGGGACTTTTTAATGCCTATACCTCCTAGGGGGGGACATTTAATCCCTATATTTCCTTTTGGGGGACATGTCCCTGCTTTTACTGCTTAGGGGGGAAATTTAAAATTGTATCCCTGTTTGGGGGCATTTACCTCCCTTCCCTCCTTTTGGGGAAATGTACCTCCCTAACCTCCCCTCGGGGACATTTATGCCTAACCTCCCTATGGTTTGACATTTAATCCCTATACCCCCTTTGGGACATTTCCCTCCTATATCCCTACGGGGGACATTTAACTGCCAACCCTGCCTATCGGGGACTTTTCCTTATATATATTATTATTATTTTTATAATTTTAAAATTTTATTTAAATTTTAAAATTTTATGTTTTTTTTTAGGTAACAAAAAAATTTTCCCCCTAGGCTTATATTATCATCGGTTTCCCAGTTTCATGTGGTAGAATTAGGTGCCCGGCTTATATTTGGGTCAGCTTATACGCGAGTTTATACAGTAATCATTATTATCGTTTGTTTCTCCAACACATATACTTTTGGGTTTAGTGCCTATTTGCTATTCTATAGGTTGTTTTATATAATACCGTTCCTACACAGAGTCACACAGATCCCAGATTGTTTGCATATCGTACTCATCCTTTTAACCCTTTGTCGGTAATGGGACAATTGTAAATATTTCATTTTAAAATTGCAAAACTTTTTTTTGAAAAACGTGAGGGCTGAAATTGTGAATCCTTTCAGTTTTTGGGCCCAAAAATTTTTGGCCACATTTCAAAAAAATATCTCCAGCCCCCTTTTGAGCAAGGGGTCGAGAATTTTTGATCCATAAAAACTGCATAGGTAAAAAATGTCCCCCCTAATTTTGAAAGGGGATAATTTCAAGGAAAAAAGAATATTTTTTTTAATGATAATGCTATTTTATTATTATAAACAAGTAAAAAACTGTTCATTTACATTATAAAAGAAAATGTAAGAAACTTTTTTTTATTGATTTTCTTCGCAAGTAATGCATGTTGTCTTTGCTACCGAGTGTTTATCGCAAATGGGTTTCACACAAACCACACAAGACTTTCTAGTCTTACGTTGTTTTCGCCTCAGGTCTCGGCAGACATAGCAACTACTAACAACAGGGTCCACGACTACCATAAGGCATTTGAGGGCCAGCTGCTGCTTGCGATGCTACCACAATGCATCGTCCAGGCATCATTTCTACTGCACCTCGAAGAAAATGGTTTCTCATCATCATTCGTTTAGGACTACGATCTTCAATTGCAGGCATACACAGCTGACTTGCGAGATCTTTCAGGAACTTTCTTCGTTAATCCTTTGTCCTGAAGCTTGGATTGTGTTCTCTGTAGACGATGTAGGATGCTAACCCAGTGACGTCAATCATATTGTAGAAAAATGCCAGAGGCCAACATAATGTTCGTCGTTTCACAGTGTACTCTCCCAACATTTTATCCATAACATCAACTCCGCCTTTTGTTTTGTTATAGTATTTTATTATCTCTGGCTTGGCTGCTAGTGTCTCTTCAACTTCTCCCGTCATGTGCATAGATGATAGAAGCACGACTGATTTGTTCTTCTTTGGTACATATGAACAGACTGTTGCATCATGATTGTAGGCAAAATTTGTCGAGTTTACAGGCCTTTCTTTGGCAGGCTGCATGTTGCTAGGTAGGAAACTTTTGTTTTTTCTCACTGTACCAACTAGTGTCATGTTCCAGGAGTTCAATACCTTAGCTAATTCCATGGTTGTAAAGAAGTTATCGGTGGTGACATTTCTTCCAGAGCCTTTATACGAGCTCACTATGTCCAATACTGTTCGTTCACCAACGTTTACTTGTCGAGGACCATCAGTTGGTTTCCCAGTGTAGAGTTGACCTTGTAATGGGTAGGCGTTTGACGAGTCACAAGCCCAGAAAATCTTTATGCCATATTTAGCTGGTTTTGAAGGTATATACTGGGTAAATTTTGTATGGCCTCTAAATGGAAATAATTGCTCGTCAACGGTGATACAATCATATGGCTTGTCGGCTCTCTCCAGATTTCTGTTCAGCATTGTCCAGATGTCCCGTATTGGTGCAGCTTTATCTGTTTGCACACGTTCTGCATGTGTATTTTCGTTGTCAAATCTGATAAATCTGAGTATCATCTTGAAGCGGTCACGAGACATGACTGCACGTATAAGAGGCAGAGCATCAACATTCCACATTTCCTCCTGATTCTCTTTGTTGGCTCTGTGCACACCAGCAGCAATCAGTATGCCCAAAAATGCATGGAGTTGAGTTTCAGTAAATTGCTTGAATGTTTTTTGTGGTGGCCGTTCAGAAGAATCAGAAAAACGTTGTACCAGTTCGTTGTTGTAAGCATCACAAACTCTCTTGGCCTTTCGATTCGTTTCTGGTAATATGATGTCACACATCTCGGGAGTCATGATTGACTTGAATAGCTCTTTTGCTGTATACAGGTTGCTGATTGCTGCAGGGCCACCTCTTTGTCGTAGGACATTGAGATTTTGTTTGTGCATTTAGCAGTGGATCACTACACCATTGAGTTTTATCCTTAGCAGTCCAAATGTCACCTGCACTTTGAGGAACAGACTCATCCTCAACACTTCGTCTGAGTCGTATTCTTTTTCCTGCTCTATGACCATTTCTTGTTCAATGTCTGAATCTTCTTCAGTAACATCCACTTGTGGTACATATTTTCATCATCCGATGCAACATATGGTTCTTCCTAATGCTCAGAATCAGATTCTTCTGGCATTCGCATTATTTCGTCAGACATAAATCAGTAATTATGAAAAAATGAAAAATAAATAATTTTCCGAAATACTACACAATACTACATTATTGGCTTTTCACAAAATGATACTAACCTGCAAACACGTTTTCTTGGATAATGGCGGAAACTAGATCCAGCATCACTATCGCTCATGATGACTTGGTAGATGAATTTTGGCTTCGTAATTTAGTTCAGTAACACGTGGCAAGTAGAATGAAACTCGATTCTAAAGTGCAGATAAAAAAGTAAATTATTTCTAGTGATAATTATTTATAAATGTCATTTATATATTATGTAAACCGTATACGGTTTCAGATTTTTCATTCCATCTTCGACTGTTTTTTCGACCAATAGGAAAATTTTAACAGAGCCACCATCTTTATTTTGTGTTGAATATATAAAACATTTAAAACAATATGTAGATACTAATTATTATCCATTTTTCGTATAAAAATCATACCTATAGTGATAAGTTTCATACAAAATATATGTAAGCCAAGTCCAGGCTCAAAGACAATTTCTGACTGTTCTGTCCCCACATAAGGCGAATGAAGGTATAACTGGCTGTTAGATGCTGTGAGACTTTCCTACCTTCGTATCCAAGAAATTGAAGACTTTACAAGCCTAGAAATGTGTGTGCTCACAGCAATGAGATGAACCGCAAAATGGCTACTGAGAGGAGAGAGGCAGGAAGAGAAGTAAAAGCCACGCCCAGTATGAATCAACTTAATTGACAGCAACATAAGTGAGCAGTAACAACACTGGCCAATAGATATCAGCATAACAGAACATTAAGTACATAACATATATGTAAAATATGCACATGAACAAAATAATGATTACATCTGGGAAGAACAGCACATTTTTAGCTGAATGAACTTTAGTTTCTGAAACCAAGTAAAGGAGAAAGTCTTCCCACAGTGGATTTATATGAAGGTACAATTGTACCTCTGCAGCCTGTTAACGTTTTAAAATTATGCAGCCTGACGAAGATACAGCAGGGTAAACAGTATCATCCAGGAGACAATTTTTAACCTCTTCCCCCCACACTGATGTGGTCATCAAGGGCTTTAGGTAATTGAGACACCTGACTTACTATTATTACATCACGGTGCTTCCAATCCCAACAGTTAACCCTTTCAGTGCCATATTCAATTCAGTTTGCAGAACTGTACAAGGGGAAATCCCTATATTGTAGTCCTGATCTCCAGCTCCAGCAACATGGTCATCAGGGCTCTTGCCACTATACAGCCTGAGCTCTTATAGGTGAGTGTGGGTTAACATCTAATTTTTGTGTGCATTGCAGGTATCCATTAAGGTGCTGTGAATAAAGGTACCACAACGGATACCATGACATAACCGCTGTGGGGGCCCCATACATTTGCTCCATCTCCGGGTGGTATAAGCTTAATCTGCAGGACACAAAAGCATGGTAGACTAAGGTAAAAACCAGAGAAAATGTAGCCCACATAGGACTACGCTTACTCTATTAATCTCTATGGGGCAAACATGGATATGTCACTGTATTCATCGTAACAAAAATGAGGTGTTAACCCACCCTTAATAAATGTACACACACATTAAGCTGTAGCAAATCTAAACTTGACAAATAATGGGCCATAATATCGCAGCACAGAACGTTATCTCAACCTTGCTTTTCTATGGTCTTTGTTTTGAGATAAGAACAGATAACGTGAGAAGTTATAATATCAATATCAATGTTTCATCTCTACAAGCAGATTTAATACATAAGCATGCCGGTATATCATAAAGAATTATTTAAAGGAATGTGTCATCAAAAAATGATTTATTGTTTAACTCACGTTTTTACGTTAAACATATTTTTTTATTAATTTTTGGTTGTTTTTTAAGAAAAAATTTCCATATCACTTTCAATATTTTTAAATAATTCATAAGTTCTGCAGTTTTCACTTTGGCCACTAGGTCTAATAATAGTCTGACACTTCCTGTTCTGTAGAGAGAGATTTTCAGTGTCTGCTAATTATCAGCACAAGCTGAACGGTGACCCCAATGTGTATAGATAACACAGGATCCACCAGTCACAGTAGGAGATGTCACAGCTCCCCCTCCCTGCACACTGACTTCTTCCCAGGTCACAGAGCATGCCTAGAAAACTCTCCTATAGAAGTCAGTGGGACTGAGTCAGTCTCAGGGCTCCTATGTGTATGAAGCTGCTGTAAAGCATCTCTCTGACTGCAGCCAAGAGTGCTGTCCCATAATCATACACAGACGTCCGAATTGAGAAATCTACAATCAGAAAATAACAACGGCAAACAAGAAAAGAATATGGATCAAGGTCTTGATTTAATAAGTAAAAATAAAAAATTGGCAACAGATTCCCTTTAAGCAAAGTCTCTGCATGAAAAACAAACAGTAAAAACTGTTAAAGGATTATTTTCTTTTAATGAAGTTAAGCTGATGCCGCAGAACAGTTGCTGGTGCAGGTAGTCAGAGCCTCACCCCTGCAGCTGCTGATTGGCTGTAGCGGTCACATGACCCTTCCTGACAATCACCTTTCAGAAGGGCTTCAAACTCTAACGTCATGTCATTCACAACCAGCGGCTGCAGCGGTGACGTTTCCAATGCCAGCACCAAGAAGAAAACAGAACACTGGGGTGGACCGCCACACGCTGGAACAGAGGGGAGGACAGAAGTGTTAGTACAGTACAAATAATGGTCCGTTTATCCGACCGGTATTTGTCTGGTTTTAGTGCCGTCCTCACGGCCGCAGGGGGATGGCTTTTCTGATCGATTAGCGGAGAAAATCCCTCCCTCTTCACATCGACAGGTTCTTCTGCCGTCCGACAACCGGTTGGAAGAATGAACATGTTGAATGTTTTTCGGACCGCCGGCGGAAAACCCGTGCAGTGAGGACTGCTGCACGGGTTTTCCATAGAGACCAATTTTAAAAGTTTTCACCCAGTTTGCAGACGGTTTTCAAGACCGAAAACTGTGTGAAAAACCGGGTGAAAACCCGCGTCCTGGGGACAAGCCCTTATTCATTTGTATAGTGCTGTCATACTCCACTGAACAGAGACTGTCATTATTCACATTGGTCCCTGTCACCACTGCGGCTCACAATCTGAATTCCAGATTAAACTACAGTTGAAACCAGAAGTTTACATACAATATATAAAAAGACACATTAACAATTAATTGGCCCTTCTATATACAGATATTTCAATGTCTATCCTCAAGGAGCATCATGTGTACTTTAATTTCTTATATTATGCCGGTAGTCACCGTTATTGTTTAGATAGCTAGATAGATAGATTTAAGGTAGATGATAGATAGATAGATAGATAGACAGACAGATAGATTTAAGGTAGATGGATAGATTTAAAGGGGTTGTCTCGCTACAAGGATTGCTGCCTTTTATGTTAAAGATCTTGCAAGAACAAGTCACTTTGCAATATGTGTCCATTAACAGTGTCCTACCTATTCCTAGATATCCCCTCTTGTATGGGCTGCATCAGCTCCTTAGGTCGCTATAGCCACAGACCTGTTAGATCTTTCCTGATAGGCTACCAATGCTGGTTGCTATAGCTACAGACCTGTTTGATCCCTCCTGATAGACTGCCAGCACTGGTGGCTATAGCTACAGACCTGGCTTCTACTGCAGCCTAGTAGAAGCCAGTAAACAAGCCCCAGAATTCAAAATGAAACCAAGAAAACAGGACTGAGGTAAGAGGAATCAATGTAGTGAGACAACCCCTTTAAGGTAGATAGATAGATAGACAGATAGATAGATTGATTGATTGATTAAAATTAGATAGATAGATGTGAGATAGATAGATAGATAGATAGATATGGGATAGATCGATAGATAGATAGATAGATAGATAGATAGATAGATAGATAGATAGATAGATAGATAGATAGATAGATAGATAGGAAATAGGTAGGAGATAGATAGAGTTGAAACCAGAAGTTTCCATACAATATATAAAAAGCCCCATCTGCAGGTTTTTATCACTATCTGACAGAATAAACCTTCTCCGTTTTAGGTCAATTAGGAATCAAAATTATTTATATTTCCCAAATGCCAGAAAATTGAGAGAGGATTTTTCTTAAGGCATTTTTATTACTTTCTGCAAAGTCAAAAGTTTCCTTCCATTTCATTAGTATTTGGTAGCTTTGCCCTTAAACTGTAGGACTTGGCTCAAATGTTTTGGAACCTTCCACAAGCTTCTCACAATAGTTTGGTGTCACTGAGCCATGTTTGTAGGTCGCCTTGCTCGCACCTGTATTTTCAGCTTTGACCATAAATTTTTAATAGGATTGAGATCAGGGCTTTGTGATGGCTGCTCCAAAACATTGACTTGGTTCTCCTTAAGCCACTTTGTAACCAGTAGCTTCGGGTCATTGTCCATTGGAAGACCTATTTCCACCCAAGCTTTAACTTCCTGGCTGATGTCTTGAGATGTTGCTTCAGTATTGCCACATAATCTTCTTTCCTCATGATGCCATTTATTTTGTGATGTGCACCAGTCCCTCTTGCAGCAAAACAGCCCCACAACATGATGCTACCACCCCCATGTATCACAGTTGGGATGGTGTTCTTAGGCTTACAAGCTTCTCCCATTTTCCTCCAAATGTAACGCTGGTCATTATGGCCAAACAGTTCAATTTTAATGTCGTCAGATCATAGGATATGTCTCTTAAAATATAGGTGTTTGTTCCTGTGCATTTGCAAACTTTAATCTGGCTTTTATATGATTCTTTTGGAGTATTGAAGGTCTTTTGCTTTTGTTCTTAGGTTCATATGCACATGTCAGACAAAAGCATGTTCATCTCTGAGACACAGAACCCATCTCTTTCCTGACATTTCTATCTCGTTTTTACTTGTGTAAAATTGTTTGTACAGATGAACAAAGTACCATCAGGTTTCTGGAAATTGTACCCAAGGATGATCCAGACAAAAATTCTCTTCCAAATCTCTTTAAATTCTCTTGTCTGATTTTTTTAGACTTTCCCATGATGTTACACACAGAAGCAGTGTGTTTCTGGTGTGCTTTAAAAATACATTCACAGGTGTGTTTCTAATTAACTCAGATGTTGCCAATAAAGCTATCAGAATCTTCCAAAGACATGACATCATCATATGGGCGGTCTCAAATTGTTTAAAGCCATAGTAATCCTTGTGTATGGAAACTTGATTTTGCATAAATTAATAAAAATGCCTTAAAAAATTACCCCTTTCCCATTATTCTGGCATTTGGCAAATATCCATACTTGTGGTTCCTAATTGACCTAAAACAGGTAAGGTTTATTCATGTCAGATAGTGGGAAAAACATGCATATGTGTCTTTTTATATAGTGTATTTAAACTTCTGGTTTCAGCTGTATGTGATGACTATGATTGATCATTATACCCACTTTTAGGTTTGCAGTTGCTGCACCTGTGAGAGACTTAGCTGCCAAGACAACTGATACGGTCTTCTGGAAGACATTCGATTGCCGTATGGTGCTCCCGAGAAGATCCTGATTGACAGAGGTTCTGCCTTCAAGTCTCAACTTTTCCAGGAACTGTGTGCATTGTAAGGCTATGTTCACATGGGTTAAACTAGGAAGTATTTCATCTCGTATTTCGCGCCATACTGCGCTAAATACGGGGCGAGATATGTCCTAGTCATTAAGGTAATCCACAGTTCTCATAGAGAACTATGGATTACGTCTCCTGACATGTCCATTATTCACGGCGTATACGCGCCGAGAACAATAAATGTCTATGCGGCCGGTGGGCTGGCGGCCCTCCTGCCCTGCCCCCACTCCAGAACATAGCCTAAGGCTTCCAAAAACTCAGAACAACCACTTACCATCCACAAGGAAATGGCCTACGTAAGAAGATAAATCAGACAATCATTCATTTCTTGTAAACTATTCAATCACACAAAAGAGCTGACTGGCCAAACTTGTTACCAGAATTGATTTACACATACAACAACAATGTACATTGCTCCACTGGCAACACTCCCAACTATCTCATGTTCAGAAGATGAGGTAAATTACCTGCTCTTTTGGCCTTAGATGTATTAGTGTTAGATGAAGTGATTCATCTGCCCACGACTGATTGGTGAATGACCACCAGAGGCACTGGCTGAGGCAAATAACATTGTGGAAATTAGAATAAAAGGTGCCCGTCAAAAACAGAAGCTGTACTATGATCAGAATGCCAGAGAAGAGACCTTCCAAGTAGGATATCGAGTCTGGCTCTAGAATAACCACCATACAAGCAAGCTTGATAAAAAGTGGGAGAAAGAACCATACAAGCTATCCCACATCCTGAAATTGACATCTACAGAATCACCAATGATGGGTATGACTCCCAAGTTCTTCATAGGAATCATCTCAAGCCAACAAGAAGCTTTTCCGTCTAAAGCCACAGTCAGAGCAGCACAACAGTTTCCCCAAATAGACCACAGAGGAACAAGTACAAGATCAGTGAACAGTTAATTTGATCAATCCCTTTTCGAGTTTTTTTCAACTTTGGCTGTCCCTTCTAGCACCAAGTACAGCCTCAGATGGAGAACAAGCCATCATGATAACATCTGTTGACCTCAAGAGACCAAAGAGATCCAGATCCTGAAGTTGGAGAGGGCGCAGTAAGCAACCTTGTGAAGATCCTAAAGGAGCATCAGAGGTAAAATGCCTGCCTGGTATTTAGTCTGCCTTTCAGCTTTGAACTGTACTTCTTCCCACAAGGCCAGAACTGTATAACTCCCTGTATTAGACTGTCAAGACTGTGAACCCATCAAAGCAAAAATGCTGTGGACTAGCTCAGGTTGGCTTAAAGTAATTTCCCTGTTCAAACTTCTTTGTTGGGACTGATGTTGGGGCATTTTACAATCTCTTAACCCTTTTACCTCCTATTGCGCCTGCAAGAGACTCTCCTGTTCCAAGAGCTGCAAGAACACTGCCCTCGTTTTGAACTCCGTTCCCCAAAGTTCTCATGGACATTTCACTGTGTATCTCTTTTATTTGCACTGAAGAACTTTAAAAGTTTATATGTGTTTAAGAGAAGTGTAATTTCAGAATGCAATTAAAGTTTTCATGACATTGCCAATTGATCTAACTCCTTTTGCATTTCAGGTTGCACAAGCCAAAGAGTTTTAATGTGTATATCTTTTATAGGTAAATATTTCTATAGAAATGTTTTATACTGTGAAATATTAAGCACTTAAAATTTTGCAATATGCACCCCAGAATCTTTTCTTTCTAGGTACCCTCCTCATTGCTGCTAATGTAAATATGCCAGGGACGGACTATGTAAAAGAAGGGGAGTATGTAGTACACATGAATTGTATACTACTAATGATGAGAGTTGTAGTGATATACAGTATTTACAGTATTTACAGTGTGTTAGTGATGCAATGTCTACAATAGTATGAACCCTGGCCCTGTGCAACATTCTGTATTTTGTGTATGAAAATGTAAAGTCATTGTAATTCATGAAGACTATGTATTGATTAAGAGATTATTTGGGCAGCCCAAAGCAATATAAATGCGTGGATCTAGGAGAACAAAGGAGGGGAGAGAAGAGAAGTAATATAAAGCTCTACTGTCAGTGGGTTCAGGGTAGTGTCTGTGTGTGTATTCTACCAAGTTAACTAGTTCCAGCTGCAGTTGTTCAAGAACAAGAAGAAGAGTTTTCCTGGTTTTCATCCGGCCAAGGAACCAGAGGACATTTATTCTATTCCTAGCCACAGAGATCATCTTTAAGGATGCCAGCCTTTCTCGTCTTGACTACTGTAACTCCTTGCTTATCGGTCTCCCTCTCTGCAAACTCTCCCCTCTTCAATCTGTCCTGAATGGGAGCAGCCAGGCTCATCTTTCTCCTCCAGCTGCTATAAATGACCCTCTACCCTGTGTCAGTCACTGCACTGGTTGCCCATTCAGGTACAGGATACAGTATAAACTCATCACTTTTCACCCATAAGCTCCCACAACACCTGCCCCCCCCCCTACATCTCCTCCCTGGTCTCTGTCTTACCCACCCGACCCGCTCTCTCCGCTCTGCTGCTGATATCAGGTTACACTCATCAATCATCCAAACCTCCCATGCCCGTCTCCAAGATTTCACATGTGCGGCACCAATTCTCTGGAATATGCTACCGTGGGCGATCAGGCACATTCACAACCCTCACAGTTTTAAGAGGGCCCTGAAAATACTTCTTCTCGGTCTGGCCTACCAAGATCCCTAACTGCTATCACACACATTTGTCACTCCCTACACTAGGGCACTCATAGGCACTTATTTGTGTATAGGGTGGCAGGTTCATCCATTTTTCATGTAAACCAACCCCTATTTATGAAACAAGGTTGGACCATTGTAAACTTGGCACTTCTTACCGTATGTTTCACCCATACACCCTAAGAGATTGTAAGCTCTCACGAGCAGGGCCCTTGTGTCTCATCTGTAAGTACTTTTAATGTGTAATGTCTGTACATTTACCCTTGAATTTGTAAAGTGCTGCGGAATATGTTGGTGCTATATAAATAAAGATTATTATTATTATTATTAACCAGTTTAAAAGCATAAAGGAGAACAGACCCTGCAGTCAAAGGAGAAAGCGCATTTGTGTGTTAATAAAGTTCCCCATAGGCCTCACGTTTGCTGGTGTCCACTATATGCTTATTGCCTGGCCCAACACCTATGTATAGAAGAGGTTACTGCAGATTGCCTGTGATGTAGCAATAACTCCTTGTTTTAATAATCTGGCTCTTATGGGTCATCGTGTGGGAGTTTCTCTGCCTTTCTCATGACTTGCCCTTTGATCCTGGCATTTGGAGTCTGTCTGTGCTCTGTCTGCTGTCAAGCACTGTAGCAGTTTATTCCTGCTGCAGGATTGGCTCAGGTGCTGCTGATCATCTCTGGCTGGCTGCTTTAAAAGGCAGATTCCCTCAGCAGCCTGGGCCAGAGTATTGGTGTGTGCATACAGTGTCTGTATCATCTCGCTCTTGCCCTCCTGTGTTTCTGCTTCTGTGCCTGTGGGACCTTAGTTTGGTGTTTGCCTGTCCCGTCTGAGTTTGTCGCCAACTTCCCTGACTGGACTGGTTCCACCCTCATTAATCCCAAGGATTCAAATCCCTCTGTCAATAGGCGTTTAATAGGACTGTTGCATACCTTGTTATGCTGTTACTATCTGTATCTGGTTTGCACATAAAGCCTATTGAAAAAAACATCACAGCATGCTCTGACTATGGATCCGTGGGAAGTTGGACCTGCCTTGTGTCTCTTTGCAGCTGTATATTTGGATGTCCTGCAAGAGAAGTGTTTCCAGAACTTATAAGCCATCTTAGCCTGTCTTCCTGTAACTGCTCCAAGTGTCTTGTCTGCTGATCTGGGGTCTGCTGCTTCAGGCATCACTTCTGCTGACATGGGGTCCGCTCCTTCATGTGCAATATCTGTTGGTCTGGGATCTGCTGCTCTAGGTGTCATATCTGCTGATCCAGGATCCGCTGCTTCTGGTGTCAGGTCTGCAGATCTGGGGTCCGCTGCTCAAGGTGTCACGGCTACTGATCCAGGGTCCGCTGCTCCAAGTGTCATGTCTGCTGATCCAGAGTCGGCTGTTCCAGGTGTTCCATTTGATGGTCCGGAGTCCACAGTTCCCAGTTTCTCCCCCGCTGGTCAGAAATCCATTGCTGCTCTTTCTGGCCAGATGAGCAGTATCCGTGCCCTCAACTTAAAGAACTCTCTGCTTCATCCTTGGCCTTCCAGGTGTGGGAGGGGCCCTAAGGAGGGGGCAATGTCATGGCTTTCGAGTTTCCCTACCTCTCCCATGATTTTCCCTTTAATTCTGGCATTTGGAGTCTGTCTGTTCTCTCTCTCTCTCACTCTCTCTCTCGTTTATGTAACCTATTCCTATTGCTGAGCGCTGTTCATGTGTTGTAGAAAACAGAAGTTTGTGAACAGAATTGACTCTGCTGTACAAAACCTGCTTGGAGTAAAATATTTGTCTATGCTTCAACTTCTACCATAGTCTGCTACCTGTTTATCTGCAACTTACATCACGGTCACCTCATCCACCATCACAGGCAGTTGAGTGCATCGGACGAATTTAGGAGGAACACCACCTACTCCGCCAGCAGACCCCCTCTCTCTCTAGTGTCGTCTGAGAGGCATGGTGAGCTAACGCCTACATGACACAAGTAAATTACTACTACTCCCATCCTCTGCTCTGCAGCTCTTGCGCGCTGCAAAGATATCAATTCTATTTGGCTCTTGAAATTATGGCCACCAGGAATTGATAGTATTGACTGATTAATATGGAGCCAGTTATCTTGTCATACTAAATATTTATTTTATTCCACTGAATGGTGGCCAAGTCAATGCAGATCACAATTAGTTTTTTTGATCCCTACTCCATGGTTGAGACTATAGTCTTTTTGAGAAGCCATTGTAGACTGACAAATAGTTAAATATCTACAGATTTTTTTCTGATTGTTCCTTTAACAATAACACAGTATTATTTTTTTTCCGTGTGATTATATTATAATCACACAACCCCAGGACTGACTTGTAAGAATGATATCTCATAACCTGATCAGTAAATATATCTAACATAGATTAAAATCTGGTTCTAAGTGATTATATAAAGACCAGAAGCTCCTGTGTACAATCAGGCACCCCATCTGCGGTAGAGTCAGTCACCCCATCTGCGGCAGAGTCAGTCACCCCATCTGCGGTAGAGCCAGTCACCCCATCTGCGTTAGAGCCAGACACCCCATCTGTGGTAGAACCAGTCACCCCATCTGCGGTAGAGCCAGTCACCCCATCTGCGGTAGAGCCAGTCACCCCATCTGCGGTAGAGCCACTCACCCCATCTGCGTTAGAGTCAGTCACCCCATCTGGGACAGTCAATCCTCCTGTTTGTGGACAATGGATACCAGCACTCGTAAGATCTATAATGAACACGGCATGGATTCCAGACAATTTCTGGAGCATTACGCATCCGATAAAAGTGATTTGGCCTTTTTAGAGGAAGCCTTGATATTTCCAATAGAAAATCTTAAAAAAATGTTCACACAAGGTATGTATGCTTCTATGTTTCATTCAGTTTTTCTTCTTTTATAATTTTAGTGCACAGTCAGAGGAAAGAAGGAAAAAGAGGGGGGACATGATGGAAACCTTTACATATGTAATAGTAGGGACCACTGGGAAAGGGGACATAATGGTAACGTCTAGATATCTTACAGGAGGTAAGAAGGGGCTTGATAGAAACCTTAGCATATGTTACAAGATGAAAAAATTAAAAGAGGGGACATGATAGAAACCTTTATATATGTTACGGGAGAAAAGAAGGGAAAGGGGACATTACGGAAACCATTACATATATTACAGGAGGGAAGAAGGGGCATAACAGAAACCTTTACATATATTGCAGGATGGAAAAAAAGGAAAGGGAGGTTGATTTAAAACTTTACATATGTTATAAGAGGAAATAATGGAAAGGGACATGATGGTAACCTTTATATATCTTACAGGAGAGAAGAAAGGAAAGGGGAGCACGTTGGAAACCTATATGTATATATACAGTATATTATGGGGGGAAGAAGAGAAAGGGGGACATTAGGAAAACCTTTACATATGTTAAAGAAGGAAAGACGGGAAAGGGAGGACATGATGGAAACCTTTATATATGTTACAGGAGGTAAGAAGGGAAAGGGGGGACATGATGGGAAATGTTACATATGGTACACGAAGGAAGAAGGGAAAAGGAAATAAAAGACACAGAACAGAATCCACATAACAACAAGCGCGCACAATCCAAAATTTGTTAAGTGAAAGGTCAGAGGCAATGTTAGAAATTATTTTACTGAAATATGTTTGAAATGAACTCGTAGATGTGGTTGGAAATTCAACAGTAAGAAAATATAATCCTGCCTGAGATAAACCTGTATCTGTCCTAAGATAAGAAGGAAATATTATAATAGCCAACTAGGTGTTTTTTGGGTTTTTTATAGCAATAATCTTCTAAGTGGAAACTCACCTGGTAAAGTCTGTCCTGTAAATCTAAATCAATAATATCCGATAAGGACGATATTTGCAATTAAAGACAAATCTTGATAATCAATTGCTGGAAATTTGGCTTCCAGAGTAGTAAGGCAAAGACTTAAGTGCTGTTTAAAATATTCAACTACTTACTGATGCAGCCAAAATTTTAGCTTTTTTCATCATAACCTTTTTTCAATCCTTGTAGTTATATTTTTCTTTTTCTTTGCTGAATGAGTTATAATCTTAATGGCACCATATAATGTATTGGGAAACTTTAAATATTTGTTTGTGGGGTAGAATTTAGAAATTCCAAATTTGTATAGTTTTTGTTATGCTTTTAAAATAAAGAGTGAGAGAACTGTTTAGTGTCTCACACACTTAAAGGGGATGTATCGCTTCATCAGTTTGTCTGTTTTCTTGTAGTTTCATTTTCTCACCTCCTCAAATCCAGGGGTGTTTCTTCCCCTCCCAGCTGGGTGTTTCTAAACTGAAGAGGGATAAAATCATCCCCCCCTTCACTGTTCGTGCTCGCTCCTGAGCCAGTGTGTTTGTTTGAGATCAGTGGGAGGGGATAGCACATCCCTGCTCTCCTCCCCTCACTGTCTGAGTCCACATGTCACTGTGTTGTTCCTCTCCCTATGCAGTCTTATTTTGTAAGAGCTGTTTGTTTACATACCACAGGCCTGCATTCAGTCTAGACAGTCTTATATGAACTCAGAGCACTGATCTCTTCTCATCTCACAGCTGGAGGTTTGTTACAGTTGAATCTTCTATGAACTCATCCAGAGCAGCACAGATCTGTCTCCTTTCTATGTTTACATGCAGAAGAATTAGGCACTGGGCACAATTCTGCTGTTTTCTGATTGTAGAAGCAGCTGCAGTGTTACTGTGCAGCTCCTGGCTGTGCAGAGTGAAATGTTGCCGGCCCCTTATTCTGAGTGAGAGAGGCAGGAACGCACGCTCCCGTGAATACAACCGGGGGCCAAGCAGAATGTAAATTAGTAGAGCCGTCAGCCAATGAAATGAAAGGAAGTGGAACCCAACCGGCACTGGGGAACAATGTTTACAGAAAATGAAGATAAGGCAGACTGTGAAAACATTCAATTGCAAAGTTGCTTCTTTTCACTGTCCCCTTATTCTGAAGTCCATTTAATGTAATGAGATAACCCCTTTAACTTTTCAACTTATTATTATCATTTTGGGTACATACTGTTCTTGAAAACTTTTTTCTCCACTTGGCACTAGCTATTTTCTAAGATAGTTTTCCTCTGGGATTGATTATGTAATATTTCAATACTCTGGGCATTTCTAGGTGCTGTAAAGCCAATTATATTTATTTTTTAATTGTTTGGATTTTGTATACGATAAATGAAGAATGAGGCTGTTTAATGTTTAATATTTTATGAAACTTTATGTATCTTTTTTTTTATTCCAGTAATATTACTTTCCTGGTTACACAGATTATGGACTGCTGTCTAATTTCTAAGTTTGTAAGGTATTTATGGATGTGAAGTCAATGAAAGTGAGAAGGTGAAAACTAGAAAATACTTCTGGCTCAACAAGTTTAGTGGCCAAATTTTGGTAAAACATTGCAGACTTATTACATCTAGAACTTTTGAAGACAATTATGACTAGGTTTTTCACCCTTTTCTGGCGTCAAGTGCGCCAAAGTGAGCCGGCTATGTCTAATACTCCTAACAAATGTGTAAGGCGCATTGTACGTAAGACCCAACACTTTCCAATGTGCCTAACATGAGGGGGCGTTCTAGGGGTGTTCTTAGGGCGTCGGACCACACTCATACTACTAAACACATTTATGAATGTGGTTCGGCAAAACTAGGCACATTACTGCTCGGACAGGCAGACCTATCTCAATGTGCTGCCTGAGGAGTCGGAGTGGAGATAGATTTGCTGTTAGGAAAAAAAATGTCCGAAACTTCTCACCTTAAACCAATACAATAATAAAAAGTAATTTCTGATAATTAACAACTTATATAAAATTAAATTATTTAAATTTAATAAAAATTTTTCTCATATAAAATCAATATAAAAATATATAATATCCCAAAAATATAAAAATATCTCCTATAAAATCTATTTAAAATTAAAAGAATCTAAAACTAATTTTACATTAAATAAACCACTGATGATGTAACTCTTATATAAAAGAATAGAAAAATAATAAAAAATATAAAGATAATAAAAAATATAATAATAAAGACCATATGGTCTCAATGAAGTTCAGGATATCATTATTTAAGCGAGTTTTTACAGCGAGTTTTCATTATCTTTATATTTTTTTATTATTTTTCTATTCTTTTATACCAGAGTTATATATATTTTTATTCTGCATTTTTTATTCTGCATTTTTACAATTGTGTTTGTGAATATGATTATCGCCTTCCTTTTATATATAAATAGGGCATATTTTAAGTAAATGGATTTATTCTTATATATTTATTATATTATATATTTTTTTGGTATATAGATTATATCTTATTAATGGATTTATATATATATACATATATATATATATATATAGATATATATTTATTTTTCTGTGTAGCGTGTATGTTCTTGTTTTTATTTATTTATAGGTTTTATGCAGGTTTGAATATTTCTCCTACTTGTCTATATATTTAATTTACTACGGGTGACCATGTGTTTTCAATACGAGTACAATGTTTACATGCTTTACTATACATTTACATGTGATCTGTTGTTTATCAACGTGATCCATTGAACCTCATTTCTGTGTTCAGCAATTCAACCTGATGTATTTCCATTGTGACCGTATGTATCTGATGAAGCAGGAGAACCTGCGAAACGCGTTATACTTTTATTCCAAATAAATGTTCCATTCTCAACTTATGTTGAGCGTACTTTAAGATTCTTCCAAACAGCGTTTCATCCAGCCGCCCCCATCCAGCATGGTCGATCCTCGGATCTCCAAAGCAATTATCTTAGCACTCATATTTAACTCACATGCAGTCCATTTCCTTCTGATCCTCCTTGAGATGGTTCTACTCCTTCATTGGAGTCCAGCTCTGTTTAATTAAACTGATTGGACTTGATTAGGAAAGGCACACACCTGTCTATATAAGACTTCTCCGTGCATGTCAGAGCACATGAGAATCATGAGGTCTAAGGAACTACCGAAGGAGCTTAGAGACAGAATTGTGGCAAGGCACAGATCTGGCCAAGGTTACAAAAGAATTTCTGCAGCACTCAAGGTTCATAAGAGCTCAGTGGCCTCCATAATTCTTAAATGGAAGAAGTTTAGGATGACCACAACTCTTCCTCGACCCGACCGTCTAGCCAAACTAAGCAATCGTGGGAGAAGAGCCTTGGTTAAGGAGGTAAAGAAGAACCCCAAGATCACTGTGGCAGAGCTCCAGAGATGCAGTAGGGAGATGGGAGAAAGTTCCACAAAGTCACCTATCACTGCAGCCTTCAGCGGTCGGGGCTTTATGGCAGAGTGCGGCCGACGGAAGCCTCTCCTCAGTGCAAGAAATAGGAAAGCCGCAGACGGAAGCCTCTCCTCAGTGCAATTCATATGAAAGCCGCATACAGTTTGCCAAATAAACACATGAAGAAGTCCCAGACTATGAATTTATACAGGTGTTTTCTTTTTCTTTTACATTCATAAATGTGTCTAAACCTACACATCTGTTCGATGCATTCAAAAGTGCCGTGTCTGTCGCAGCTTGTGCCAAAGTTTGGCATTCGGCTATTGATACATCTACTGAACAGGGCTACGGCACTTTTTTTTGGCTTTAAGCACATCAGAAAACTGACTCAACTCCATTCATACATGTCGCCCATAACTTCTTCTATACATTCTTCTTTGTCCATAACTAAAAAGGCATCTACTTTATGATCAGAGTTTAAGGGCCTCATGTATGAAAACTGTCTAGGACTAAGACTTTCTTCGTTGCCCAAAGCAACCAGTCAGAGCTCTCCTTTAATTTCATATAATGCCCTGAAAAAATGAAAGGGGAACTTTGACTCAATGCTTTGGGCAACAAAGAAAGTCTTAGACCTAGACAAGTGTGGGAGCAACATTTTGATTTCTTCTTATTTCTAAAGATGTTTTCTCACCACAATGATTAGCCATAAACAAGTAGGCAAAGGTAAATTATTACTATTACTATTAGCAAATACACCGCTGTTCTGATGTTGCTTCATTTTTGAGCTAAAACAGTTCTTGTCTCCTGCTTGTGTACTCAAGCTTCTCTAAGTTACCGACCACCTGTCTCTGCTCTTGAAGTGACTGCTATGGTGATGTCACTTCCTACTGTGTCTTATCATTAAAAAAGGAGCTTGTTTATGTTTCTTACTGATATAGTTTAACCCTTTAGAGCTCTAGAGCTTTTTGCCCTGCTGTTTAGAATCATTCATTACCAATATCCTTCAAACAGGTTGAGCTAGGAACAGCACAGCCAAAATGTTAGTCAATGCTGTGGAACTACCCACAGTCTAAACATAAATTGGGAGCCTGAAGCTGTAGAACCACCCATAGTCTAAACAGGAAGTGTCAGTCTGAAGCTTTGAACCGCCGACAGCCTGAACAGGGTGTGGGAGCCTGAATCTGGAACTTTCTCTTAATGCACGCAGGTTAAACTTTAACTTTTATTTATTATTACATTTCATATATTTAAAAGTGAACGTAGTGCATATGAAAATGCTACTTGCGTTTGTATACAACGATAGTCCGTGGCGTCCAAGCTGTCCTCTTTGATATGTATGCTCCCGCGGTATACACTCTCTCGGATCCACCATAGAGGAGACGAATGGACAGACGGGCGGCAGCACCCAGCGTGCAACGTTTCAGGGTAAACACCCCTTTTTGAAGCACATCATAATGGGTGTGTTATTTCCTTATATGCACATATTCAACGGATACAATTAACCCTTCACCATCAAGTATCAAACAACAATACGTTAAAACATACAAATATGTTACAAAAATACCTTGAGACTAAGATTCTTATTGAGACCGTTAGGTGCTAACGTATTCATATTGTATATCCAAGCTGCCTCGTGCCACAGCAGCTTCTTTTCCAAACTCTCTACTTCCCTACACTTAACCTGCTCCAAAATGCACCATTTAAGTTCTTCTACACTGTGTTGGTACTGACAGAAATGACGGGCCACTGTACTTTCCCCGTATTTCTTCTTTTTTTCTGTTTCCATGACCCCTTCACTCCCTTTTTTCTTCATATTTCTTATGTTCGCACGATGGTCATTTAATCTAATTTTTATAGATCTTGCGGTTTGGCCCACATATCCAAACCCACATGGGCATTTCAAAAGATACACCACTGCCTTAGTATCACAGGTAAAAAAACAAACCATAAAAATGTTTCTTTCCTTTAGTTGGATGCATCACATAGGGACCTTTTACGATTGAATGGCAATGTTGGCAGTTCAAGCATGGATAGGTGCCTGTCTGTCTAGGGGCTATACTGGATTGTCTATTCGTGGCTGTCCGTAATGCCGTTGACATAATCCTACTCCCTATCGTACGACCTTTCCTATATACAAAATATGGGAACTCCTTAAATAGCCTACCATTTTTTTATTCACATGCCAGAACATGCCAATGCTTTTTTATACATTGTTTGATAAGTGAACTGTGGCTGTCATATGTACTTACAAACAGAAACCGATCGTTTTGCTTCTTCTTTTTTCCTGTGTGTAACAACTCCTGTCTATCCCTACGGCCAACATCATCAGCCATTTTCTCCAACTCCTGCCTGTCATATCCCCTCAGAGTGAATTTTTCTATCAACTTATACTTTTGTTCATTTTAAAGCTGTTCAGTGGAGCAAATTCGCCTCGCACACATAAATTGTCCCATAGGGATTCCTCTAACCGTCTGAGCCGCGTGCTGACTACACCTATGCAACACATTGTTCCTATCAGTCGGCTTAGTGTACAAGGTGGTACATATTCCCTCCTTAGTTTTCTTAACCTCCACATCCAAATATTGGATAGTATTGCTATCAATGGTTGCCGTAAATTGTATGAGGGGATGAATGTTATTGAGATGTTGTAAAAACGAAGCAAATCCATCCTTAGTTCCCTTCCACACGATAAAAATATCGTCCACAAATCTATACCACATCATGACATCACTGTACATCGGGCTAATATATACGAAGCGTTTCTCAAACGGGGGCTACAGGGGACCCCATCGAGGTCCTCTGCAACTGCAAATAGATTTTCTCCCCATGTCTAAAGTAGTTTTTTGTAAGCACGATGTCAAGTAGTGTAATGATAAAGCTAATATGCGAATTGGGCAGTGTGTTGTCCTTACTTAACGCCTCTCTTGCTGCTTGCATTCCTTCATCATACGGAATGCTTGTGAACAGAGATTTAATATCCAAAGTGCAGAACCATAAAGGCTCAACACTTGGGATAGTCTCAACCAACTTTAAAAATTAGCTAGTATCTCTTAATGAGTGTTCATCCTTTCTTACTGCTCTTTGCAAGAAGGTGTCCACATATGCAGCCAAGGGTTCTAATAAGGACCCTATGCCCAACACTATGGGACGTCACAGGGGTTTCTCAATTGACTTGTGGACTTTGGGTACTAAATACAGGATGGGCACTCGAGGATGTTTACAAACCAACATATTTTTTGCTTTCATATCAATTATACATTTAGATACTGTCTCCTCCAGTATGGTCTCCACAATTCGGGCATATGAAAAGTCCAGGGGTCTGTAGCTCATGGGATCCTGTGATCAAGAAATACACTCTGGCCCCATCTTGAAAATGCCCCCAGGGGTTGTAGCTCATGGGATCGCCGTTTTGGGTGAAACAGAAATTGCACTCCTGTTA
>JAODAL010002465.1:0-155000 GCA_025379985.1 Phyllomedusa bahiana
GGGGAAAAAGGCAAAACCCCCTTCTATATAAGCCCTCACAGCTCACAGTGCATGTCAGAGCACATAAGAATCATGAGGTCCAAGGAACTGCCCAAGGAGCTCAGAGACAGAATTGTGGCAAGGCACAGATCTGGCCAAGGTTACAAAAGAATATCTGCAGGTTCCTAAGAGTACAATGGCCTCCATAATCCTAAAATAGAAAAAGTTTGGGACGACCACAACTCTTCCTCTACCTGGCCGTCCAGCCAAACTAAGCAATTGTGGGAGAAGAGCCTTGGTGAGAGAGGTAAAGAAGAACCCCAAGATCACTGTGGCTGAGCCAAGAGATGCAGTAGGGAAATGGGAGAACGTTCCATAAAGTCAAATATCACTGCAGCCCTCCACCAATCGGGGCTTTATGGCAGAGTGTGCCGACGGAAGTCTCTCCACAGTGAAAGACATATGAAAGCCCGCATAGAGTTTGCAAAAAAAACACATGAAGGTGAGACGTGAAAATGGCTGTCCACCAACGTTCACCATGCAACCTCAGGGAAACTGGAGAGGATCTGCAAGGAAGGATGGAAGAGGATCCCCAAATCCAGGTGTGAAAAAATTCTTGCATCATTCCCAAGAAGTCTCATGGCTGTACTAGCTCAAAAGGGTGCTCCTACTCAATACTGAGCAAAGGGTCTGAATACTTAAGACAATGTGATATTTCAGTTTTTCTTGCTTAATAAATTTACAAAAATATCTACATTTCTGTTTTTTCCTTTCAAGATGGGGGTGGGGGGGGGGTGGGGTGCAGAGTGTACAGTAATGAGCAAAGAACTTTTTTGATCTTACCAAATGTCTGCAATTAAACAAAGAGTGAACAATTTTAAGGTGCTTGAATATTTTCCGTACCCACTGTATATTATAATATATATATATATATATATATGTATACTATATAATATATATATATATATATTATACATAATATATATATATATATATATATATATACTATCTAAAAAGATTGATCAGTGTACCATGTCTGTGTAGATAGATAGATAGATAGATAGATAGATAGATACAGTAGATAGATAGAGGCAATACCATAGATCAAAGGCAGATACATGGTCTACATTGATCTATGGTATTTGACTATCTAGCTATCTCCATAGACATGGTAGACTGACCATTCTTTTTAGAAAGTTCGGTAGGCAATATATAAATATAATATATATATATATATATAATATATATATATATATATATATATAATATATATATATATATATATATATATATATAAAAATATAAAAATATAAAAATAGCAGCACTCCAAAGAACTACTTGAAAAATTAGAAGGAGGATGCCAGCAGCAAAAGCTTCCGATACAAGAAGTTCCAAAATACAGAGTAAAAAAAGTCCACGGCACTCCAAAATGCATTCAAGCAATTAGGTAGTTATATATATATATATATACCTCTTTCATTTTTGCAAATATTGTATTATATCTTTCTCATGGGACTAGACTTTAAAACAATTTAAAGTAGTCGGTGCCAGTGTACAGCTTGTATAACAGTGTAAATTTGATGTGCCCTCAAAATAACTCAACATACAGCCATGAATGTTTAACCCACTAGCAAAAAGTGAGTACACCCCTTAGTGAAAATGGACAAATTGTGCTAAATTTGCCATTTTTCCTCCCCGGTGTCATCTTAATGATGAGCAAGTGTGTTAAATTTGGTGCAGTCACTTTGACACTGTCATACTGGTCACTGAAAATTCAACATAGCCCCTCATGGCAAAGAACTGAAAAAAAAAATTGTTGCTCTACATAAAGATGGCCTAGGCTATTAGAAGAATGCCAAAACCCTGAAACTGAGCTGCAGTGCGGTGGCCAGGAGAATACAAGCATGATGCAGGCTCCACTCAGAACATTCCTTGCCATGGTCGACCAAAGACGTTGAGTGCACATGCTCAGCGTAATAAACAGAGACTGTCAAAATAGATGTATGAGTGCTGCCAGTATTGCTGCAGAGGTTAATGGGGTAGGAGGGTCAGCTTGTCAGTGCTCAGTTCATATGTCGCACAATGCATCATATTGGTCTGCATGGCTGTTGTCCCAGAAGGAAGCCTCTTCTAAAGATGATGCACAAGAAAGCCCGCAAACAGTTTCCTCAAGACAAGCAGACTAAGGACATGAATTGCTGGAACCATGTCCTCCGATCTGATGAGACTAATAGAAACTTATTTTGGTCAGATGGTGTCAAGCGTGCGTGGCGGAAACCACGTGAGAGTACAAAGACAAGTGTGTCTTGCCTACAGTCAAGCATGGTGGTGAGTGCCATGGTTTGGGGCTGCATTAGTGCTGATGGCTGTGGGAAGCTGCAGTTCATTGAGGGAACCATGTATGCCAACATGTACTGTGACACACTGCATGTAGTGTGACATAGAGCATGATCCGCTTTGGGCATGATAAAGAACCCAAACATACCTCCAAGACGACCACTGCCTTGCTAAAGAAACTGAGGGTAACTAACAAATAGATAACTAAACTAAATATTATATATATATACATATATATATATTTATTTAATATATATATATATATATTTAATATATATACACATATAATATATTTGTCACAGGATTTTGCAGTTTTCCTACCTACAAAGAATACGTGTACAGTATACAAATATTCAGTATCTCACATGGTACAACTCTGGAGATATGACACTTTGATAAAAGTGTAAATTTGGTGTGCTCTAAAAATAATTCAGCATACATCCATCAGTGTTTAAAACGCTGGCAACAAAAGTGAGTACACACCTAAGTGAAAATGGACAAATTGTACCCAAAGTGTCAATTTTTGTGTGGTCACCATTATTTTCCAGCACTGCCTTAACTCTCTTGGGCATTGAGGTCACTAGAGCTTCACAGTTTGCAGCCACTTGAATCCTGGAGCTGGTGAATATAAGAGACCTCATTCTCCGTTTGAGGATGCCCCACAGATGCTCAATAGGGTTTTGGTCTGGAGACATGCTTAGCCAGTCCAGAACCTTTACCCTCAGTTTCTTTAGCAAGGCAGTGGTGGTTTTGGAGATATGTTTGGGTCTTTATCATGTTGGAATACTGATCCACAGCCCAGTTTCTGAAGGGAGAGGCTCATGCTTTGCTTTAATATGTCACAGTACATGTTAGCATTCATGGTTCCCTCGATAGCCAGTGCATCCTATATATATATATTTGATTCACTGGCGATTTTGCAAGTTTTCCTACCTACAAAGAATAGAGTGGTCTGTAATTTTTATTGTAGGTACACAATTATGAGGGACAGAATCTGAAACTAAATCCATGCTTCTTACAGAGCCACGCCTTAGTTGCCCTGACTGTGTGTTTCGGGTTATTGTCCTGCTGGGAGATCCAGCCATGACCCATATTCCATGCTTTTACTGAGGTTGTTTGCCAAAATCTCACAATACATCCATCCTCCTTTCAATACAGTTTAGTCGTCCTGTCCCTTTTGCAGAAAAGTACCCCCAAAGTATGATGTTTCCACTCCCATGCTTCATGGTTGCCATTGTGTTCTTGGGGTTGTACTCATCCTTCTTTTTCCTCCAAAAACGGCAAGTGGAGTTTATACCAAAAAGTTTTATTTTAGTCTTATCTGACCACATGACCTTCTCCAGCCTCCTCTGAATCATCCATATGGTCATTGGTGAACCTCAAACGGGCCTGGACAACTCATGTGATGTGAATCAACAACACAATATTGCAGGTTCACCTCCTTGGAGGTATACAAGGTTTTGTTAATAATAATAATCTTTATTTATATGGTGCCAACCTATTCTACAGCACTTTGTTGAAATTTAAATCTTTTGTTTATTTTTAACTCTTTTTCATAAAAAAAAAACTATATGTGAAACAACACTAAAAGTGTTTTTTGTACATAGAAAAAAAATCTGTTTTTACTCAGAAACAAATCTGCTCTTATTCATGCACTGTGCCTGGTATTGGAGTTCTGCACGGATCTCCCTCCTTATGACTTGAGCGTTCTATGCTTGCCACGCTCACAATTCTGCTTCAATGCTCTCAACTTCCCTCCAGATGTGAATAGAAGAAGGCCGCTCTGAGACGAAATGTCGCGCATTGTTATCTGGATTATCATTCTACTGCCTTAATATATGAAAATATTTACTATTGTTTGGAGACTGGTGTCATTTGGAATTAATCTTACTCAAATTTATGTTCATCAAACTTGGCATCAAATTAATGAATTTGCTGTGGATTTTCTATGATATATAACTAGGATTGTAAAGCATTCCACTGAGCATCCTAACATCCTTAGAAGGTGGTGTGCTGTTGCCTCTAATGTTGGTGGTGTGCTGTTGCCTCTACTGTTGGTATTGGAGTTCAGCCTTGTTTACTCAGCTACAATGAATACACAGTTCATAGACTACAGTGGTAATGTTTCTGTGAAAAAAAAAAATGTACCCTTTTCCCAGTTCTGGACCATCCCTTTAAGTCTCAAGTAATTTAAAGTTTTGCAGGAGACATGATGGATTAATTTTGCAATTGCACTAAGGGTTGGAAATTGCCTGCTCAAAAGTGCCCATACACATTAGATGTAATTCTTTCAAACCTACTGGGACAAGACGATTACAGTGATCCCTCAAGTTACAATAATTTCAGGATACAATATTTTCAACATACATTGGACTTTTCTGGGACATTGTATCTTGAAACCAGACTCACAATGCAATGTCACAGACTATGTTGACCTGCGGCTCATGTGATTGATATAAGATCCAACCAATTATCATGAGCAAATATCATGAAAATATTTTATTTGTATAATATCAGGACTCAATACCTGCTCAGTTTCCTGCTGATAGGGTGCAACGCTCTGCACAAGTTAATTTACCTGGCCTGTGTCCACACCCTGGGATAGGCTCAGCTGGTGAGCTCAGGATTGACCGCTCTACAGCCACTCTGAACAAAAGGTGTGTTACTCAGGCCAATAGGAGTGCCTGGAGACTGCAGCAATCAGCTACAGGGGCGATTTCCAGGCACACCATTTAAACCTCCTAAACCTTCCTGCTTCGCCTGTGAAAGGTTCTTGCTTGCCATTTCACCTGCATTTAGTTACTGTGCTTTTCTTGTTAACAGACCCTGGCTTGTCTCCTGATTAGGTACCTCGTTCTTGATTGTGTTCTGACCCATGGCTTGTTTCCTGGTATTCCTTCTGTTTTCTGATTTGAGGCCTGATGTTACCGCTCTGTTGCCGACTTGGACTGTTTGAAAATTCTTTCTCCTGACGGGCCATGCAGCTAGTAGTGTAGGGACTGCCACACAGTTGGGGGCTGTCATTAGGGCAGTTCGTCAAGTAGGCAGGGACAGTGGGCTGGGGTTCAGTCATGGCCACTGTACCTCCCTTGATGTGACATAAAACCTCTGTATTAGTGAGGTGCATGCAGGCTGTCTAGTAGTACATGTAGTACTACATGTTCTGCACTGATCATTACATTTGTCAGGACGAGCGGCTCATTTGGGCACCAGGTGAGGGCAGCCATATTGTCATTTTTTCTGGTACATTGTGTACAAAGTACATGACCCAAAGAAGCTCCTGTTCTCAACATAGAAAGTGATTTCAAGCAGCTCCTTCTGACTGTTATATATAAAGACCTGCTTTATCTGTATTAGTTATCTGCTTCATTCTCTGTAATCTTCATTTTGCATTATGTTGAGTGACATTGTTGGGTGTCGAAACCAATTAAAAGTTTTCCACAGAGCTATAGTTTCAACATACAACGGTCATCTCATAACCAATTGATAATATATGTTGAGCAACCACTGTATGTAGCTGCCTAAACATTGAATAAAATGCTGTCAGAAGATCTTGGCCACAGCCTATTCCCCTCTCCTCATTAAAAACACATGAAAAGTGTCCATGTGTATGAGGAATCTGGGAGGAATAGCTGTCAACAAAACAAGATATCTAAGGTGTATGTTTTATTTGCATATTCTCGTCACATAAATAATACGCCCATCCTCTCCTTTTGTTATATGGTTCTTTTGATTATTGATCTTTTATTAACATTCAAAAGAAATATATATACATATGTACAATATATAGAGATTTATATATAAAACATCCCACATTGGTACAGTTGTGTGAGTTTATAGGTTTTTTTTAGACCATGAACTTTGGACTTGATGCCAACAGTTCCTCAGTTGGTGTTCAGGCTAGGCACAGATCCAGATCTGCTGCATTTCGGTGGTTATATTGCAATGTTCACTTCCATTATGATCATAACGCTTTTTTATGGCTCACATATCACATCATTGTGTACACACTCAACAAAGAAGAGTTGTGCTACAATGCATTAACTTTACAGACTTCCTTTACATCTATGTACAAGTTGGAACTTCATTTCCATGGACGGGATGGAGTCACACACAACACAACGTTGCTGCAGCTGGTCGCACAATATGTCATTGTTAATGGATGCACAAACCCTGGCACCTTTCTTATGAAATAGAACGGCAGTAAAGAAAAAAAACTTGATCTTGAGATCTTGTTGAATGCCACATCTATTCACGTGGGTAGAAAATGGAACCTTATAAGCATTGAATCTTAGACAATGAATTGCAAAAAGTTCACAAAGAGCTGAGATATCCTTGAGCTTGATAAACACAACCCTACGCAAATGTATTTAATAAAAGCACCTCCTTCACATGCATTGTGGCTCCCACTATTGAAAGACGGGACTATCAATGTCATACATATGCTACATAGATTTTATTGAGTTTCTTGACAATGTGATGTGACAGAGCAGACATGTGATGACTACAAACCTGGAATAGAGGAGAATCTCTGCAATGTTACTGAGAATGAAGCCAAGGTAGATATATACTAAAACATCTTGGTAGAAAGGGTGAATTATTGGCTTCAAATTATGTTGTAATGGATGGGTATTTAATGGTCTTAGGGTGAAGAGGATCAGTTCTGTCATCTTCCATGTTGAATTATGACCTGTGAGGTTTACCATCCTCATGAATACCTGCATGTAGCATCACAGACTGCTGTGCTCCACATAGATTATATCCATTCTCCATCACCCTTGTGGGAAAAACAAGACCCTATCCTATTCAGTCCAAAAACATTTTCCTTAACATAGAAAATATTGTCACTTGAAACTACTGCCTTTTACACAGACAATTTCCACTATATTGAACCATCAACAATCACTCGGCCTAAAGATTTGACACTGTGTTATGTTGCTTGGAGGTTTCATAGATATTTTCTCCATCTAAAATACCTATCCAAAGGCACCGTAGTCCGAAATCCAGACGTTGCTCCCATATATGTAAATATTTTGGGAATTGAGTATCGTTTCCTGCAGTAGTGGTATTGTTGGAAGGTCAGCCGCAACATCCGCAGCTTGGATTATACTGTTTCTGGTAGTGCACAGTACATCCCTTTATAGGACATGGTAAACACATGGGTGCTATTTTATTTGCACGTGTGTTTTTATGCCTAAGTTTTTACTGATAGGATTTTTTTTCTGATGGCCAGTAATGCATCCCCTTTGCCATTCACTGAAAAAGATAAAAAAAAAATACAAATTATAGTTGTTGATAGTTTTAAACATTTTTTGGGCAAAAAAAAAATTTAGAATAAAATTAAAAAAAAAAGATAGCAATAAGATGACAGTCAGTTTACCAGGGCTAAACAGAAGCTTAGAGTGAATAAAGAAATGCATTTCAATAATTAATATTCTTTAGGTTTGAAACCTACAATTAAGTTTTGATCTTGATGGTTTGCAGATTGGCAGTTTTCGAGTTTTGGAGCTGTATTTGCCCCATGTCTATAATACATAGATACTTACATTAGCTGCAAGTGTCCTAAATTGAAAAAACGGTTCTTGATGGGATAAGAGTCATTGGAACAATACTTAAGGTTTGTATTACAGATCTAGGAATACAATTTTTAATCTAAAAGGATTTCACAAACTTTTTTAGCAAAGAACTGAATACAGATTCCTTAATAAAATCCTTGTAATCCATGGCCTTTTTTTTTTGAATACCATCTGCGCTGATTCATGAACTTTCCTTTTAAAGTAAAATTTTCGGCAGAAATCTGAGCTGTCTCTGAAATCTCCTATTGGAAAAGTCTGACATGTAAACATACCCTAAGACACATTTTTTTTCCCCTAGAAACCATAAATGGGAATCTAAAAAGTTGATAGAGGGGGAAAGGGCCCCCAAAAAATCTTGGGATTAAAGGGAGCTGGTCATGCTTACAGCATAAAAAAAAGTTTGGGGCCCCCTATTAATCTTAATCCTTTTTATTCTAAATTTTTTGGGTGTTTTAGTGTTGAGCGTTTTTTTACCCAAAAAGTTGAAATGGGCAAGGTTTTTTAGGGTGATCAAATTTCCAGACATCTAAATAAGGTTAAAATTGAGCATCATCTTTTAAAGATCCCCCTTTTTTTTCGGCGCTTCCAAATTTTTTTGGGGCCACAAAGAGTTACAGAATAACAGGTAAATTGGTTGCGACGTCTCTGGATTTTTAGGTTGCGTTTGGCTAAAAAAATCACATGACCTCTTTTTAAACATAGAACAGCTTTCTGTTTCAGCCTCAGTGTCTCTCAGCTCCATAGGGATAGGACCGCGCCTGCCTTTGCCAAACAGCCCCGAAATTATTTATTTCTGCACAAGAAACCTCTACTATTACTGTGACCTTCCAATTTAGTTGATTAAGTTTTGAAGATTTATGTATTAGCTAAGAATTTTAAACGCATCTACCGTTTTAAATTTAAACGGTGGGAGGGGGGGGGGGGGCCGCGGGCAACACAGACAACTCATCTAAAAAGAACACTGGATAAAGTTCCCCAAACTATGTAGACATTGTAGGGGAATATCTTTATTTTTATCATTTTTCTATTCAAATATTTCCGGGATTTTGGGCAGCCTGAACTTATATTGGATACACATCTTTTAGTAACTGAGGTCTTTTTGTTCCCTGCAAAACTCCACTTTTTTTATCATATACATTTCGATATGTTCTTTTTCAATTTTACCCATTCCCTTGACTGTTATATTTTCCCCCTTGCAGTTAAATCAATACAGAAAATTCTTGTATCAGCACGGGTTTTTTGTTCCAAAAAAAGTGTATGTACAAAACATCACAGTTAGGGTTTTTTTTTACTTTTGCCACCCAGCAGTTTCATTGACCCATCTACGTAAATCTTAAAACAGCAATTCTTTTTCACCACAGGGGAATTGAAAGGTGCAAAAAATACTTTATTATACCAAAAAATAACTTATTTTTTTTTTGACTTTTGCACCCCTTTGTTCATTGCCCAAGCATTACTAAATTTTAAAAACGGCAATTCTAAATTCCCACAGGTGAATTGAAAGGTCAAAAAATACCTTTTTATACAAACAAAACATACGTTTTTTTTTAAAATTTCAACACAATTTATTGAGCCCCCAATTCCAAGAAAAAAAGAAAACAAAACAGGGGGGAATTTTTTAAAGTGCAAAAAAAACACAAAAAACTTGCATTACAAAATACTGGTAAAAAAATTCCCCCCCGAATTGTACAAGGGGGTACAGGAAAAATTGACCGGTAGGTTATTCAGAGGAAAGAGTATGGAGCACGGACAAGAACAAAGTACAGAGCAATTTTCCCCCCAGACGTGATAAAATGGAAAAAGAATGCCAAGCAAAAGGGGAAATGGGTGTAACAGGGGGTTTAACCCCCAGATTTCCCGTGAACTCAATTGGCCCACTCATACGGGGGGGGCAAGCGCTACCCAGGTTTGACGTGTATGAGGAAGGCTGAGTTCTCACACTTCCGCTTTTCCCCACTCTCTTTAGCACGACATTTTTTTTTGCCGTCATCAGGGGATTTTTAAATCTGTTAAAAATGACGGACGCCGCCTGGGGTCTCCCCGCACCACTGTAACCCGGCCCGGGTCATGCGTGGGACAGGACAGTTTAGTCAATTCCAGTTCAACTAAAATGGTGGGTTAAAGATCCTTTTTTCCCGGCCTTTGTAATTGGGGGGCAGACAGTTTAATGGCATACTGGGGCCCAGGGAAAGGGGCAGTATATTCCATTTTAACTAAAAGGTGTTGAAAGACCCTTTTTCTGGCACTTTTTTAAACTGTGGGGGCGACGGTTTTTAAAGGTCATTCGCGGACAGGACAGATATATTAGTTCCAGTTTAAATAAAATGGTGGTTGAAAGCTCCTTTTTGCGGCACTTTTTTAAAAAGGGGGGGCATGCAGGGTTTTGGGGTCATGCGCTTCCGGACAGGGATATTCAATGCCATTCAATAACATGGGTTCAATCATGCCCCTTGCACTTTTTAATTTGTGGGTGAACAGGTTTTTAAGGGTTGCGTGGGACAAGACAGGGATATAATGGGGCTTGCTTTTTTTCTGTGACTTTTATAACCTAATGTGTTGCCTAAGATGTAGCATATCCATTTTTCTGTTTTTGGTTTTAATTTACTTTTTCCACCTTGTTTGGGTTAAGAATGAAGGTTTTTGTTCTCTCCCATAGACTTTTTTAAAGTAAATCGTCATATCGATCTCACTATCGAAAAACCTTATCGATAGCGGCCGACTATCCTTTGGATCTCGATACCAACGCAATCGCTAAACACTATGTTTGCAACAGCCATTTCAATTTGAATATCAATAACTGTGGACACAGTAATATTTCCGGATTGAAATGGGGTTTTATTGTACTAAAAAAAAAAAGTGCAATATCAAAAAAAACCAAAAAATTTGCCCGGGTAAAAAAGTAGGGGGCCCCCCAAAAAAAAAGTGACATTAATATTTAGTAGACCCTCCTTTTGAAAAAATAACAGCCTCATCGCTTCCTGTAGTATTAATCAGTTCCTGGACCGGGATGAAGGATTTTTGACCATTCCTTTTTACAAAACAATTAAAGTTCATTAATTTGAGGGTCGCCGAGCATGGAAACCCTTAAAATTTTCCCAGAGTTCAATGAATTCAGGTCGGGGGGACTGGGAGGGCCATTCCGAACATTGTATTGTTCCCCCTTAATGCCTGATAGATTGGAGCTTTTTTTTGGTCATTTCTTGCTGAAAAAACCCACCCCGGCTAACTTCAAATTCTTCCACGGTTTTGACATTTTTCTGAAAATCGTGATATGATTGAATCCAGGCCCTCAACTTTAACAAGATTCCCGGTCCGGCAGGGGCCACACACCCCAAAAACATATGAACCGCACCAAATTTTTTACAGGGGGTAGCAAGTGTTTTTCTTAAAAGTGTGTTTTTGGGATCCATGCATAACCCTTTTTGAAAGACCAAACAACTGAATTTTTGTTTCATCATCCACAGGACCTTCTTCCAAAAGAAGCTGGCTTGTCCAAATTCTTTTGCATCCTCAGGCACTCTGTTTGGGCGTGCTTTAAAAAAAGGGCTTCTTTCGCATCGCCTCCCATACGCTTCTCCGGCAAAGGTGCTGTTTGTTGACCGATGCACAGTGACCCCATCTCAGAAAAGGAGCTGCAGTTTTTGGAGGTGGCTTGGATTGCCCTTTGATGTTCCACCATTTTCTTTTTTCCCTTTTTGAATTTTTTTGGCCTGCCCCCTCTGGGCTTAACAAAAAACGTCCCGGGTTTCCTTTTCCTTACTATTTCCCTCACAGGGGAAACTACGGGTTAAACCCTTTGAGACAACTTTTTGTATCCTTCCCCGAACAACTAGTTGACAATCTTTTTTTTCAAATTTTTGAAAAGTTTTTTGAGGAGCCCATGATGCCACTCTTCACGGGAAATTTCAAATAGGAAAAACTTGAAATTTGGGCCCCCTTAAAAACCTTTTCTCTCATTGATACACCTGTATGAAGTTCAAAGCTCAGTGAGGTTTACAAAACCAATGTTGTGCTTCAAAAGTCAGTAAAAGAGTTAGGATATTTAAATCAAAAAAGATAAGGTACCCAAATTTTTTTTTCACCATCAAAATTTGGGTTTTAATGCATTTGCACATTTTGTGTTAACAAAAAACCCATTTCAATCCGAAAATTACTTTTTCCATCTTATTAATTATAAATTGAAAAGGCTGTTCAAACACCCAAATATTTAGAACAAAAAAAGATTAAATTAATGGGGGGCCCAAATTTTTCATAGTCTTTATAAACTCTCCCAATCTGTTTTATGTGAGGTCCGTGTACAGACAAATACACAGCTCACCTGTACTTTAAACTCTCATAGCACAGAACAGAGAACAGCTCTCCATTCTAGGGCAAAACTTTTTGGGCCCGTTCCTGAGGTAAATATGGGTCCTAGAAGTGGGAACGGCACTTATCACACTTTGCTACTATATCCTTTTGATGTGCCATTAAATTGCACGGTGGGAACACCCCTTACATAATGTGTAGATAGACAGATACAGTAGATATATTGATAGATATCCAGACAAACTAATAATAATAATAATAATAATAATAATAAAACAATAGATTTATTGGTAGGTAATATGATCAGTAGTTGGAAGTTTACAGTATACAGTGCTTTCAGTGTATGTATGTGTGTGTGTACAGTAGATATAGTTGAAACTAGAAGTTTACATACACTATATAAAATACACATATGCATGTTTTTCTCACTATTTGACATGAAATCAGAATAAACCTTAACCATTTTAGGTCAATTAGGATTATCAAAATTATTTATATTTGCAAATGCCAGAAAATGTTATGGTATTTTTATTACTTTCTGCAAAGTCAAAAGTTTACATGCACTAGGCTTACTATGCCTTTAAGCAATTTTCTCATGTCTTCGGAAGCTTCTGCTAGGTTTATTGGCAACATCGGAGTTAATTAGAGACACAGAGATGCAGATGTATTTTAATTGCACACTAGAAACACACTACTTCTGTGTGTAACATCATGGGAAAGTCTAAAGAAATCAGCCAAGATATCAGGAAGAGAATTTTCCAGATATCTGATGATGCCTCATTCATCTGTTCAAACAATTTTACACAAGTACAAACAAGATGGGACCATCCAGTCATCAAACCACTCAGGAAGGAGATGGGTTCTGTGTCAAAGAGATGAACGTGCTTTGGACCAAAATGTGCATAGCAACCCAAGCACAAAAGTAAAAGACCTTGTGGAGATGCTGGTGGAACCTGGTAAGATTGTCATTATCCACAGTGAAATGAGAACGGTATCAACATGGGCTGAAAGGCCATTCTACCAGGAAGAAGTCATTACTCCAAAATAAAAATATAAAAGCTAGATTAATGTTTGCAAATGCCCACAGGAACAAAGACCTACATTTTTGGAGACATGTCCTGTGGTCTGACGAAACTGTTTAGCCATAATGAACGTTGTTACGTTTGGAGGAAAAAGGGAGAAGCTTGGTAGTCTAAGAGCACCATCCCAACTGTGAAACACGGGGGTGGCAGCATCATGTTGTGGTTTTTTTTTTTTGCTGCAGGAGGGACTGGTGCACTTCACAAAATGATTCATCTTTAAAAAAGGGAAAAATTAAATTTTGGCAATACTAAAGAAAATTTAAAGGACATCGGGGCCCCGGGAAAAGTTAAAGATTGGGGGGAAAAAAGGGGGTTTTTAAAAAATTTTGGACAATGACCCCAAGCTTTACTCCCCAAACGGGTTTTTACAAAGGGGGTTTTAAAAGGGGATTTCCCAAAGAGACAAAGTTTCTTCCCTTTTTCGTTTTAGCCCAGGCAGAATGTCAACAAATCACGCTGGGGTCATAAAAGCTGCAGGGGAAGAGGGAGAGGGGGGGGGGGTTGAGGAATCCAAGGGAGGTCTCAAAATTTAAGGGGAAATTTAATAACAGTAAAAACATGGATTAAATTTCAGAAAAGGACACGGCTCATCCTGAAATGTCGGGAGAAACCTTATTTTGCTAAGAAGCTAATGTAATGAAAAACAAACACAGAGCAAGAGACAGAGACGCACACAGCCCACACACTCCAGACACAGGGGCCTGCAAAAGGGGGACCCTGGGACATTTTCCCCCCAAATTTAATAAAAACTATAATTTGGGAAAATTATTTTAAACAAAAAGAACACCTATTCAACCAGCACCCTTGAAAGCTTCTTCATCAGATAAAAGGCAGGGATCTAAAAAACATTACAGCTGTTTTTTTCTGATACAAAAAAAAACATTTTGTACCCCCCGGTGCCTTAAAAGACCTTTTCTTTTTGGGCCTGTCATCAGTAAGAAGTTTTTAAACGCAAGCGGGGGGCCTTTCAGTTTCCTGGGTCGTACGGGGGGAAAGTTTTGGGGTTTAACCCAAGGGGGGGTTTAAAAATTTGCTGTAGCTTCAGATTTTTTTCACTTTTTTTAATCAAATAAAATTTAAAAAAGTGTTTTAAAAAACCCTTTTTGGAGGTTCCCACCAACTTTTACATGGTGGAAAAAACCCCCTTTAATATAACCAAATCAATGTTTTGGAGTGGCCTTCAAAAAAACCCTGTCTCAATCCCTATTAAAAAATTTAGGGGGAAAAAGGCTGAAAAGGCAGGTGCGAGCAAGGTGCCCCTACAAACTAGCTCAGTTACACCAGTTCTTTCAGGGGGAATGGGCCAAAATTAAAAGGATACCCAAAAAACTTTTTGCCCCAAAATTTCTTTACAGTTTAAGGACAATGCTCCCTTTACATTTTTAAGGGGGACAATGCTACCAAATGCTTTATAAAATTGTATAAAAATTTTTTGCCCTTTGCAGAAAGTAATAAAAATCCCTTTAAAAACTTTCCCTCCTTTCTTTTTTTCCCTTTTGGAATTTTAAATAATTTTGGGTTTCCCCAATTGACCCAAAACGGGAAAAAGGTTTTTTTCTGATTTTAGGCAGACAGTGAGAAAAACTTGTGTCTTTTTTATAAAAGGAAAATTTAAACCCTGGTTTTCCGGGAAAAAAAAAAAAAAAATTTTTTTTATATATTAAATATATAATATATATATATCAAAAAAAAAAAAAGTTTCCTGGGTTTAGACAATATATAAAATATATAAATATATAAAACTATATGTAAACACAAAAAGAAAAAAAGAAAACACGTTAAAGTTAAAAGACAGTGAAACCCATTAAGAAACACATAATATTGTGCACTGACCAAAAAGAAACGTCCCCCCTGGTTTCTTAGGGACAACCAAAAGAATCTAGGGTAAATTTTCCTGCCCTTGTGAATTTTTCTAGAAACTGAGTCATTTTGATAAACCTTAGCCATTCCTCCACACTGGTCACTGTAAAAAAGCTTCTTGGGATGTTTTGGGGCTTTCCTAGAAATTTGGAAAAAAAGAAAATTTACATTTAACTTAATTTTTACATTTCATATCAACCATCAATGAAGACTATTATTCAAGCACTTTAAAACATTTAAACCCTAATAAATAATGAATAATAAAAATAATATTCCCGTTGGGGGGATCTAGGGGGAATTCCCAAAAGGGAAAATACTTACGAAAAAGCCAGGGAGTCACTGCTGGGAAGAGCTACGTTTTGGTTCACAATCCCCCATTCTGATCTCTGGCAGATCCCTTAAGTGGAACCCAGACCTCTCAGCCATTTTGAGTATTTACAATTGAAGTGCCATGAAGGTGTCAGATAGAGAAAACCCCTCTAAGATTTACTGAGGCCCTGGGAGAAGGAAAAAATGTGAAAATGGGGGCCCCTTTGGGCCAAAAAATGTTGTTTCACACCTTTAAAAAAAAGGGCACTGTTTGGGGGGTATGGCCCAAAGGTCTTTTTATAGAACAAGACCAATCATTTATGCACATTTTAAAAAAATATTATGTTTTTAAAAATGGAAGTGAAACTTTTAAAAAGGTTTTTTTCGTTCCATTTTAAATGGTGTTTTAAAGTTAAAAAAGGAAGAACACAATTTTGTTTCAAAAGGTAGAAAAATGGGGTGAAGAAAATTTATTTGTAACTCCACCCCAAAAACCAAACACCACCCCCCGGCTGATGATATCATATTCATGGTTCCCTGTGAACCCCCGCTTTTTTCTAGTTATAAAAACATGTGATTTCCCCGAGGCCTATGGGTTCCCCAAAAAACATCATGTAGCACTGAAATTGTGATGGGCTCACGGGTGCACTGGGAAATTTGGGGGGGCAGTGCTGGGGAAAAGAGCAATTTTTGAAGGTGAAAAATTTTTTTTTCATTTTAAATTTTAAAAAACCCCCCTGACTGACAACCCTTTTGTAAAATATTATTTTGGTTGGGGCAGTATGGTTGGGGTCAGCACTGTTCTCCCTTTCAACACAGGGGTTTCCCGGGTTCAAAAAAACTAAGGAACCCCCATTCCTTTTTTGAGATTGCAAAATAAATAAAAGGGGAAATTTTTTTTGTGGGAAACCCCCAAAAGGAAAGCTGTAAAAGGGGGAGTTTAAAAAAAATGTACACCCGTGGGAAAAAGGTTGGTGCTACATAAGCAACAGGAAATTAGCAAATCATTCTTTCACACTTCTTACCATGTTGGGGCTATTTGGGAAAAAAAACATTTAGGGTGCTTGGCGTGCGAATGAATTTATCTAAAATGTTGACAATTTGACCAAACTTGGGGGCGGGTCACCCTTTGACATTTTTTTCCAAAAAATCCAACAAGACTGATGTAAAAAAACCCCAAAGGGCAGTCCATGGGGGGGGAGGCCCGGGATCCTTCATTTTATTGCTTTAATACCTGGGGGAAACATTTAAAATTTTAAATTTCCCTTATGATAGACCCAATTTTTTAGTTTCTTTCTTTTGTTTTTAGGGTTTTAAACTTTTCAATAGGGCAAAAAATTTTTTTTATGGGCCACTTTCCTGAATTTGATGTTAAAAAACCCTTTTAAATGTTAATTCTTTTTGCTAGTGAGAATTTGCCCCTTTCTTGTTGATTATAGACATTATATTATTCATTCACTAAAGAAAAAGATTTGAAATAATGTAAAGAAGAAAATATCCAATGAGCTAATTTCAGGAAAAAAAAATTTAAATCAAAAGCTGGAAAACCCCCCTTTTTGTAATGGGGGGAAAAAAAATCACCCCCTTCCCCCCTTTTTTTCAAAAGGGAAAATAAGAAATGTAGTTCTTGGGTTTTTTTTATATTGGTCAGTATAATGTGATCAATGTTAATTCTTATACCAGTTGTTTAGTACAAAATAAAACAAGATTAATAATGTTGTGGTCAGTTTTACTGCTTAGTTGTGTAATTACTATATGCTATGGTAAAACTCAACTGCGCGAGATCTGGAAACAAAAAATGTCTAAAAAACACTGTACCTCTGCCCTTTAATACCATGACATTTGCTTATTAAAGAGGTTTTTAGAGAATTTAGGAAACCCTGTACAGACAGAGACTACTGGATTAAATTTATAATAGTTATAAATAAATAAATAAAGTCAAAGCTTCAGTCTTCCCAACTGGTCCACCCATGACGTCAGGCTCGGAATGGCCAACCTCGGAAAAGGGGAAACCTTCTGGTGGGCCCCTGAGCATTGCAGACGTGGAATTTCTTATTTAAACTGCATATACATCTTTGAGAGAGGCAGAGAGGTAGAGAAAAAGAGGCAAAAAGCAAGAGGCACAGTATAAGAGGCATGTACAGTAGCTGTAATAACCTCTACTGGTGGGCCCCCATAATCACTCCACTGGTGGGCCCCAGAATCAACTCCACTGGTTGGCACTACCCACCAGAGTTCAACACTGCATGACATCATATAAATTGCCCACATGACCACGAAGCCAATAACTGGCCTCAGTGGTCTTTACTCATAAGTATAGTATATGACTGCTGAGGATTGGCTGCATGGTCATGTGAATAATGTACGCAATATCATGCCTGTAGGACCAAAGAAGAATACTGGAGCTTTGGCGGTGCAGAATTGGTGACGGTAGGAGAGGTGAGTACTTCTTTTTTTTTTTTTTTATCAGTCCTGTTGGGTACAATGGTATCCCAAAACCAAAATCTTAAAACTTTTCATGTCCCAATGTACACTTTAACATTTTTTGGAATTTCAATTATGAGTGATTTTTGTGTAATTAAAAAAAAAACAAAGTGGACTTACACTTTTTTGAATAACTACGATGTGTACAGAAAAGAATAAAGTCTAAATTTGACGCAAAATTTTTAGCAAACCCTTTTTTTTTTTTTTTTTAAAAAAAAATTTTTAAATTATAATTTTTATATATTTTTAAATGAGTATAGAACAGATTGATTTTCTAACAGCACCCAGTTTTTATCTTCCATTTTCTATTTTGCACTGAACCATTTAAACAGCAAAAATATACAAACCCTAAAAGAAAACGAAAACTTGATGAAGCCTTTGAAGCTTTACTACAGTATGTTTCTGCATTTACAGAGAATACTGGGGCTAAATGTTTGTACCAAGCTCACATGCACAGTGGAAGCAGAAGTTCTCAAGTTGATGCAGGACAAACCTCATTAAAAGGGTGTTCCCACAAAGTAAATAACTACACGGGGTACTCTAAGCTAGCTGCAAGCCGACTGTGCATGAAAATGAAGAAGATGGTGCTTTTAGCCAAGTCTGTGCGCCTGGCTATATTCGGGAAGTCCCATCGTAGTGAACAAGGAGGACGACCGCAAGATCCAGCCTTCTCATTTTTATGCACATTCGGCTCACAGCTAGCTTAGAGCCGACCTCTGCAGTGGACTACTTTGTGGGAAGACCCCTTAAATAAAAACTGTTGTTCGGTCATGACTGATCCTCTTTAAAGGTTAAAGAAAACTGTATAAAACACGACTTTTGACTACTCATTAAACAATGTTTGCCTTTCAGATAAGTTTTATTATTGTCACAGGATATAAAAAAGAAAGTGTAACTTGATTCCGGCTAAGTCTCCATGGCCCTTCTATTGACTTGGATAAATGCCCATATGATCTTAAGATGAAGATTTTGCTAATCTGAAACAGCCTGATTGCTAAGGGTGCATTGCTTGAAAACTAAAATAATACATGTTCCAACAAAACATTCATGCTAAATTAGGTTGCCTCATGAAGATATTCTTTTCCATGTACCAAGTTATATAATACAGTATGGACATCATAGAGATACACCCCCATTTGTTTTATTTACCCATATTAGCCCCAGTTTTTGGCATTGGGCAGAAAAAAGTTTATTAATTTCTGATTTTTGAGGCATACTGTGATCACCTGCTTACCGGACCAGCTTTACTTTAAAGTGGTTATCCAGCCAACAAGGCTTGAATGCCTATCCTTAGAATACAAAGGAAGGTGAAGACTACGTCAATAAAATTAATCAACACATCCAGCATTTTCTTAATTAAGATTAGAGGGTCAAATTCATTAAAATGGATCTCGGGGAAATTTTAATCTCCCGATGTTTCCCTTTATTCGAGAAAAAAATTTTAAAATTCTCTGTAGAAAGTAAATTTTTAATTCCCCATCTGAGGTTTTGGGCCCAAGTTTATGGCTGGACTCTTTGCCCTTGGTTTTGGTGTGAAATTTTTTAAAAAAAAACTGTTTGATTTTTAAAATTTGGGTTTTAAATTTAAAAATGAATAAAAATTTTTTTATGGTGGGATAATTGAAGTTCTGTTTTATGATAAGAAATATCTACTGTAAGTTCAGATCTCAAACTGAGATGTTCAAAGAACATCTTGGACAATTTTTTGGAATGTTAAATATTCATCTGGCATACAACATGACAAGGTTTTTAGTCACATTTTAATTTGTTCCTCCAAATATATCAGATTACAAGTTAAATAGTGTAGCGATTTAAGCATAATCATTCTGTTGTAACAGAAGGGATCATAAGAAACTTACATCTTGGTTGGACATTTCCCAATATGGCCTCTCTCCGTATGAGATTATTTCCCACATGACGATGCCATAGCTCCAAACATCACTTGCTGATGTAAATTTTCGGTAGGCAATGGCTTCTGGTGCTGTCCATCGGATTGGAATTTTACCACCCTTTTATGACAAATGACAAAAAATGGTTAAAGCCAATGAAAAACATATTATTCATAAAAAAGAAAATGTTCTGTAGTTAGATCCTCAATTAACCATTTAAGTATTTAAAATTCAATAGCAGAACAAAAACCTGTCATTATCCACATTAATCAGATGAAGACATAAATTAGTATCATATATGAAAACGATAACAAACTGTATATCTAAAAAACACTCAGTATAAGAATGAAAAAGATTATTAATGATCAAATCATTTTAAAATACAAATAGGCCATAAATGCTAAAATACACATTGTTCATAATAGCAGTATAGAGATATAGACATATCCCAAAGTGCCTAATGAGGGGCATTAAAGCATAATGTAAAGCCCAAAAATAAAATATGAAATAAAATAATAAAATTTATAAAAGGCAAAAAAAGCATATAGACCGTAACATGTTTTCTTATTTATTTTTTTATATTATTTTTTAGTCATTTTTACTGCGTGTTGTTGTAGGTATATCAGTTTGAGGCAGTCTTTTGGGCCAATGATAAAACCTTTTTAGGTCTAAAACTAAATTTTTTCCCCATAGGTTATATGGGAAAAAAAGAGTGAGTTTTAGACCAAACGTTTTCTTTACATGTGGCCTATTTTTTGGGGGGAAAATTTTGAACCTTCATATAAACCAAAAGTTAATTTGACTAGTGTGGATGTGTTTAAAAACAAGAAGGACCGGGACAATAGCAACTAGGGTCACTGTTCCCGGGGCTTGGGGCTTTTTTATTCCAGGATATGTATTTTCCAACTTACGTCTTCTGATGTATGAAATCATTATTAACTGCTATTATCTCTTATTGGTCATGTAATCTTTATTTCACCTGCAATAATGGGTAACATCTTTGGTTGTTTAGGCTATTTAGTTGGTTAGTGGCTATATCAGTTATAGACTTGTGTAGTACATAGGGTTAATTTTAAAAATCCCCCGGGGTTCAAAGGGGCATGAATGGGTTTTAGCACTATATCTTTAACTAGGGGAAAAAAAAGAGGGTTTAAAATTTAATCCTTGGTTGGATGGGGCAGTGAAACCATTAATATAACATTTCTAGGAGTCTAGGGCCCGTTAAGGGTTGAGCCATGTGCTCTGTAGTGTCATAAAAATAGATGTACTCCTTTGCCATTCACAGTGAAGCTGGAACAATTATCAATGTCATTGCCTAAATTGGATGATGTAGTATCCAGGTAATCTGTGAGAGATTTGTGAAAAGTGTGAGCAGTGAGTAAGGGAAATAGGATATTTGTTTTAAAGCTCTCTATGGCCAGAGTTGGCTCCACTTCCTCTATGGGCCCCAGTCCACTCATGACTACTTAAAAATAGCCTTAAATTTTGTTAATGGAGAAAATTACTGGATAAGAAGGAAGGAGATTTGTGCAACTATTAGGATAGCAGCTGTTATAGGGCACAGTGGCTAAGAGGGCCCACACAGCAAATGGAAGGTTGGATAATGGTATCAGTAGTGGAACATGTAATGTAGATCACTGGGAAACCAAGTGGAGAAGGAATAAAAAACATAATGGCATAGTAAAAAACAAAATAACCATAAGCCTACTGTGTTCTGACCCCTTATACTAGACAAGGTGATCGCGGTCGAATAAACTACTATTGTACATTTTCTAAAAGGCCCCAAAGTTAATTGTTATGTGATATGATGTTATGACACTTTAGAAAACATACCCGAGTAGTATATGCTGCTTCAGGGTCATCCTCAAGGACTCGAGAGAGGCCAAAGTCTGAGACTTTGCAAACCAAATTGCTGTTGACCAAGATATTTCTGGCAGCCAGATCTCTATGGACGTAATTCATGTCTGATAAGTATTTCATCCCAGAAGCAATCCCTCGTAGCATGCCCACTAGCTGTATCACAGTGAACTGGCCATCATGTTTCTATAAAAAAAATATATCTTTTAATCGACCTAAGAAATCTATGGGAAGAATTATTAACACATGCAATAATACAAGAAATATGCTCATGGCTTTGATTTTAAAAAACTTCATTTTGTCCATATTTGTTTATTCAGTCATTTGGTACCATAGCCATGTCTGTGTTCACCTGGGTTCACAGTGTTTTTCAGAAATGTTTTTTTTTTTTTTTTTGTGCAGAACTATACATTGCATTTGGCAAGTATTGCTTTTAACTTATACAGGAGGAGCGGATGCCTCCATTTTTGGTTTTCTGCACCCCGCCCATCTGCACAGGTTATTAGATCAGTGCGGTCTGCTTATATAGCTGGTGCCTTTTTTCTCTCTGGACTATAGAAGTCTGATAACTCAATGAGAGGTCTGAACAGGACCCAAGTGAGAGGTAGGACTAGTATAGGACCATCCGTACTGAGGTCCCGTTGATAGTCGGCGGATGGCTTAAACATATTTTGATCAAAACATGTGAACTAAGAACCTCAAAGTTTTTTTTCATATATTGTAGATAGCATTAAATAAATCCATGGCTTTATGTAATAGAGCACAAACATAAGAGGTGCTTCAGAGAAATGGACCTTATAGACCAACAGAAATGCACTACGGGCTTTGTCTTTGATCAAGGAGTATTTTATAAAGCACAAGGTCTGACAATGAGACAAAGTGCCTGGAATAAGATGATTGAAGTGGTGGTGAAAACAGAACAAACTGACATTTAAAAATAAATATCAGAGAAGGATACATGGCAGCAAGACGATCAGAGCCTCTCATAACTGATGAACTAGGAAGCTTTTACCTACAATATTTATTTTCATATTCAATTTGCTTCCAAAACCGAACATACAGTTCCTACATTAGCCTCCCAAAAGTAACGTCCACAACAGACACCATCACTAGATTGAAATGATGACGCACTATAGCATGAACCCCCTAAAATGATCATGAATGTCACGGTTTTATTTATAAACAAGGGTATAAAAAGAGGAAAAAACAAGTCAAAATGGGTAAACCACCCTGGGGACACATATGTAACCACAGAACATGTTGCTCCATTCACATTCTAGGCCACATGTATGAACCTGTTTAGGTCTAAAACTCACTTTTTTGCCCATAGGTTACTATGAGTTTTAGATCTAAACAGTTTCATACATGTGGCCCTCAGTGTCAGAAGAATTACCCATGACCACCCCCATCCTAGTTTGTGGTTTCTGTTGTGAAGAGTATCTATTTGGAGTTTCTTACCACCTATGGGAAGAGGGATGAGGACAAATGAGTCAGTGTTATTATTTATTTTAAAGCATCATTAATTCTGAAGCGCTCTGCATAAGAAAAAAGGGGATTAAATACAGAACAAAAGAAAAATCAAGTAAAATAATCATCAGCTAAATGAGCCATATAGTGGTAAAGAGAAGACCCTGCCCATAAGGGATTACAGGGGAAGGGCTGGAGACACAAGGTGAGGGAAGGAGCTGCTGAAATGGTTGTGTAGTATCAGCAGGGTTATTGTAAGGTTTTCAGAAGAGATGGGTGTTCAGGTTGCTTTACAAGGTTTCAAACGGTGGATCAGTTGGAGTAGTGCGTAATAGAGAAGGGGAGAGATGGTTGTTTGAGGACTAAGACAAGAGGAGAGGATAGAATGAGGTCCTATGAGGATTAAGGATTCAGCGGGTCATAAATCAGCCGCATTCCAGCGCTTGGGCGACATTTCTGGATCAGGTAAATCACTTTGAAAGTGGTTTACCTGTTCCAGCTCTAATGCACCTAGAAATGCCATAGCGAAGCTATAAATCTAATGCTTCGTACGGTTCTAGTGCACCCTGCCTCCTGCATGCCCCCCAGTCCCAGATACATTACAAAGTGCCGCTTGCGCTATGTAATGCGCCCGAGAGTGGTGTGCAGGAGATTTAAAAATGTAGCGAACGGAATTGCACCTGATATCGGGGCTGAAAAGATGCCAGCCCAGTTCATACATGTCGCTCTATATGGCTGGGTACAATTTAAAAAGGGCTCCTATTTTCCAGAAACTGCAACACTCTTGCTCATGGGCTGTATCTGTCATTGCAGCCCAGCCCCATTTAAGTAAAAAAGGATGAGCTGCAGTACCATGTGGTGTGCATCCTACTCTCACAGAACCCCTTTACTAAAGAACGTACCAGTATATGCAGATGGAGCAAAGTTCATTTGGCAGTGATATCTTAAATATGTAACTGATCTTAGATCACAACAAAAGCAACAGAAAAGCAATAAAAAGTCAAGTTAACTTTTTGTGCCACAGTATCATAATTAGTTAATTGTCAACATAAGCTTTGCTGCATATACATACATATAAACACACATACACACAGCTATATAGTCAAGTGAAATGTGGTGATCTGGCTTGGTGGGTGTAAACAATAGGCTGTCTGTACACATATACCTCTGTCATGAGTACACAGGGTGATTTGTCAGAGTTGCAAAAAGGGGCTGATTATTGGCTTTCAGGCCAAGAATGGCTATATTTCTGAAACTGCGCAGTTTGTGATCAGTTTATGTCCTGCTGTGGTGAACGTGTTTTGTGAGTGGCTAAATGGAACCATTGCAAATAAGGGATGTGGAAACTGTAAAGCATTATGTGCTGTTGATGTGCGAGGTGAACGTTGGCTACGAGGGTGCATGAGGGAGGACCAACACGCTACAGTGGAGCAGCTCACTGCCAAAATTAAACAAAGGGGCTACCAGACATATGTTTAAAACAACAGTTTAGGAAACCCTACTGCTTATGGGGCTATGAAGCAGACGGATGGTTACTGCACATCTGCTAACGAAGCTGCTTTGGCAGAAAAGACTTTAATTTTTATGTCAGTATTATAAATTTGGGAATAAACCCGTGCCCTTTTCGCTCTTGATGGATGGATATTGTGTCAGGCAAGAAACATGAAAAAGAAACATATTGCAACCATTGCTGGAAGAGCACAAGCTGGTTGTTGCAGCAATATGGTCTGGGGAATGATTCTGTGGCATTCTCTGGGCCACTCATCCATGCAGAAGGATTAAACCATCTTTGCAGATCACGTATACTCATACATGCTGATTGTTTTCTCTAGAGCATATTAGATCTTCTAGCAAGACAATGCAGCATGTCAGATGACTATAAATGTGCAACATTGGTTGGAAGAGCATGACCAAGACTTCCAAGCACTACCCTGGCTCCCTAATTTCTCACACTGAAACTCAATTAAGCATCTGTGGGACCACCTTGATCATCATCTTCACTCTATAGAACCCTCCCCACCTTATGCACTCTCCAGCAGCTGTGGGATAGCAACCTACCAGGACCTTGCACATGGTAGTTACTCTTCAAATTAGTGGTTGGTCATAATAATGTGTTTCAACTGTGTATATGTCTCACAAAAGTAAGTACACCCCTCACATTTATGTAAATTGTGCATTATATGTTTTCATGGAACAACACTGAAGATATAACAATGTAAAGTAGTCAGTGTATAGCTTGTATAACAGTGTCGATTTGATGCATCCTTAAAAATAACTCAAGACACCATCAATGTCTAAACCGCTGGCAACAAGAGTGAGTACACCCCTAAGTGAAAATGGACAAATTTGCCATTTTCCCTCTACAGTGTCATGTGACTCGTTAGAGTTACAGTGTTTTATATGTGAATGGGGAGCAGGTGTGTTAAATTTGGTGTTATTGCTCTCACACTCTCTTTTACTGGTCACTGGAAGTTCAACATGGCACCTCATGGCAAAGGACTTCTGACAATCTGAAAAAAAGAATTATTGCTCTAAATAAAGATGGCCTAGGCTATAAGAAGATTGTCAACACTCTGAAACTGAATTGCAGTATGGTGGCCAAGACCATACAGCGGTTTAACAAGACATATTCCACGCAGAACATGGTCGACCAAAGAAGTTAAATGCACGTGCTCAGCATCATATCCAGAGATTGTATTTTTAAAATAGATGCATGAGTGCTGCCAGCATTGCTGCAGAGGTTAATGGGGTTGGGGTCAGCCTTTCAGTGTTCAAACCATACACCACACACTGCATCAAATTGGTCTGCCTAGCTGTCATCCCAGAAGGAAGCCTCTTCTAAAGATGAAGCACAAGAAAGTCCGCAAAAGTTTGCTGGAGAAAATCCTACTAAGGACATGGAATACTGGAACCATGTCCTGTGGCTGATGAAACCAAGATACACTTATTTGGGTCAGATGGTTTCAGGCATGTTTGACGTCAACCCGGTGAGGAGTGCAAAGACAAGTGTGTTTTGTCTACAGTCAAGCATGGTGGTGGGAGATAATGGTTTGGGGCTGCATGAGTGCTGAGAACAAATGTACCTAGTAGATCCCTACCAATAGTACCAAAACCTCTTGACCAACATATATAGAAGACAATTTAAAGAGGAGAAATCGGTCCTAAAAAAATAACTTTTATTAGATATAATCTAAAATATCGTGATCTATCTCAAAAAACTCACAAAACACCATGGGAGGTAAACAACAACCACATGGGTGGGACCAGAATGATATACAAAACCTGGCCCTATAAACCTAACATACCCCTACCTAACTAAGATAGATACAGGATGATGCCCCGATAAGGGGGCGTTCCTGTCGCAGCCTTACCCTAATTAAAAAAACACCCTGTTATTCCTCATGGTCCCGTCCCAACGTGTTTCAATCATCCATGACATCATCAGGGGACAGTCTGGAAAGATATAATTTTAAGAAGGAGGCTAACATTCTGAGATCTCGGTTTCTGACTAAGGGCTATCCAGATTATATATTAAGACAATATTATCAACAGCACTGAAAAGGGGAAACCGTGTTCAATTACTGACACCAAGAATCCATACTAGCCAGGCCCAAAGAGACAGTAACGCGAAATCATTGGCACCTTTTGACAATGGGGCCCCCTCGGGTGAGACAGACCCAAAAACAAATATTGGCATGTGTTGAAAATGGACCCCAATTTGGTAGATCATGTCGGGGAGGCCCCCTCAATATAATATAGAAGGGGAAGAAATCGAGGGGACTGTCTGGTCAGTAGCCACTTTGTAAATCCAAAGAAAGACCGTGGCTGACTAGACCAAATGGTTCTTTCAGATGTGGGGATTGTTCGTTTTGGGACTTTGTGGAAAAAAAAGACATTTTACGTTCTCCAATGATACGGGGAAAAAGGGACTTACCAGATCAAATATTTTTTCAATTGTAAGACCACACATGTGGTATATCTGTTTAACCTGTGCTGTGGATTGAGGTATGTGGGTTTAAAACCACAAGACAGCTGCGACGGAGGATTGGGGAGCATTTGGGGCGATATTCGCCATCAAGTGACATACAATCTCACTTTCATATACATTAAATTTACAGGGGGGGAAACTCTAAATGCCTCAAATGGAGGGGCATTGATGGGTCTCTCCCTCTCAAGCGTAAACTTGGACAGATTATTGCTGCAGAAGGAATGCTTCTGGACATTTACCCTAAATACAAGGCACCAACGGGTTAAATGACCAGTTGGATTTCAGCAGCTATCTTTAGGTGTTTTCTTTTCTTTTCCTTGTATATACAACATTGTTGAATTAACTTGATCATTTGAGCACAATATCCTAACTAACTTTATCAATGTCCCTGGGAGAATTGGAACGTATTATCGGTTCTCTTTCCTACCGATAAATGCCATTTCACTAGCTGTTAACTGAGCATGTTTTTTAAAATAACCTGCTCATTTTGTATGCCCGGTGTTAGTCCTGCAACATTTCGTCGCGATGCTTATCTGCGCAGCGCCGTAACTATGGACGCTTTCTCGGCGCAGTTCCCCGTTGCTGGGCACTATGTGATGTCACGGAGGCCCCTTGTGAGCGGCCTTTATCTTCCGCGCGCCGCCAGCTTTCGGCTTTCTCACACACAGCCGACGATTTTCTGCCCTTACAGGGCGGGAGATGATTTACAGTTTTGAAACTCAATAGTAAGTTATATGGGTGTATGCTTTGTGATGGGGGGTTTGTTTGGGGTTGGCTGTTTATTTCCATCCCCTCTTTGTTTTTGTTTTTGTTTTTGTACCTCCACAGCCTGGTGGTCTTGTGGTTTACATTGCAAACCTACAAGGCTGGCATTATGAGATGAAACGTAAAGGGAGTGTCCTTTTTTGTTATGTAAACACGGCATGTTATGTTGTCTCTGCATCAGTATTTACCATCAGGTATTTTTATTCCCTCTAATTCATGTGCCTTGCATTATTGCAGCATTTATTTGTTACTATACCCAGATACTTGGTCCAATTATATCTTTCAAGACTGTCCCTGATGATGTCATGGATGATGAAACATGTTGGGACGGGACATGAGGAATAACAGGGTGTTTTTGATTAGGGTAAGGTTGCGGACAGGAAGCCCTTATCGGGGCGTTCATCTGTATCTTCTTTGTTAGGTAGGGGTTTGTTAGGTTTATAGGGCCAGGTTTTGTTTTATCACTCTGGTCCCACCATGTGGTTGTTTTTTTACCTCCCACAGTGTTTTGTGAGTTTTTTGAGATAGATCACGATATTTTAGATTATATCTAATAAAAGTTATTTTTTAGGACCGATTTCTCCTCTTTAAATTGTCTTCTGCATGAATGCTGCCAGCTGTGGAAATCAACAGTTCATTAAAGGAACCACGAATGTCAATATGTACTATGACATACTGAAGCAGAGCATGATACCTTCAGAAACTGGTCCGTAGGGCAGTATTCTAACATGATAAAGAATCCAAACACACCTAAAAGACGACCACTGCCTTGCTAAAGAAAATAAGGGTAAAGTGTTGGACTGGCCAAGCATGTGTCCAGATCTAAACTCTATTAAGCATCTGTGGGGCATCCTCAAATGGAAGGTAGAAGAGCGCAAGGTCTCTAATATCAACCAACTCCATGATATCGTCATGTAAAAGTGGAAGAGGACTCCAGTGAATGGTGGCCACAAAAAATATTAATACTTTGGGCACAATTTGTCCATTTTGTCCATTGCACTCACTTTTGTTGCGAGCAGTGTAGACATTGATGGCTGTGTGAGTTATTTTGAGGGCAAACTAAATTTACACTGTTATACAAGCTGTACACTGACTACTTTACATTAATAAAAATGTAATATCTTCAGTGTTGTCCCATGAAAAGATATAACACAATAGCTACAAAAATGTGAGGGGTGTACTGACTTTTGTGAGATACTGTATATATAGTATAGTGTAAAAAACTCTTTCACCATTTCATACACCCCGGAACAAGATAAAATAGAAATGCATTCACTTCTGAACAATGATGTGGATATGAAAGTAATCGCATTCTGTTTTCCCACACCTTGTACTGCAGAAATATGATTTTACAAATAGACGCCTGAACCTGTCTACCTCTATTTCATTCAATCTCCAATTACTATTGAAAGGGACTGTCACCTGAAGAAAAGAATGAAATAAACAAATCTTTCTTATTTGTTATTGCTGCACATTATAACTGGAACTGAAGCCAAGTACAAAAATCATATTCAAGCTTATCTAAAAGAAGGCTTATATACAGTAAGTGGATAACGCATGTGGGATTTTCACAATGACAATTCTTATTGGATCGTGAAAGACTAAGATGCCTGGAAAAGCCTAAATTATGAGCGAATAACTGAGAAATAAGTATAATAACATTTAATTAAACAGGCTGTGGAACTCACAATTTGTCATACAAGTCATCAAATCCAACCATAGTAATTCTGTTGATTTAAAATACATATGTTATAGGCTACCCCATTAGGAACAATGCATTGTTTTATATAACTTTTGTGGGATCTTGAGATTTTTCTTCTTTACTCTTTGCATACAGACTATGAAAAGGCTAGGAATAAACTTCGCTGAACAAAATATTGTAGAATAAGGAATGTTCTAGACCAGGGGTGTTAACTCCTTTTCATTAAGGGCAACATCGTCATTATGGTTGCCCTCCAATGGCCATTTGAATGGTGGATAGGGCATCTGGGTACAGCTGTCAAAGCTGTGCCATTGTAAATGAGTTGCTGAACTGAGTGGTGTGGAGGTGTGTATGACGTCACCACCTCTGTCAAGCACTGGCTGTATCCAATGGGGAAAGAGGAGAGCTGGCCCATATGTGTCCAGATCTTGTCCATCCCTGCTCAGTGTCTAAGATCTCACATGCCACATAAAATGGATTTGGCCCATTGGTCTTGTGTTTGACACATATGTTCTAGACAAAAGGTTTACATTGCTTCATGACACTTCATTGAGAAGACCAAATGTAAATGTCTGATATACTCACATTGGTAAAAAAAAATTATTGCAAAAGTTGATGTTAGGGCCATAATTTGTTCACAGTCTACTTATGGTATTTTTTATTTTTTATTTTTTGCATAAATGACCACATATACAGTAGCTTGTCACTTGTACAAATCAATATTTTAGCTTGAATTCCACCAGTCCAGTATTATGCAGGAATACTGGGCTTCCAGACCACCCACTATTCAAAGAAAAGGTCCTAAGCAAGGGTATATGGACTATAGATAATCCATGGAACTGCTGTGGTGCCGCTAGGAAGAGGGGACCCAGCCATATTTAATCCATAATTTACTGTAAAGTAGTGTGAGAACATATGCATAGATCCATTTTCCACAGCCTTTGTAACATTAGAGAACTAGTATGTGGAGAACCTTACAATCATGGAAAGAATATGGGAAAAAAGAAACAGGTAATTCTGTTCCCGGTGGCTAGACATGTGGTGGTATTAACCATCAGAAAGGAGTCTTATTGTATACTTTTGATTGGAGCCTGCTGACCTCCATATACATCCCAATTCTTAAGGTTTTTGGAAATCTACACTTTTCATACCTAGCTTCTCTTTGAGACTAGTAAAAGTACTCCATTAAAGAAGGACACTAAAAGTCTGTAACTAAAGATGAAACAACTCAAGAACAGACATTTACAATAGTATCCATAATGTAATTCCAAAAGTACTGATCAATTGGTTAAATTATATTGTATGTTAATATCCATATCACAGTGCTAGCAAGCAACAGACTGCAGTAGTAACATATTTTTCTTGTTCACTGTTTATAGTTTCATATAGGCTACCTTTTGCTAGCTCAAGAAACCATTCCCAATAAACATTTCCAGTGGAAGCCTCAAACATTTTGGGCGATATGTATGAACTGAGCTGTGCCACATATCTGGTGGCTTCTCAGCCCAATATCCAGCACAGCCCTGTTCATACATTTTTAAAATCTCCCACACGCCACTTCAGGGCGCATTACATAGCGCCTGTGGTGCTTTATAATGCACCAGATCTCGGGGGGCCTGTGGGAGGCGGGGCGCACGACCGTAGCGAGTCATTTTCTGCTTGTACAGCATTTCTGGGCGCATTACAGTTGGAACAGGTAGAGCACTTTCAAAGTGATTTACCTGAGCCAGAAATGCCGTCCTAGCACTAGAATGCGCCTGATTTATGACCCGCTGTAGAGCGGGTTCAAACATCAGGTGCATTCTATGCCATTATTAGGCGCATGAAATTTGGCGTGTGATGCATGTCGCCCTTTATTCCTTCATCCTATTTCCTCTTGTTCTTCTGTTTCTGAGGCTACTAAGGGCAGAAGGGCAAATTACATATGACAAGTAGCTAATATAATCATTAGCTGGGCTTCATATGCAATCCAATGGTTCCTGTTAGTGGGATCCTTAATTTAGTACCAGTGTCAAACGGTTGGTATTGTCCATGACTTTCTTCCTTACTAGGTATGTCTAGAACTTTGTGCATAGAAGCCAAAATGAAAAGTTATTTGGCTAAACTTTAGGAATTTCTAGTGCTTTAACTTCTCAAAATCACTATCATAAAACGATCCAATCATGTCTGAACTCCTCTTTTCAGCACCAAAACAATTTTCCGTTTCATATACTGTAAAGGTACATCACCAAAAGTCTAATGTGTCTACAGATTCAACATTTTCTGTCCTTCACATAGATGAACTGTTATTTTACACTCTTTCTTCAGATTTATTTGACCTTTAGATCTCAATCTCTGAAAACAACTAACCTTTGGGTTAACACAGACACTGTGATCTTATCAAAGGGGTTATCCAGGAACTTGGTTTCAGTGGAATTGCAGCTAAGCTTTATTAGTTCAAATATTTCACATTCAAAGAGCTTTGTGAGGGCAGATTCTTTTTGAACTTGAGTGGTTGGCCCCAGTAGAATCAGAACTGTAAAAGACTTTCTCAAACTTTGATAGTCAAAATAGTAACACACTTGACAGATCTAAGATTCACCAACACCTTTAACTAATTGGGATAGTAATTTTTTCTTTCTACTGAAATATTGCTATTACTTCTCCAGACTTTGAAGTTTACTGACGGAGGAGATAGACGCTTTTAAACCAATCATCATAAGAAGAAATTGTATTAATGAGTATAATTTTTGAATGAACATGAATGATAGAATCAGAAAAAGTTATGGTCGGACTAAAGTATCAAGAAAATTACCTATAGGGGTATAAATAATAATAATCTTCATATAGCGCCAGCATATTCCGCTGTACTTTACAATTTAGAGGATATAAGTACAGACAAAAGGTGTGAGGGCCCTGTTTGCAAGAGTTTACAATCTATCAGGGTGAGACGAAGGGTGAGAAGAGCTTGGTTTACACAATGTTTCAGCCATGTGACATAAATATGGGGTGGTTTACATAAAAAGTGAATGAACCTGTCACACAGACCGCACATCTATATACAGATAAGTGCCTGTAAGTACCTGTGTAAGTGTGTGTGACAATGTGGGGGTTTGGCATTTAGGGATCTTGGTAGGCCTGTCTACAAAGATGTATTATCAGGGTACACTTAAAAGTATGAGTGTTATGAGGTTGCCTGATTGTATAGGGAAGCATGTTCCAGATAACTGGTGCAGCACGTGTAAAATCTTGGAGATGGGCATGGGGAGTTCAGATGATTGAGGCATGTAATCTAAGATCATCAGCAGATCAGAGAGACCAGGTAGGATGGTAGACAGAAATGAGGGAGGAGATGTAGGGAGGAGCAGCACTGTGGAGAGCTTTATGGGTGAGAGTGATGAGTTTCTGTTGTATTCTGTACTGAATGGGCAACCAGTGCAGTAACTGACACAGGGTAGAGGCATCAGTACAGCAGCTGAAAAGAAAGATGAGCCCGGCTGCTGCATTCAGGACAGATTAGAGAGGGGAGAGTTTACAGAGAAAGATACAGCAAGGAGTTACAGTAGTCAAGACAAGAAAGAATAAGAGCAACAATGAGAGTCTGAGTTGTTTCCACAGAAAGAAAAGGACAGATTCTGGAGATGTTCTTGAGGTGCAGGTGACAGAAGCGGGCAAGGGATAGGTTAGAGGGAGTGAAGGACAGATCAGAATCTAGTATAGCCCCAAGACAATGGGCCTGTTGCCTATGAGTTATGGTGGTGCCACACACAGAGATGAATTGCACAGGGGGTTTGGTTAGTAGATTGCAGAATGACAAGAAGTTCAGTTTTAGTGAGGTTAAGTTTGAGATAGAGAAAGGACATGATGTCAGAGACAGCAGATAGACAGTCACTGTGTTTTGCAGCAGGACGGGGGTGATGTTACAGGAAGAGGTGTATGGTTGAGTGCCATCGGCATAGAGATGGTACTGAAAAACAAATCTGCTGATGGCTTTTCCAATGGGGGCTATGTAAAGTGAAAAAAGGAGAGAACCAAGAACCGATCCCTAAGGACCCCCAACAGCAAGAGAAATAGAAGGAGAAGTAGAACATGCAAATGAGACACTGAAGAAGTGGTCAGAGAGGTAGGAGGAGAACCAAGTGAGAGTGGTGTCTGGATGCCAATGGCAATGAGCATGTTGAGGAGAAAGTGGTGATCTACAGTGTCAAACGCTGCAGAGAGATCCAGAAGAATCAGCAATGAATAGTTGCCCTGAGATTTAGCTATTAGGAGATCATTTGAAACTTTAGCTAAAGCAGATTCTGCAGAGTGTAAGGTGTGGAAACCTGATTACAGAGGGTCGAGTAGAGAGTTTGTAGAGAGATAGCAGATTAGACGAGAGTAGACCAAGCGTTCTAGGAATTTGGAGGCGAAGGGCGAGTTAGAGATTGGTCAGTAATTAGCAGTGCAGGACGGGTCCAGAGTGGGCTTTTTTAGTAAAGGGGCTATAAAGGTAGGAGTCACAATTGAGCCAAATTAACCACATAAGAAGCCTTTACTATTACCTTGGCACATGGTTGAAGGAACCTCCAGAAAAATTTTGCACTAAAGCTACAAGTTGTATCTCTGCCAATGATTTTATATTTATGAGACTAATGGCAAAGACTAATTTTCAGAATGAATAATAACAACAATATAGTAAACATCTTTATTTCTTGCATACTTTCTAAAAATAATAAATACAGATTTTCTTTCTCTTTTTTTTAGAAGGTCCTCATTTTTATCATATTATGTATAGGTTGTATTTTAAGCTACCGGTACACTAGTAGAATATTGCGCTTCCTATCCTATTGTCTGTGACCTTGTCTTTGGTTAATTGCTGACATTATTAGCTGACTTGCAGCTGGCTCTCTGTTATTGCTTATCTTCTGCCTGATTACATCTATTATGTATGTATCATGATGACCTTCAGGGAAATGTTTGTATGTTGTTGTTTTATCTTAATGAAATAATATAAAGCTGCTGCCAATGAAATCTTTAAATACTGGGTTTGTAGATGCTCTATGAGAAGGAAAATTATCCACTCCCCAAAGAAATTAATCTTATGACCTTCATTTCTTGATACTGAAGAACAACTATGGCTGCCATAGATGAGGAACACCAAGGCTGGGCTCTCACAGTGTTTGTATGTTGCATTAGCCTTTGCAAGCCCAAACCAGTATTGAATCCTGCAGACAGAGAAAGGATCATTAAAAGGCTTACACCTCATAAAAATACTGATGTTATTTTCCCTTGAGCTTATTTGAATATATTTACATTTTAGTGGAGCATTTATGGCTTGTAAGTCTCCACACACCTTTATAGTGTCTCTGCCTAATGAGAAACATTACCCCTTTTTAGCTTCATCTAAAGCCTCTTACCCAGCCAGTTATAACCCTATTCTGAACTGATGAGATCAAGCACCCCAAAACAATTGTCTATAGATAGGTTACAGGTTTGATTTTAATGTTCTAGTCACATTTCAAGGCTCAGTGAATCAGATGTAACTTTGAGGAACATTACATCTAATAGGTGCTGCTGGAGTCCTATCTCTTTACCTTGAGCTTATTTGAATGTATTTAAATATAAGTGGAGATTAATTGCTTATAAGTCTCAAAACAACCTTATGGTGCCTCGCCCTAATGAGGAACAGTACCCCGTTTGAGCAAAATGCTGATGCAAAATATATGAAAAAAAAAAAACACTTTGTGAACCCGGACTAACAGACTTTTTTTTGTTAAGAAAACATGCAAAAGTGGGTATATTTGTCTCTCATCTGTGCACCATTTTAGCTGTTCTCCAGAAAGTGCATCAAATGTAGTTTGACTGGTCCAGGAATAAGTATAAGTATTTCCTTTACATTATTCCATTCCTTAACCAAATAGACATCTGTTTTGGGGTTAGCGCTTGCTGCAGGTCTACAAACAATATCAGATGTACATACCAGGATTCTCCATTCATAGTCTGCCTGCCAATTGTTTAGTCATATGGAGATTTTCCTATAAGATTGCCTATAGTCATGGTATATCCAACTATGGCTATAGATCAGCTTACACATTACTTTTAACCACTGGGTAATGACCACTGAGAACTATATATTTTGGACCTTCATTTTTTATATAGTATTTAAATTGTATTTTTGGTCTGCAGGTATTTAAGAAAAGTTGTTAAAAGTTAAATTTTAGGAAGAAGGCCTTTTGTAATAAGTCTGTGATTTTGTTTCTGTAAAGGCTGCTAATTTATAGTAGCTATTGGCTAATCTGTGAGTGTCTAGAGCTACTCTCCCTTTGCTGAGATTAGCTGCCCGATATTTAGTTCAGCCCTGGTCAGGACACGTCCCTGTGTGGGACATGCCCCATGTGCTGTGATTGGCCGTCCTGCACTTTCTTCCCTCCGAGCTGTGTGTAAATGAAACTGAAACTGACTTTCTGTCCTTACTGCTGTCTGTGTCTGTATCTATGTTCTCCCTGTCTTTCACTACCCTCTGAGCTGTGTAATAAAGGCTGCCTGAGCTCTCTATGCTCCTCTCACAGTGACAGCTCTATGTGAAGGATCTGGGCAATTACTTAGTCTCTAGCTGTTATATTCACTATCCCCTCATATAACACAGCCTTACACACTATCCCCTCCATATCACAGCCTTATAAGGCTGTTCCCCCTCTACCTCCTGCCTGATAACAGGCGGGGGAGATGAGTGCATTCCTCACATTTGTTTCATCAGTTCAGGCTGTATGTATAACTGCTTACACCAATACAGATTTTCTGGTTACAAGGAGCTTGTGGAGGGAGGTGACAGCTCTGCAGACATGAGAACTGACCACTGTAAAATCCTCTCTTTTCTACTGCTCACACAAAATGATTATGTCACCAGTCTTCAGAGAGGCAAGACACGCCCACTGGAAGGAGGTACTTGCCCCTGGATTTGAAGCTGTAAGACAAATATAAATTTCAAGTTGCCTGAAAAAGCCTGTACTGAGAAAACCCCTTTAACATTTTTCTACAGCCAAACAAAGAGACTATGTCTGACCGGCTATTAACAAAACTGTGCATGCGTATTTGTATATTGCACACATAGAACAAGCACGTTCAACAGAGTTAATCATGCATGGCACTGGGTTTATTAACAACTATCCATCCAAGAACTATCATGGTTTAGACTATGAAACCACTCTCCTGGTCATCAGTTGAGTTTGTCCTATTACTTCAACAGTCGGTGCTGAAATTTTATTTGTGCTTGTTGTTACCAAGACAGTTCAATAAGTTTCTAAGGTTTTGGAGATTCACATATACAAAACAGAATGCTTATGGGTTTATCGGTTCTGCAAACCTCAAGGTCCTTTTTGTCGTCATCAGAGAGCATTCAATCAATTAGAGACCTGTTATTGTGCAGCAACTTCTATTCTAGTTCCCTCTTGAGCTCCTTTTTCAGCTTGTTGAGTGTACATTAGCACAGTTATTTTTGTTCTGAAAAGCTCCTGCTGTGGATTTCATGGACTTTTGTTGAATATCAGAGGGTTTTTAGTTTTGCTGCACTATATACATGTTTGAAGCGTGCCTTATGTAGGGATAACCATACAGACAATCATACAGATATACATCACACCACATTGTCAACCTTGTATATCAGTTATTTGTTGAGAGAACTACCATCATATACATGAAGCCCAATGGAAATTTCAATGTAAGAGAAAAAAAAATGATGGGTCTTAGAAGGAAAAATTAAAGCTAAAAATCCGATAATAACTCTGTCCTGAAGGGGTTAAGAGTTCTATCAGCTGCATACAAGTGACTGAAGCTTAGCAGCAATATCTGAGAATGGGACTGTTTCTTTTTCTGATGTCACACAACCCTTTTTAAGCGGTTTTCCAAATTGTTCAAAAATTTACCTCTACTCTTTTGTTATAAAAAAAGAGGATGAACTCCCCAGTTTAATCCCAACTAGTTTAAGGGCTGCCCCTCCAGTGCTTCCCAGGGTGCTTTGTTTACCTGGCTGCAGTGATGGTGCCTCTTATACCCATATAACCACTGCAGCCATTCACCATGAAACTGACATCAATATACAGTAGTCAGAGGCGTAACTTAAAGCTCTGGGGCCCCAGTGCAAAATCAATAACAGGACCCCACCTAGCATATGCCATATATAATAATGGGACCTTTGGCCATCTAAAGCTCCAGGGCCTTGTAGCGACCGCTACATCTGCACCTCCTACAGCTACGCCCATGACAGTAGTTGCAGCCAAGCAAATAAAATTTGGTGGGGAGGACTGGAGTAAAAATGGTAGTTGTTGGGGATTAAACTGGTGTGAATAGCTTCTTTTATTATATCATCACAATTCATAGTAGTGGGAGAATTTTAGAGTAACTCAGAAAACTCTCTACACTTCGGCCTATGCATGCAATGTTTTTTTTTTTTTGTAATTTATCTACCAAACTAGAAAAAATAGTTTTATCTGTCAACATCAGCTATTCCGCAGTTTGATGGGCTCCATAAATTACTATGGTGGCTCAGTAGTTAGCATTGTTGGCCTGCAGTACTAGGTTAAAGCTTCAAATCCCACCAAGAGCAACATTTGTGTCTTCTGTTGGTTTCCTCTGGGTATTCCGGTATCCCTCACCCTTCAAAAGTATATTGATAGGACAATCTGGAATTCAGACTGAGTCCCAACCAAAACCAGGACCAAATCGGATAATGACAATGAATGAATTCCAATGAATCTCTGTACAGCACTATGGAATATAATGGTGCTATATAAATGAATATAATAAATAAAGCACTGTGAAAACAGACTAAAAAGACAAACATTTTGAATAACTATCCAATAGTTAGAGCTCTTTTCCATATGTGCTATTACATATAGGAGGAATAGAGGGGGAAGGTCGCTGCTTGGATCCAACTCTATCAGGCTCTCACAAAAAGTAGCTCTCACCAAAAAAGACAAATATGTTTCTAAGCCTTAGCCATATAATGAGTTCTATCAATGACAAGATGGCCAGAATGCCCCGCTCCTAATTCCTGTTTTCATTTTTATTTGATTAACCACCTGTAGAAAACACTTCCATTAATTTGCTATCTCTAAATCTTGAGCTGCCTGAAGGAAACACAAGGGATTTCACCAACCCCGTGCCTCTTTTCCGCAGTAAATTTAAGGGGAGGATATGGACGAAGAGTGAGCTAATTACTTGGAATTGATTTTAGCATTAACCTGGATTTCAATCCCTGCTAGAGCAGGATAAGAAGGAAAAAAATCAAATGTTATTAAAACTACACAATTAAAACCAGAAGAAGATGAAACACATCTTGGGGGTTCTGAGATTGCGAAACCTGACAATGGAAACAAAAGCGAAGGTGAATGATCCAGAGGCCGAAGAATGACAACACTCTCACAGTGGTATGAGGACACATACTTGTTCTTTTGTTTTAACTAACAGGCAGATGTTCTAGTTTTTACGCTGTTCAAAAATGAGATATCATGTGGATGTATTAGAGATGACTTTGCCGGTCTTCAACACCAACAGTATCCATTTTCAATAGCGCCATTCCAAGTTTCCACCGAATGTTACCCCTGCTGCAAAAGTTCAAGGCTTTAGGACCCAAAAGTCACATGCTTATTAGATTGCCTATGTAAATGAATACTCAAGCCTCAAAGTGTTGGTGTTCTTTTATAGGCATGCAAGGTGTTGAGACCCTTGAATTTAAAGGGAACCTGTCACATAGGTTGTGCCCCCCTTGCTGAGGGCAGCACAAGCTAGTGTCTGACCTGCTGTTCTCAGCACTGTGTCCTTTATTCTGTAAGATGCTGCAGTTTTAGAGCATTTACCCCTCAAATCTTATTCAGGAGTAGGTGTAAGCTTACGTCCACCGAAAACTAGCTCCACCCACTGACAGTTATTCACATGTTTCTACCTATTCAAAGTAATAGGTTTGTCAGTCGAGGTGGGCGGGTCTAGCTCCGATTGGCCGGGTTTGAATAAAACTGACACTCTGAAGGACTCTTCGAAAGACTCTTCTGGCTGAAAACTGCAGATTTGAGCATTAAATACACGAAAACTCCAGCATCTTACAGAATAAGGGACACAGCACTGGAAACAGCAGTTCTGACACTAGCTTGTTCTGTCCTCAGCCAGAAGAGCAAAATTTATGTGACAGGTTCTCTTTAAAGGTTCCAGTCTGTCATACACCTTGGTTTAGCATAGAACAAATTAGTGACCTGAGTATATGGATTTTCAACATTATTTAGTAAATTCAATAGGAGAAGTCTGAAACTACAGAGAGTTTTGAGCTTCCTACACTTAAGCAGACCATAACCTGAAGCAGCCAACAGTTGAATGTTACCATATACATGCATACTCGGCTCGCATATGCGTCAGCATGTTAATTCATGGGGAGGAGAATAGCTCTTAGAGTAGCTTGTCTCCCGTGGGACCAAAGGATCAGTCATATTGAAATCCAATGTGCCCAATACTTCTTTCTCCTGACATCTGCCACTAAGGGACATTAAAGCAGGTCAGATGGCTTATTTCTAATGCTTATTTTCCAGTTTCATTCTGAAAATATCACCTGGGATGTAGTACCCTTCACCTATTTTTATGCATCTCCCAAACATAAAGTTTACTTAAGACCTTGGGTTTTTATTTTTTTTGCTATTTTCTATATCTTTTAGTTCTCTAGAATTTCTACCAATTGATATGGATAAATATCAAAAGGACAGGTCCCATTTATTTAAGACGTATAATGCCCTTAAATCTGTAAACTGGTAGTTGCAATTGCAACCTATAAAGGCCAACCAAAGTGATAACAGGGAGACAAGAAAAACAGGGAGGCAAAAAGCATCACTCATAGAAATGTTAAAATCCTCAAACGTTTTATCACATTGGAACCACTGGAAAAAAACGCCTTCAACTACTCAATCCTTGATGTAAAAGAGACAGCTGTAGATGATACTGTCCATATAGTTATGGCAGAATAACAATGACTAATGATAAGCTGCAGGACTGGATAAAATGTAGATGCATAACTAACTGGCTGACGAAGACTAGAGCTTAATTCTGGTTCCTAGACTGGTATTATGGTATGGCCATTGGATTTGTAATTGCACCCACTAATGTGAGTGTAATTAGGACAATGTCCATATTTTGTATGCTTGGCAAACAATACATGAGAGCTATTCACCCAGGTAAGTCCATATAAGGAAGAAAAATCCAAAGACATCCATTAATTAAGACATTACAGCCTGGCACAATGTCCCAGAAATGGACAATATTTCAAGATTGTAGACAAAACACATTATAAAGCTGAAAGAGCTGGATACTTTACACATGGGTGATCAGTCATGCATGGATGGCACAGAATAAAAATGGAAAGGGTCACTATATTATACTTTTGCAATGCAAATGTGATTGCAGAATTTTAATGCAAAACATATCTAAAGTAAATGGGTAATTAAACACTCATTTTAGGCATACCTTGCTGCTATAAAAACATCATAGGAAGCCGATCTGTATATGCTGAGGCAGCATCTCTGGCTGAGTTTCCTGTGTCCTTCAGACATTTCATTATCTTTGATTATGACTGAGATATGCTTCCACTTACATGATTAATTATGGAACTTCCTTATTAGTAAATGTCTGTACTATTTGCATCTTGCAGGTTATAAAGTGTTCCACTGGCATAATCACAGGGAGTGTCTGCAAGATCTAAGTGGTTAACAGAGGAAGGGGACACCCTCAGTCATCCATGGGCATCCCTGCAATACAACTGCATGGTGCCCATGTTTGCCATGGCAGTCAGAGGCCAAATTATGGCCTATGGGTCTGCCATGTAAAGGAGACTATAAGAGTCTAATAGACTGCATGTCCTAGGTACAGTATAATACATATAGTAGTAATATGGTAATGAGCACCACAGAAAAAAATAATGAATAAAAACAATGACAGAGTTGTCTTTTTTTCCATCCAGCACATAAAACAGAATCCAAAATGATTAAACAATTATGTACCCCAACATGGTGCCAATGAAAACATCAACTTATCCCACAAATAAAGAACCCTGACCATATCCTCAACACAATTCCAACCAAGTCTCATGTTCTTACCTTTAAAAACGAATCCAAGGAGCCATTTTCCATATACTCTGTAATTATCATCACTGGTTTACCTGTGAAAAATGGAAATATTTCATAAAGTTACCTCTTGAAATATAGGTGAAAAAAATTACAGCAGCTAAAAGTTATGCAAGTGCTGGAGTCCCACCTATAGTCCCATATAAGTGTATTGTTATAATGATTTTAGAGACTGTTATTATCATTTAAACCCACACAAGAAGACATAATATGATTCATTATACAGCTCAATATTATTTTGAAACACAAAGCCCTGGATGACACAAGAAGAGGCTAGAGATATTGGCTTCATCATATCTTATTTCCTCCAAATGTTTTTCCGCAAAGCAGCCCTTGCCCTATTAGAATGTATTGATGTGCATGAAAGAGCCTTCCACTTGGAATTCCCATACATTAGCTGGGGTGAAGAGCTACTTTGGTAGACCAACCTGTACATGAATAATCGTACATTCATTTGAATGGCTACCTTGTAGTACTAAATGCCAGCTTTACTAAATATATCACTAAAAGAACAAAAAAGCAAAAACTTTTAGCTTTTTTTTATTAAAAGCTACAGTATCAAAAACTTGCCCCAAGTCATATCAATTTTGATCATGAAACACTATACAATATGTCCAATGCATAAATGTAAGAAAAATAAAGGGACTAACTACGCTACCCTGATATATCAGGCAAAGAGCAACATCCTAAAGTACCAGGTCAAGGGACTGTAGGTGTTCAACGCTCATTAATCATAAGATAGTGCCATGTGATAACTTATGTGACCCAATGGTGGTTCTGTATAGTATCTTCCACTATAGGGATGTCTTTAAGAGATGACTTCTATATATCCAACAGATGTCAAGACTCGCTATAAGTCCCCATGACTGTAGTTGTTTGATCCTATCCTAGACTCTGACTCTGTCTAGATGGCAGACGTGCTGCTGCAAAAAGGTTGTCCTATAGAGGCTTCCCATATTCACTAAAAGTATAAATGTTCATATTTCCTTTTCTAGGTCACCTCCACACTTTAGTATGTTGTGCTTTACATTATATGTCAGGCTAGTGTAGTTAGGCCCTTCATATTACATTTCTACACTGGTATCATGCCGTTTTGGTGAATCAAAAAACTGCAGTGACTTTTTGATACTGTATCTTTTAATGAAGTAGCACAAGCTAAATTTGAGCTTTTTTGGTCTTTTCAGCTATATAGTTAGAGTACTGAGCTAAGGTTGAGTTTATCACAGTTTCAGTGACATACATTCTTAAACCAGTTTACAACAACCCCTGATGATCGTCTTGAACATCAATTTGGGATCACAATGGTTCCATCATATTCAGTTTGGGTTCTGTAAAAATTGAAGTCATAATGCTGTTGTAAAGAGCAAATAAAGGGGGTAAATATTGTAATAATATAGTAAGTAGTCTAATGTAGACTTGTATCAACTCTTCCTCCATTGCAGTCACAGACCTTAACATCATCTGGGTAATTAATTTTAATGCAGACATTAAAGACCTGAATCCTATAGTATTCAGCAATTGCTTATATTTCTTATGAGCGTTTAGAATTGTACTAGTTTTTTTTTTTTAAGCAAAGCTATTACACTATCATTCAGATAAAACCAAAAAGTCTGCAGCCAATGTATATCCTTCACTTCACTTTAGTCTGTAAGGTTGTTAAAAAAAAATCAGTTTAGCCTTTTTCTAGTTATTACAAACTCATAGTCATTTCCGTGGTGGTCACAGTATTTGTCGGGCACATGTTCTAGAGACAGTCAAGTGAAAAGTCATTAGGAGGTTGTCGCCTTAAAATTAGACCTGCTGCTTTTTTTCTTATGTTTTCAGCGCAAACAACATAGAAACAGGTGTTTGCAACAAAATGCATGTGATTTTGTTAATTAACCCAAATTTCACCAGTGTTTCAGACCATAGTGTATTGCAAAAACACCTGCATTAAAAAATGCAGGCATTTCTACTGCATGTGTGTGGAATGCAAACACAACAAAAACAGATGCATTAATGCAGCATGTAAACCAGGTGTAAACTAAAGCCTATCCAGTTATCAGCTGGATGTTGTAGGTCCAGTCTCAGAATCCCCCAATGATCACTGGGGTATGCTACTGCTGGCTACATTTGTAAGTTATAAATGTACCATTACATTCTGAGCTTCACATATGGTGCCTAATGTGCATGAACCAAGTGTGACAGAGGTAGGACAACTCTGAATAAGTGGTTCTCTTCTCTAGTTACTAGATGTGGGTTCCTGAGTTAGATATTCCTCAAATGCGGTTGTTTTCATGAGACAACCACTATAAAACATGGGCAGGTATCAAAGTAAAGATAGTTCCAGCAGCGGTCTATGAGATTTCGAAAATTCCATGATTGTCCATATGTACAAACCATTTGTCAGCACCAATGTTTGTGCATTCCTAAAAATCTTAAGCAAATTGAAATACTTAATGACTTTTCAACAAGTACAGTATTTCCCTAGTTAAAGAACAAAAGTCTGTGGAAGCACAATGTAGTAGTGCCCAATTGATGGGCATGCTGCATAGAAAATATATCACTATAAGAATCATCATGTAATTATGACTTCATTTGGTCTGTTTCTCTAAACAGCCCCATTTACCAGCTAATAGCCAATCCAGTAATGCTCAGCCAACGTGTGCGAAATTAGTGATACCTGCTAATTGATCAGCCACTTTTCCCAGCAGTGTCCTGGACAGATGGACAGACAGCTAATGGTAATGTGCTTCAAGAGAGTAACACTTAAGATTTTAGTAGAACATCAGCCCTGCGGTAAGATGTTTCTTTTAATGATTCCCATCAAGCTGAAGGTCTAATTACTGACATTAGGATAAAACAATCACTGAGTATAGATTCCCCCCACTAATTGTAAAACAGATAGTGCGATAGACATCCTCATTAGTCTGTGCAATCACTGTAAATGATATTGTGTTCATTTACATATCCAATTAACTAACCTTTCATCAATCTGTTAGGAACAGTGAAGGGAATCACGTGTGCTTCAACCTGTATAATACTGTGATATTTACAAAAAAATAGAGGCACCTCCAAGATTCATTGCAAAATTTATGGCAGTTCTTAAGGTGAACTGGACACTGGCAATCATAATTGGCTGGACATAGAGCTAAACTAGGCTGTACTGTGTTTTTTTGCTTTGTGGAAATGTTTTAGATGGTCAAATATCAGTTTTACTGCAGTTGTAACAAGTTGTGATACCAGTAGAGGGTCCATAATTGTAGACACATCTACACACTAAACAATAAGTTGCTCAGTTTGGAAAAAAACTTCTGGTTTAGAGTGTGAACTCGAATTCTTACTACTTCTGGATGTGAGAATTGTAGGGATTTCATCATTATTGCTCTAAATACAATAGATTCTTCTTTGCTCAAACTATTCCCTGCTTATTACTGGGAAAAACAATATAATTGGGCAAAGAAGTACAGCCTGTCTGTTTTGACATAGACTGCTAGCAGATTTTGGAAGATTGTCTGGCAGTACTGCATCAGAGATTCTGTTCAGAGTCTCAGTCGCAAATACTGTCAAAACTGATGGAAAAATAGAAAAACCCAATTTTGGACAATGTTATGCCTTGGTTATGTGATGAACACCAAGAACATAGCTTGTTAAAAGACAGAACTCTAAAAAATTGGCTCTCCTCCTCTTTAGTGCCATCTGTAGGGAGCTACCTTTGGAAGTCCATATCCAACCCTTATATATAAAAGCCTTAAAACATGACTAGGGATATTAGCCATACCAAACTGTTCTCCAGAAGGAAGAGGCCCCATGAAGATGTGGGGAGACTTATTATCCGTGATTGCTCCACTAGAATTTGAACAGATTTACTAAAGCTCAAGGGAAAAGATTCAGGACTCCAGCGTCAATTAATGGATTAAGCATTTGTCAACATCATATCTGACTAACTAAGCCTTGAAATGTGACTAGGAGATTAAAGCCAATCCAGTAACCCATCTGTTGACAATTGTTTTGGGGTTCTTACATCTAAGCACTACAGAACAGGGCACTGGCTAGATGAAATGCCCTTGACACAATTCTGGGAGATACTGGTTCCCATTGAGGAGATCCAGCTGCTTATAGAACCTTACAGGCAATTCTTCTAAACCTGAAAAAGCCTTTAAGTGTTTTTTTTTTTTAATATGTATTATGCATACAGATAACTAGAGTGAGACGTGAGATACTGGAGGAAAACAGCATATACAGAGGGTACGGAAAGTATTCAGACACCTTTACATTTTTCACTCTTTCATTGCAGCCATTTGGTAAGATAAAAAAAAGTTCATTTTTTAGCTCATTAATGTATACTCTGCACTTCATCTTGAATGAAAAAAAAACAGAAATGTAGATATTTTTGCAAATGTATTAAACAAGAAAAACTGAAATATCACATGGTCATTCAGACCCTTTGCTGCGACACTCATATTTAACTGACATGCTGTCCATTTCCTTCTGACCCTCCTTGAGGGTTCTACTTCTTCATTGGAGTCCAGCTGTGTTTAATTAAACTGATTGGACTTCATTAAGAAAGGCACACACCTGTCAATATAAGACCCCACAGCTCACAGTGCATATCAGAGCACATGAGAATCATGCGGTCTAAGGAACTGCCCAAGGAGCTCAGAGACAGAATTGGGGAAAGGCACAGATCTGGTCAAGGTTACAAAAGAATTTCTGCAGCATTCAAGGTTCCTAAGAGCACAGTGGCCTCCATAATCCTAAAATAGAGGTTTCTTCCTCGACCTGGTCGTCCAGCCAAACTAAGCAATCGTGGGAGAAGAGCCTTGGTGAGGGAGGTAAAGAAGAACCCCAAGATCACTGTGGCTGAGCTCCAGAGATGCAGAGAAAGTTCCACAAAGTCAACTCTCACTGCAGCCCTCCACCAGTTGTGGTTTTATGGCAGAGTGTGCCGACGGGAGCCTCTCCTCAGTGCAAGACATATGAAAGCCTGCATACAGTTTGCAAAAAAAAAACACATGAAGGACTATCAGACTATAAGAAATAAGATTCTCTGGTCTGATAAGACGAAGATTGAACTTTTTGGTGTTAATTGTAAGCGGTATGTATGGAGAAAACCAGGGACTGCTCATCACCTGCCCAATACAATCCCAACAGTGAAACATGGTGGTGGCAGCATCATGCTACAGGGGTGTTTTTCAGCTGCAGGGACAGGATGACTGATTGAAATTGAAGGAAAGATGAATGCGGCCAAGTACAGAGATATCCTGCATGAAAACCTCTTCCAGACGCTCTGGACCTCATACTGGGCTGAAGGTTCATCTTCCAACAAGACAATGACCCTAAGCACACAGCTAAAATAACAAAGCAGTGGCTTCAGAACAACTCTGTGACCATTCTTGACTGGCCCAGCCAGAGCCATGACCTAAAGCCAATTGAGCATCTCTGGAGATACTTAAAAATGGCTGTCCACCAATGTTCACCATCCAACCTGAGGGAACTGGAAAGGATCTGCAAGGAAGAATGGCAGAGGATCCCCAAATCCAGGTGTGAAAAAGTTGTTGCATCATTCCGAAGAAGACTCATGGCTGTACTAGCTCCAACGGGTGCTTCTACTCAATACTGAGAAAAGGGTCTGAATTCTAAAGACCATGTGAAATTTCTTTTTTTTTTGATTAATAAATTTGCAAAAATATCTACATTTCTGTTTTTGTTCCCCTTCAAGATGGGGTGCAGAGTATACATTAATCAGCAAAAAATGAACTTTTTTGATCTTACCAAATGGCTGCAATGAAACAAAGAGGGGAAAATTTAAAGGGGTCTGAATACTTTCCATACCCACTGTAAGCAGTTCATTGGCTTTTAATGGATACCATAAATTACAGGTGTAGCCTATAGGTGAAGAGTATGGCTTACTGTCTTGATCATAGATATGGCAATGTTTACCTGGTTTACGGTCAAATAGCAATATACATATATGGTATGTGAGCTATATTCTGGTAGCATTGGTCTCTAGCCCAATGATGAAGCATATAAAAATTTTAAGAGAATTCCAATCTATGTGCATAATGGAAATAGGGTAACAGGAATGCTCTGTCACAATGCAAGATGGTGATGGACCTGACAACAACTAAATTGTAGACAGAAGTAAACTAAGCAGAAACAGCCAGAGAAAGCAATAACATTGTTACAAAGGTTTTATATAGCAGAAAATTAGCTGGACATCTGACAAGATTCTAATGTGCACCAAATAAATGGCATTTCACATAATAAAATTGTACAGTGGTAAAACAAGTCTTCACACTCTCCTTTGTGTAGCTACATAGCTCTACGCTCTTCCATCTCTGTCTTTATTATGGGATGAAAGGCAGCAGGTGTGTATGTTAGATTAGACTGGGATTTACATGGACAGATAAAAGCTGTCAGATCTGATAAATGGTTCTCTTTACTGAATTGAAGATTGGCTAGTGAGTCATTGCTTGACAATTGAAGGTCCAGTAAGCACATTGTAAATCAAAGGAAAAGATACAATTCTAGCATTAATGATATTATTATTCTTTGTGCTATTTTCTGCGAGGTACAGAGGATAATAGCGTCTTGTTCTGAGTTCCCCGCAATCTCTTGCTCGCATGCCAGTATAAAGACATGATATGTCCACACACTTTTAGTGAGCTACATTGAATATTAAAAATGGTATAAAAGATATGAGTTATATGGGTCTGAGTGGTTTGATTTCGACAACAAAGTTTGGACTATCTAATGATCTAAATAACACTCAAATAGGACTGTATTTGCAAACCACGGCAAACACAGCTGCATCCCATCATACAGAAGACTAAAATAGGAACTATGGATAGTCATTATGTATCCACCATACAAATAGTGATCTTCTTGAGAATTGTAGTCTGCATGAGAAGTCGAAAAACCATAAGAGCAATTCTGTACTTGCCTATATAATGTGCACATATAGAAAGCATTGTGGACAAGTTGTCTTTAACTACCAGTATACCGCTATGTCTGAAAATAATAACTACCTAAATCTACAGGACCCCATAGCTTACATTTATACCTTGTCTGTAATTTCACTTTGTTATTGCCTTTAGAACAGCGTTCCTCAACATTTATCAGCTAAATATTTCCTACTGAAAGTAAATAAAATCTATGCTTAAACAGTAACCCCATAAAAGAGCTAGCTTCCACCAGTAACCCTATAACAAAGCCAGCTTATAACAGAAACCCTATAGCAGAACAAGCCTACACCAGTAGCCCTAGAACAGAACCAGCCTGCACTAGTAGCCATATAAAGGTCAGTTTACAACAGTAATCCCATAATAGAGCCTTCCTTTACTAGTAGCCTTACAACACAGCCAATAATAGTAAATCTATGACAGGCAAGCCTGCACCGGTAACCCTAGAACAGAGTGAGCCTGCACCAGCAACCCTGAAATGGAGCCAGTTTACAACAGTCAGCCTGCAGCAGTAGCCCTACAACAGAGCCAGCCTGCACTAGTAGCCTTATAACATAACTAGCCTGTAACAGCAACCCTATGACATTGCCAGCTTACACTTAAAGTAGCCCTATAACAAAATGCACTAGTAGCTTTATAACAGAGCCAGCCTGTACCAGTAGCCATATAATAGAGCCAGCCTGCACCAGTGACCATATAACAAAGCCATCCTGCAACAGTAACACTATGAGGCTAAGTCTACACAGTATGTGCTGCATGCACAGCAATAAAAAAATCCATGCTATAGTTTACACAGCACAGATTTTTTACCATCATGTTTAAAATCCGGCGGAATATGCAACAGGATTTCCGTATATTCAATCATAAGGGGCTGACGGCAAATCCAAAAAGTGACCACGACTTTTGTGCAAATCCGCACCAAAACCCGCAATCCAGCAAATGTCAGAATGCCGTCGGATTTTGGATGGCATTTAACATTTGCTGTATAGATCTAACTAACAGAGCCAGCCTGCAACAGCAACCCTATGACATTGCCAGTTTACAACAATAACCTTAGAGTCAACCTGCACGTGTAGCCATATAACAGAGCCCCCCTGCAACAGTAACTCTATAACAGAGCCCCCCTGCAACAGTGTTCCTAATAACAGAGTCAGGCTAAATAGCCCTGTAACAAAGCGAGCCTGCAATAGAAACTATGTAACAGAGCAAACTTATAACAGTAACACTAAAATGAAGCCAAGTGAAAAAAGTAAACCCAACAGCACTAACTATTACAAGAGAATGTAAAGTCTCTAGTTCCTGAATCGATGGTACTAAACAACAAATAAAAGACAGCGTTGGAGCTAGTCTGCAATAGTAACCCTTTAGTAAAGCAACCATTTAATAGTGACATTATGACCTTGCCAGCTTACAACAGTAACCCTATAATGGAACCAGCCTGCCATAGTAACCCTATAATGGAGCCAGTCTGCCTTAGTAACCCTATAATGGAGCCAGTCTGCCAGGGTACCGTATAATAGAGCCAGCCTACATGCATATAATGCTATGATTAGGTCCATAGATCAATGCAAACCAGAGTATGCGCTTAAATGGGAGAAGGAATTAGGTGAAACCTTTCCTGAAGAAGAATGGATCAAAGCGGCATTAGTTCCCTATCACCTCTCGAGATGAGTAAATCATCTTGAACTATCCAGAAAATTACATCTGAGGTGGTATATCACACCTAACCGTATACGCATATAGCCCCAGGTTACTCAAAATTCTGCTTCAGAAACTGTGGGGCCTCTGGTTCCCTGCTACACATGTGGTGGAACTGCCTGACCACTAGAATCTTTTGGATAGAGGTTGAAAATCTAGTCTCAGAGGTTCTGGGGTCACTTATTCATCTAACTCCCAAATTAGCGATTCTAGATATGTCATTAAAAAACCACCCTCCATCCTTTCACCCCATCCTGCTCCATATACTAGTAGCAGCACGTACAGTGAGAGCTGCACCGTGGACATTGCCTATCCATCTCTCTATTAGAGAAGTTGTTAATAAAATTAATACACAATTCCATGCTGAAACATGTCTTACTCTTCTGCCACATCTTACATTTAAAGCACGGGAGAGATGGTCGTGGTGGGTAACTTCTAAGTATTTTAAATAAAATCTATCAGTTGATACTTTATAGCTGGACACATAGAACACCCTGTATTGTGTCTGATATGTTTCAATATTAATTTCTACATTTCATATAGACGTGCTGAAACTACGTATTTGCCATATCTGCTGAACTTAATACCTATTATTTAAGTTTTCTATGCCTCTGTAGAGGTTGTATGTGATTCTACTGCTGTAAATTTCCTTTCCTCCCAAAGACTTTATCATATGGACTCTTTGAGGCGATCAGTTCTTGTTATGTTTTTAGTTTCATCTTTTCTGTGAGATTTATATAACAATAAAATTTCATGTTTAAAAAAATAGAGCCAGCCTACAAAAGTAACCCTATTACATTGCTAGCTTACAACAGTAATATTATAATGGAGCCAACCTGAACCAGTAACTCTAAGAGTTTTGTTTCCTCCTATTAATTTAGAAATATGGAACCCATGAGTCCGATTTGCCCTAAATGGAAACATTTCCTTCCTGATCTCAAGTGGTGGTAAGCCTAGATCAACATTTGAAGCAATCATTTTTTAATATCTACCTAAGTGTTAATATTATTTTGTTAAAAGTAATTGTCTAAACCTTTTTTAAGCCTAAAACTATTCTTGCTGTGCCCATCTACTGAGGCAATACTAACCCTATAATCAACCCAGCCTGTAACAGTAGCCCTATAACAGAGTCAACATGCAAAAATAAAACTATAAACAGGGGTGTAACTACTGGGGTAGCAGACGTAGCAGTTGCCCCGGGGCCCGTGCTCTTAGGGGTCCGGGCGTCTGCTACCCAGGTGGTTCGGCTCCTGTGCCCGCCGGCTGTTAACATACTAGTTCATTGCCGGCGGACGCGGAGCTGCGGGCCCGGCGCTTCCTACCTCTGAACGCCCGGGCCCCCCAGCCCGAGCGCTCAAAGGCAGGAGTGTCCGGTATTAGCAGAGCAGAGCGGCTCCGCCATGCTAATCAGCCTGCGCCGGCCCACAGTGCTGACGTGGGCTGCGCGATGATGTCACATCATCGCGCGGCCTGCGCCGAGCACAGACTGCCCGGGAGCAGAGCAGCGAGGGAGCGAAAGACAGGTGAGTGAGTAATTTCTTATTGTTTTAATATTAATAAAGTCCCCTGCCTGCTTATATATTGGCCCCTATAGCCCTGCCTGCCTATATATGGGCCCCTATAGCCCTGCCTGCCTATATATTGGTCCCTATAGCCCTGCCTGCCTATATATTGGTCCCTATAGCCCTGCCTGCCTATATATTTGCCCCTATAGCCCTGCTTGCCTATATATTGGTCCCTATAGCCCTGCCTGCCTATATATTAGCCCCTATAGCCCTGCCTGCCTATATATTGGCCCCTATAGCCCTGCCTGCCTATATATCTAGCCCCTATAGCCCTGCCTGCCTATATATTGGTCCCTATAGCCCTGCCTGCCTATATATTGGCCCCTATAGCCCTGCCTGCCTATATATCTAGCCCCTATAGCCCTGTCTGCCTATATATTGGTCCCTATAGCCCTGCCTGCCCAAATATTGGCCCCTATAGCCCTTCCTGCCTATATAACTAGCCCATATAGCCAACCAAAGCCCCCCTGCCTATATATAGCCCCTATAGCCTCCTCATAGCCCTGCCTATATTTAGTTTCTATAGCCTCCTCAAAGCCCTGCCTGCTTATATATAGCCTCCCCAAAGCCCTGCCTGCCTATATATTCCCTATAGCCTACCCTATTCCCTGCCTGCCTATATATATATGCCCCCTATAGCCTACCTTATGTCCTGCCTGCCTGTATGGAGCCCCTATAACCAACCCTAGGCCCTGTCTGCCTCTATGGTGCCCCTATAGCCTATCCTATGCCCTGCCTACTTGTATGGGGCCCCTATAACCTACCCTAAGCCCTGACTTCCTACATATATGTCCCCTATAGCTACCTAAACTCTTCCTTCCTACCTATATGGCCCTTATACCCTGCCTGTCTATCAATATGGGGCCCTATAGCTACCTAAACCCTGCCTGCCTAAATGGATACCTTATAGCCAGGGGGGCAGGGAGGGAGGTGCTGGAAAAGTCAGGATTCTAAGATATTTGTGTCTAAATCTCCAGGGACAAGTGGTTGGGAGAAGTCATGATGGCGGTCTGGACCGGATGCAGTGCAAAAGGGAAAGACAACGACTCATCAGAGAAATGTCACCTGTGAGTCACAAGATGTAACTACACTTTAATCACTTATGTCTGCACAGGCTGTGTACACTGGTGTCTATCACTATATGGTCACTGTACGGGGGTAATATACAATCTGTAGAGCCTGTGTACACTGGTGTCTACCACTATATATTCACTGTATGGCGGTAATATAAAGTCTGTAGAGCACCTGTGTAGACTAGTATATACCACTATATTGTCACTATATTGAGGTACTATTGGTCTTTGTGTACTGATCAGTGATAGTGTAGGGGTATTATTCAGTCATTTTGTGGTCGTGTTCTGCCGGTATAATCAGGTTCCTATGTAATAGGGTTATTGGTAATGTTGGTCTTGGCACAGTGGGATTTGTTTGGTAGCAGTATGATAGTGATATGTATGGGGAGGTATTTGCCCCTTGTATTATCTACATTATCTAACTGCATGTCCTGGTAAATGTTCGTGGTTGGGGAGGTGAGCGAGGGGGGGGGCCCCATCCACAAGTTTGCTTTGGGACCCAGGCTTCTCTAGTTACGCCCCTGACTATGATGGAGCTGGCCTGCCATTGTAACCCTATGACAATGTCAGCCTAAAGCAGTTACAATATAACCGAGCCTACCTGCCGTAGTAACCTCCTGACCAAGCCACATCTGCAATGAAAGTTTCATTTGGAACTTCCATCGCAGATTCCAGCAAGAAAGATGGAGTGTCAGACATCTCAGCAGAAACCCAATGGATCCCACTGTAATTAATAGAGTCCATTGTGAAACAGAACCTCCAATGCAGATGTGAACCAGGCCGAACCCTGTAATGAAGACAGCCTGCAATAGTGGCCCTGTAACAAAGCCATCCTGCAATCTTATCCAATAACAGAGCGAGACTGTAATGGCTGTGTAGGGCAGTCACTACTACTGAGGACCTGCCTGCATTTCCGAAAAATAATGGAGACATCCTGCAATTTTGTCCCTATGTTTGTCACTGTGTTGCTTATATTGATTTTATTAATTTGGTTTTAGCATATAGATTGTTTTACAAAATAAAATAAAAATGATGCTCACTTCAACTGAAATCTCAAACCACAAATCAGGAGCTGCCATTGTTTTCCCTCTCCTTTGTCTTCTGTTTACTTTCTGGCCAAAGGGGACACAAATCAGTAGCTGTATTGGTGATTTCCCATTAGATTGGAGCCAGAAATATAACACAATGGGTTTGAGGTGAGGCACTGTAGGTCAGACAGTGTTAAAAGGGGTTTATGATGTGCCCCCAGAGGGAGAGTCTGAGTGGAAATGGTTTAGGTTACAGTACAAAAGATAATACACTTGTCAGTTACAGTGGAAGAGGTTCTTTGACCACCCGCCGGCTGTGGATCAAGGGCAGGCTGCACCTTAAAACTAAAAATACTCACAGGACAAAGAGAGAGAGAAAGGAAGGAAGAGGAAGCACAGAAGTTGAAATGGAATATGGTGAAGATAGAGAGAGATAAAAGAAGAAGAGTTGTGACCCATGCTGCAGCCTTGTTGTGGTAGAGTTACGTGAAGGCTTGGGCTACAAAACCCTGGCATCATATGAAGCACCATGTAAGCTGCAGAGTGACTGGAAGGTTGGCCCAATCACAGAAGACAGGTGGTAAACATCCTTCTCTTGGAAGACAGAGGTGTCCCCATAGCTGAGGAAAGAGAGAGATTCATTATATTTGAGTTGCGAGGAGTGTTCCTCCTTAAGTATAAGTCTGAAGAAAAGGGAAAGTGAGAATCGTTGGTTGATGTACCCCTGTGCTGTACCAGTGTGAAGATTTAACAGAGTGTAACATGTTACAAGAACCTGAGCCATGAGTAAAGCGTGCAAGATCTCTTAAGCTGAAACGGCTCTGTGGTTGATTTTCGGCAAAGGTACTTTATACCTCCAGGCATTCCCAACATTGGTAAGCCTGATGTCTATACACACACACTATATACCTCATGCTTATCTGCTGCTTTACAAGTATTCTGATCAATAAAATTAAGTGGACAACCCCTTTAAGTCTGTAACAGATATACATATGTAGCAAAGCTAAACGTGGCAGATCACGCACCATAACATCATGGCACAGAATGTTATCTCAAATTTTTCAATGCTTTTTAATAGCTTTTGTTGTGATCTAAGAACAGATAACATGGAAAGACAGGACATCGTCAGGTAAACTTTGCTACCTCCATAATGCCAAACACCAACCTATCTTATATCACTACATTAACTTTCCACTTTGCCAGTGGTAAAATCGTTCTTCATATAAGCATTGCACTATATAATAACATTCTGCTGTGTGCTGTTACAGGTATGACTTGAAGCATTTGGTCCCGAATGCAAAATTACCACATGCCATTTCATTTCATTATAAGACAAAGTGGCTCTTGGGTCCTTCTGTGGCACCATGGCCTGGGTGCATTTGCTACCTTTGAACCTGCTACAGCTTCGCTACTGTTCTCTATACTCATAGGCGGTGAATGTGTTAACAAAAGGCTGATGTGAGCTTGAAGATCATATGCCATTTCATTTCTATTAATAAAGCAAAATGATTATAGAAGATTTGGCTGTGGTCCCTATCTTTAGATTGTTTCCCGTAATTTTATGTCTCTGCTTAAAAGTCAATGAAAGCTTTTTCATGCTATTCTTTGTTCCTCACCTTTCGGGATAGAGGTGCACCTGCATTAACCTACTTTATTTCACATAGCCCACATTTTGCAGAGACTGAAATTATTCTTTATTATTGGTAAAATTGGAATTCATTCTAAAAACAAGTGAGATCTGTTAAAAAAAATAACACAACTGCTGCAAGGGAATAGAAATGAATGATGTGAATCTTTTAAAAACATATTCCTTCCATTGATTCAAGTCCCAAGTGTAATACATTGAAAATAGTTTCAATTTAGGTTTGCAGTCATAGTGCAATGTGTTCCATCCCCTGGTAATAGCTTGAGTAAACCATACCTTTATTTTGATGATAGGTTTACTATATAATAGTGGAGTTTTCTAATTTCTTGAAACCCTTCACTTCCATTGTTAAAGAAAACAATTTGAAAAAAACAGCAGCAACACAAAAATAAATGACATCTATGTAATTTTCTGAAGTGGTTTTATCTATTGTTGATCCCAGTATGTGACTAGAGTAAATGAATGTACACTCATAGAATACCCCTGCTCAGGTAGGCCAATGTCTTTAGAGCAGTGAGGCACAAGTGTCGTTCTATTCTCTATTTCATGGCTGGTTTGAAGTGCATACAATGTAGGTGGGTACTCTGGGTGCCACGAAGGACAATTTATTCCTTTTAAAGAAGACCTTTGGCCATTCCTGATAAGTCTATTTGAGTAAATACGTGTATTTCCTGGGAAAAAAAAATGATAGCATCCTAACTTATATCTCTGTGTTATGCTGTTCCTGGAAAGGTGTTGGTTAGCCAGCTCACCACATCCATAGAATCAGTCCCGTTCGTGCACGTGGAGCGTCCAAGGGTGACGTAAGGCACATAGAGGCAGAGATTGGCACAGCACTAGAGGAGGACATCCAAAAGTGTATAATAAAAGTCTTCTTTATTGTGAATCCTTTAAAACCCAAGACATTCAAAAATAGAACAGGTCTAACATGTTTCGGGAGATAGTGCTCCCTTACTCATAGCCTGATACAATGAGCTACACATAGATGTGATATGTGTAGCTCATTGTATTAGGCTATGAGTAAAGGAGTACTTCTTCCCGAAACGCGTTAGACCTGTTCTATTTTTGAATGTCTTGGGTTTTAAAGCATTTACATTAAAGAAGACTTTTATTATACATACTTGGATGTCCTGCTCTAGTGCTGTGCCAAACTCTGCCATTTTGCTGTTCCTCTGTTATTCCTTTTAGAAATGTATTACTGAATCTGTCAACTGGGTGTTGCCAATTAGTTGTTTGTCTTCACACGGTGGGAAGTTCCATAGTTCCATAGTTTGTAAGGCCGAAAAAGACAGATGTCCTTTTTGAACTCTTGTTAGTGAATTTATCATGACAAGTTTCTCTGGCAGAGAGTTCCACAGGCTCACTGCTCTTACAGTAAAGAATCCCTTTCTATGTTTATACAGAAACTGCCTTTCCTCTAGGCATAGATGATGCCCCCTTGTTCTAGATACAGTCCTGGGTATAAATAGATCTTGGAAGAGACTTCTATATTGACATTTAATATATTTATACATATTTATTATGTCCCCCGAAACGTTTTTTTCTCTAAACTAAATAACCCTAATCTTGCTAATCCACCCAGTCCTTTTATTGTTTTTGTTGCCTGCCTTTGAACCTGTTCAAGCTCTACAATGTCTTTCCTGTGAACTGGTGCCAAAAACTGTGCACAGTATTCCATGTGCGGTCTAACCAATGATATGTATAATGGGAGAATAATGTTCTCATTATGTGCATATATGCCCCTTTTAATACACCCCATAATCCTGTTTGCCTTGGCAGCTGCTGCCTGACATTGGCTGCTACAATTAAGTTTACTGTCCACGAGGATTCCCAAGTCCTTCTCCAGGTCACTTTTACCCAGCGTTTTTCCGTTTAACAAGTAGTCATATAATGGATTTTTAGTCCCCATGTGCATAACCTTGAATTTATCTGTGTTAAACCTCATCTGCCACTTCTCTGTCCAGGCCTCCAATTTATCCAGATCCCTTGTAATAACACATTATCCTCTATTGGGTTGATAAGCATTGTCCAATTAGCATTGACAGAGTCAGTGTGTGCAAAGACACCCCCCTTCCAATTGGTAATACCCATCTGACAGATTCAGTAATACATTTCTAGAAGGAAGCACATAGGAACAGCTTAACCCAGAGTTATACAAGAAGATTTGATCCAGAATTGTTATTTCACATGGAACAAGAGTATTTACTACACAGAGCTGTCAGAAGTCACAGGTCCTCATTAAATGTCTTTCTAGCATTCCCTGAGGGAATCCACGTATCTGGATGGTACAAATCCATACATAAAATACATGTTCAGCAGTGCCAAACAGGCATGTTGCTAGCATTTCAGTTAAGTGATTGTCTATTCAACAAAACCAACCTGAACCTCAAGAGCTAAGAGTAAGTAGAATCCACTTTCTAAAGGGCACCTGCCTTAAGCATCAGCTGAGTTTGTCCTGATTAAACTCTTCACTTGGACCTCTAGAAAACATTACCTAAGCTGACCTCATAATATACAGATATAGAAAAGTTTATTTAGTAGAGATTTCTTACTGTAGCTACTACTCTGATCTTTGGACACAACAAAACCAATGGAAAATGCAGTAAAAGTTGAGCTTTTCTGTGACATTATTATTTGGCTGTTAATTATTAAGTTAACCTTTGCTACATCTCTATGTTTCTGCAATCCATTGTGTTACTGGGGTTGTCCCATTTGAAAAACCCATTTTCATACACCCTGTTTTTGAATTCTGGGTTAATAGAGGAAGGTCCTTTGTTTAGGAGCCCCAACTTGGCCACAGTGGAGAGCAACTACAAAGAGCATCTCACTTTGGAGGACTTGTTCTGTCCTGCATCACATAGGCGATTCATTAGCTTGATTAGGTGTCGTTTAATTCATTATTTCTACTGTGATATCAATCTGCTCAGCTCCTCATGTTCCATTCCATGCTGCCTGCAAAGCAGATTGTATATTTTATGTTGAATATTTTAGGTTTTGTTTAAGTGTTTATGAAATAATATTTAGTGCTACGATGCTTGATCATTAAGGCTAAGTTCACATGGCTTATTCACGCCGTAATTGCAGGACGAATTTCGTGTATCCCGCCGGGATAATGTGGATGTCCCTTACTCCCCGCTTGCGAAATCCGGCGAGCGGGGAGAAGAGATGGAATCCATAGTTCTCTATAGAGAACTGTGGATTACCGTAATGACTGGGACGGATTTCAGCCATATTGGAGCAAAATACGGCGCGCAATACGGCTGAATTCCATCCCAGAATAAGCCGTGTGACATGCCCTTAAAAGTAAAATGCACCAAAATTAATAGAATGGATTCTGTGAGTAACAATGTACCTAATGGCTCCTGTACTCCTATGGGAAGAATTAAATGGACGCACTCTCCTAATCCCCTGGGAAAAGATGTCATGACCTTGCTACGTTTCTACTTTTTTTTTGCAAACATTCTGTCACCCATGGAGACCACATCTCTTTCTGCAGGTTTTAACCATTTATTTTAACATTGGTAAGAGCAATCTGAATGAATACCCTCTCTATAGGGGCCCAATATCATCTACATGGGCTGCATCAACTGAGCTACATGTTTTATACTCTAAATGTAATCAATCATGGATGTCATATATTTGGATTTTTCTAAAGCATATGATACTCTGCCACATAAAAGGTTGGTAAGTAAAATGAGAACACTTGGACTGGGGAAAAATGTTTGCAAGTGGGTAAGCAACTGGCTCTCTGATAGAAAACAAGGGGTGGTGCTTAATGGTACATACTCAGACTGGATCCCTGTTACTAGTGGGGTACCATAGGGCTTAATATTGGGCCCAATTCTCTTTAATATATTCAATCATGATCTTACACATGGATTGCACAGTAGAATATCAACCTTTGCAGATGATACTAAGCTCTGTAAAGTAATCAAGACGATAGAGGATAATGTTCTATAACAAAAGAATCTAGACAAGTTGGAGGTCTGGACAGAGAAGTGGCTGATGAGGTTTAACACTGATAAATGCAAGGTTATACACATTGTAAGTCAAAATCCATTCCATGATTACTTGTTAAATGGAAAAATGCTGGGTAAAAGTGACATGGAGAAGAACTTGATCCTGGTGGACAGTAAACTTAATTGTAGCAGCCAGTGTCAAGCAGCAGATGCCAAGGCAAATAGGATCATGGGGTGTATTAAAAGGGGCATAGATGCACATGATGAAAACATCATTCTCCCATTATAGAAGTCAGTGGTCAGACCACACATGAAGTATTGCGTACAGTTTTGGGCACTAGTGCACAGGAAAGACATGGTAGAGCTTGAACAGGTTCAAAGGCGGGCAACAAGAATAATAACAGGACTGGATGGACTACAATACCAAGAAAGATTAGCAAGATTAGGGTTATTTAGTTTAGAGAAAAGATGGCTTCGGGGGGACATAATAAATATGTATAAATATATTAAAGGTCAATATAGAGATCTCTCTCAAGATCTATTTATACCCAGGACTGTATCCAGAACAAGGGGGGCATCCTCTACACCAAGAGCAAAGAACGTTGCTACATAAACATAGAAAGGGATTCTTTACTGTTCGAGCAGTGAGACTGTGGAACTCGCTGCCAGAGGAACTTGTCATGGTGAATTCAATAACAGAGTTCAAAAAGGGTCTGGATGCATTTCTAGAGTATAATAATATAACAAATTATAGTGAATAGGATTCTGGAGAAGGGACGTTGATTCAGGGATTTATTCTAATTGCCAGATTGGAGTCGGGAAGGAATCTTTACCCTAAAATGAAGACAATTGGCTTCCTCTCGATCAATACTTTAGCACAATATGGCGAACTTGATGGACGTCTGTCTTTTTTCGGCCTTAGAAACTATGTAATCTCAATCATTCATCGTGAAAATGGTGAAACTTGAAATCAAATCACAAAGTATATTAGAAAGTTAAAAAACTATACATAATACAATATATACTTTGCAGGGTATAAACTGAAGCAGTAAAAGAGACTACTAAAAAGCAGTTACGTTTTTACACAGCACTAAACAATGAGTAAAAAGACAAATTAGTAGATCGTTTGGGGACTTTTCCAGAGAAATTTATTTTGTGCATGTCTATACTTGAGTTCTTGCAGCAGCCAACAATTATCCTTTATATTGTCCTACAAATATATCCTCGCCAAGGGGCCTATGCTTAATCTTATTGTCTTCTCCCTGATGGGGCAAACAGTTAAACCTGTCCGTTTTTATTTCGGTATTTCAGTCTGTAACCCTGGTGTCAATTGAATATTGATTTTTTAATACGTTTTCTAAGTACCTGGCACTATGCCACAACAGGGAAGTAGGTGAGGGGTGCACGGCTGATCAAAGCCACAGATCAGTGTAACCAGATTAACAAATCACCACAGCTATGACAGGAATGGTCAGAGTATATAGACATCAATCATAGGATTGATGTCTTAAATGACAAATTGCACACAAGAAAAAGGAAGAAAGGTAGAAAATACATTCACAGTGAAGCAGAGTCAGTGGTTTCATAACCTTTTTATTATTAAAGGGGTGGTCTGCTTTGGAAACAAATTTTAATATCTTATTTCAGGAGTTTCTGTATTGGGCAAAGATCCCTTATTTTAGCTAGAGTAAGAGCAGCCACTTAGAGCGTATCTGGCTCAGGACGACCAGACAGCCCATTCATTTCTACTAGAACTTTGTAATGTTCCATCTACCCTGTGGTTCCATCTACCATTAGCTGCAACTTTCCAGAGCAGATTGTATCTGGTCGTTTGGGAGTCTAAGGGTATGTTTACATGGCTTAAAATGCCACGTATTTGGGCACGTATTTCACTGCGTATTACGCTTAATACGCAGTGGAATGCACGCCGCGATTACGGTAATTCATAGCTCTCTGAGGCTATTTTCACACGACGTAATCTGGGACGTATCTCAGACCGTATTTCGCGCCGTAATGCGCTTAATACAGGGCGAGACACATCCCAGTCATTATGGTAATCCACAGTTCTCATAGAGAACTATGGATTCCGTCTCCTCTCCCTGCTCGCACAATACGCCGAGCGGGACGATAAGTGACAGGTCAATTATTCACGGCGTATATGCGCCGTGAATAATGAATGGCCAGCCCCCCCGCCCTGCCCCCACTCCCAAGAAATACGTCCCGCGATTATTGCCGTGTGAACATAGCCTTAGAGAGCCATGGATGATGCATCGTCCCACCGTGCGGACAAAACGATCGTAAGGTACGCACGGGGAGAGAAGTGACACGTCAGTTGTTAGCGGCGACTATGTGCCGCTGACAAGGCATGTCTATTGGGCCCCCCCAAGCCCCTCCCCCGTGCTTCGGGAGTATGCGCTTATCAGCGCATGGTCCCAAAACACCTGGCGTATTGCTTGTGAACATGACCATCAATGCAATACCAACAGTGATTAGATTTTTACCAGGGTACAACTCTAACACAAACACCGTCAACATTGGAGAATCCTTTTAACAGTAAAAATAGTATTAATAATAATAAAAAATATTAAAAATGAGAGAGGTTGGCTGACTTATGTTTATTTATTAATTTTAATGTATTCTTACTCAAAGTAAGCATTGACAAACGGTGTGATTCCTTTTCTTGTACAGGACATATATCCTTAATTTATATCAATTGTCCCAATTTAAAGCCTGAGGCATTGGAAGCCACTCTCTTCAACTGGACAGAAATTTGTGAAATAAACATCGTTCCTGCACATACTTTACAAGCATATTTCGTCTTTTTTTTTTCTTCTTTCTCATATATACACATAGAGGCGGATATATATGTACCTTGGCACTTTTCAGGCACATGGACAGACAAAAGTGCAACAAATTTAACAAGAGGGATGTGTCATGTAAACTGCTTTGTGATCTCCATAACTGTACTTCACTTCATGTGCGGCTTGCTCTATTTTAGTAAACAGGACTGCCACAGGACTGTTGTCAGGATTGGTGGGGTTATCAGCAGCTGGAGACCCACAAACAATGTTTTTATTGGTCATAAAATCTTTGAAGGAAATCCCTTTAAGTACAGTAAAACACATCAGAAGGTGCCAAACACCATATTATATAGGTCACTCGCTTAGATGGGTAACAAAAATGCTAAAAATGCAAATTAACTTCCAGTAGCTATACAGCCTACATTATCATCTTCTACATCTGGCTTATAATATACCTTATAACAAGAGGTAAAATGACAACTTACACTTGGTGACCACTCCTTCCAGTCTTATAATGTTTGGATGATCAAACTGGCCCATGATGCTGGCTTCTCCAAGAAAGTCTCTCCTCTGCTTCTCAGCATACCCAACTTTTAGACTCTTGATAGCGACACAAATCTCTCTTTTACTGGGTAGCTTTAGGCGCCCACTGCACACTTCTCCAAACTCCCCTGTCAAGACATAAAGCAAATCACCTTCGTATGTGGTCAGGTACACCATCATGAATTCAGAAACATACTTTATACCTTACTCATATGCTCTACATCTATCGCCGGCTTTGTTCTGCAAACTCTTACTAAACCTCAGATAATGCCCATGTAAGAATGCTTACAATCTTAATTCACTTTAAGGGGATGTTCACACGGCTTATTTCAGGGCATATTTCGAGGCTTAATTGCGCTGCAATGTGTCCCGAAATGCGCCCTGTAATTACAGTGATCATAGCTCTGATTGAGAGCTATGATTACCTGCCTTCTTCCCACCACGTATTGAACGCCGGGGGAAAGAAGTCACATGTCAGGGATAATGAAAGTGAATGGAACTGGCCGGGGGCCGCCCCACCTGCACTTTAGGAGAAAGTGCTGATCAGCGCGTTCTTCTAAACACATGGTGTCTTGCGGCGCGCACAGATACGCACTGCAAGACACCATGTGAACATACCCTAAGAATGAAGAAAAAGTGGAGATCTGTCATCACTAAGCTGAATCTTGTATGAACAATTAACTATTATGAGCGGATGCACTGACATGGCAAGACTATCATAGCATGTTATAAAAAGGCATTAGAAACAGGTATGACTTAAAGGGGTTGTCTCACCATGCTGTTTCAAAAAGCCAAAACTAGCTTTCATTCATGCATCCTCTCTCTTCAAGGTCAGGCTGTGGGTGGTTTTATGGCAGTGATCAGCATAATAGCTCCGTAATGAAAGGTCTGCTAATTATTCTGACATAAAAGTAGCAAATGTTTATCTAAAGTCCAAAGAAGCTTCAGAACTAAAATAAACAAAAGCAATTAGTCTTCCTTGTTTGTTAGATCAGATAACACTCAAGTTCTCAAGGTCCCAACAGACCTGTGTGCTGACTTGTGTGATTTACATAATCCCTGTTTTCAGATTAGAAAAACAGCAGGGAGAGCAGGGCAGAGCAGGTCAGTAACCTAGAGAAACCTAAGTGCACTTGGAGCTGATAAAATCACTTTTATCTCCTCAACAGAGGAAAATAAACGCATCAATATTTTTGGAAAACTTCTTCATTTACTGTTTGAATCTTTGCAGTGAGACAATCCCTTTAAGCTGCATGTGAGCCTGTGGTAAAAAGAGCCTTTGGCACAGTGATCTTCTTGTCTACCAAACCTTTGACAAATTTTTTCTCAAGTATATGATTTGGATTTTAGTCATATGATAAAATAATCATAAAGGGTTCAACAATATGCTCAAAACAAATGCATCAAGTAGAACATATGTAAGGATTAACAGAGCTAGTACAAAAGTTTCTCTCTAACATATAATTTCTCTTACATACAACTTTACAACTTTGGTGTCTCGAACTCCAGCCCCCTCCTCCCCTCCTACCCATGTAAGTCTTAACTAGCTCAATAAGAGTACCAAAAAACTTTTGACTTTACAATGTACAGCATGTAGTCATGGACTCAACTAGCCTAGTTGACCATGGCATCTGCTTATGTTTTGCAGGTTGTTTCTTCTTAGGAACACAACCTACCTTTCTTGTTTAGTTGTTTCCTTTTGCAGAAACACATTATATTTTTGAGTATTTTATGTACTTTTTGTTTCCCTTGTATCATGTGAAATGCAAGGACAAGGCCATCATTTGATTAGCACCCTTGTTATTCTTATTAATTATCTGGGTTTATAGGTTGTCATGAATTAAAAAAACAAAAAAACACAGGTCAACTGAACCCGTGGATCCCACATAGATTAGTTTATATTTTAATAGATAACATTATCTTTTTAGAAATGTTTTAATAAGTAGCTATGTATATATGATAGTAATTATAAGAAAACATATCATAGTGTTATCGTATTATTATTCTTATTATTATTATTATTATGAAAATCTTGATATGGGCCACCAAATGTATGAAAAATATTGTAGCTTGAGACGTATCATTTCTTTTCTTCTCATCTACAAGTAATTTACATAACACAAATCCCAAAATGCTCACTAGAAAATAAACACTTGAAGTGGGGAAGCAAATAGTGGGCACAGTGGGCAACCATTTTTTTCTGGTCACACACAAGTCCTGCACTTTATATCCTGGAGAAATATGCATTCTGTTTCTCTTGAAATTATGTGCACTATTAATGTACTGACTTGTCTACTCCAGAGTACACGGAATTCAAAAGGGCAAGGGTCCTGCTCTTAGCTGTCCTGTATCGAATTGAGAATCTGCACCATTCAAATGTGATAAAGGAGCTTTGCGTAACAAAGTCACGGAGTTGGGACTTGTTCTTGTCCCACTTCAATGAAAGGAAACATCTTGGTACTGAATGGGTAATGGACAGAGAAGCATTAATCAGGACTGTACTCTCTACAAAGGTACTTAAGATCCTTCTATGGGAAGGAGAAACTAATGTGATTGGGGATGTTGCTGATCAAAAGCCCACTCTGAGGAACGATGATGTGGAGGAGAAAGCTTCTAATCTAGAGGATCTATAATGGAAAGGGGGGATTTTGAAATAAAAATTGTCATAGTAATATTGTTGACTGATAGATAGACAGACAGACAAATAGACAAATAGATAGATAGATCAGAATAGAGACAGATAAATATAAAAAATAATTGATAAATAAAAAAGTGTAATAAAGGCCAACTGAATACATAGTCCCACTAGGTCACAAACTGATTTGGTATAGAACTAAACCAGGAACAGGAAAATAAGAAATTGTTTGTTCTTCAGCTTTAACCCTGCAAAGGGGTATAGATGTTTCCAGTGGGAGCTGCCAAGTCACTAACTCCAGAGTAGTCTCCATTAACACCTACACGTAGAGGTGCATTGAACACCAAGTTTTGGTACTAAAGCAGTGGACAAAAACCATAGTTAGATGGAGCAAGGGTCAAGGCTGGCAGTGTTCTTTTGTAAACGGAGCTCCAGCAGAGGTCAAGGTTGGCAACAGACAGGAAAACATGGTCAGGAAAACAAACCGAACAAGGAAAGCAGGAACAAATCCACACAAAGGAAGAGTGGGAAAAAAGGAAACTTATTGCTCATTTGCAGAGCATTGTGTAAAGGATCTAGTTTATATAGTCAGGTTGGTCAATGGGTCTGTAGATGATATGAATTTCACCATTAGCAATTTGCATCAGACACGCCAGAACCTGGACATAAATGTAAGAACAGCTCCAAAACCTGTCTCTAAAAGAAGAGCATAGAGAGTTTGAGACAACAAAGAACTATGGATAAAGAGAATACACATTTAAACTCCTAAAAAGCCAACTCTGCCTCTGGGGTCTAACTCCTGGAGATGAGCCCTTTTCAGGTGATGTGAACAAAAGATGCCATTAAAGAGAAGAAATAAGGGACAAACTGTTGATAGTGACATGCAAATCCTAAGAACCACTAAGTGGCTGTAAGAGCTTGAGAATGAAGACAACTGAGAACCGCAGACAACTTTTCAGGATTCATCTGTAAGCCTCAGTCAAATTATATAGCCCAAAAAAGAATCGCAGGTGGTTCAATTTAAAGATTAATTTTTCAAGTTTCTGTTTGGTCCATTTCACAATGAGTGGAAATGGTGAAAACAAGGTTGTTATAAAAGTAAACCACCACACAAATATGGAAAAGGTCCCAGAAGATTTTGACAAATTCTTGAAACACGGTTGAGGCATTAAAAGTCTAAAAAGTATCACCAAATACTGGAAATATCCATCAAAAGCATTGGATGCCACCTTCCAACTGATGAATTAATTTGAATAATGAATCTGCCTGCAGAACTGGAATACAAAAATGGTTTTATAGGCAACTGACACCCCTGGAAAGACAGAAAAACTAGAAAAGGAAGTTTTGTCTATAATAGTGTTCCCTACTAGCCCTAGAAACTGGAGTTTACCAACAGGAAAGAGATCTTGAGCTCACAAGTGCTCATCTGGAGAAACTAGTGCAGGAACTTGCAAAGGCCTTTGAAAGGCGAGAGGCAGCCTTGAAAAGCATCAGAAATGGTTGGTCTTAAGGAATCCTTTAAAGAACCTTACATATGTTGACCCAGTTGGCTGGCAACTTAAGATTATTTATGAAGAAGGTAATTTATGACCTACCAACTCATCCTTAATCCATCCATCATCCCAAAAAAGTGGCCACCAAAGCCTCATTATTTCAATTCAGTTCAGAAGCTGGGGATGAAATTGAACGGTTTATTGACAAATAAAAGAGGTGCCTTGGTGCAAATGGAGGATAAAAGAGGCAGCAAAAAAAGCATTTGAAACTGCCCAAACTAAAATCACTAATGACCTAATAACTGCCAAAGCCTCACATCACTTTTCTTTGCTTCTCCATCTTGTCTTGTTCTCTGCCTTTTACACAGTTGACCACTCCCTACTGCTACAAATTCTCTTATCCCTTGGTATCATAGACTTGGCCTTTTCCAGTCGAACATTTAGCATTCATCCCTCTTTCACTTCTTCCTCTTCTCTGCTGGTGTCCCTCAAGGTTCAATCCTGCGACCCCTACTCTTCAACTATACCATTGGTTTTCAACAAGAGGGAAATTCGCCCTGGGGGGAATTTGTGGATTCTGAAGGATAAGGGCAGCAGGGGATTGGAAATTATTCAGCAAAGTATAAGCAAATATTTTTTTATATTATTTGAAATGCACATTTTCAACTTTTAGACAGTCTTGGGAAGGGAGAAATAATATTGTGAACAATGGTGAAAATGGAAAATGCCGCAAAAAACGTTGAGAACCAGTGATCAATACTCTTATACAATCAAATGGCTTTCAGTTCCACTTTTACACCAATGACACTAAAATTTACCACTCTGACCTAATTGGAATGTTCTACTTTCCATGGCATCAGGCTGCCACAGCCTCCTTTTCCTACTGCTTTCTAAAACATAACCAGGAGAAAATGTAGTTCATTATCTTTCTCCTTTCGCATAACCTCATTACAAGATTTTCTATCAAGGTTGATGGCTCCATGCTTTGCCTAGTCCCACAAGTCCACTGCTTTGGGATAACCTTTGACTCTGCCCAGGACTTCAAACCAAAATATCTACGTTCTAACAACTTCCTTTCACATTCACCTCAAAAACATTTTTCAAATTAACTTTTTTCTTAACTTTGACTTTACAAAAATACTAATTTATACCCTCATCATCTTGTACTTAGACTACTACAACGTCCTTTTCTGTGGCCTATCAAACACTCTTGGTCTTCTCCAATCCATTCTGATGTCTGCTCCCTGGTTAATCCACCTCTCTTCTCATTACTCCTTTATCTCTCTCCTCTGCTAATCCCTCCACTTCCCAGCTGATTCAGTTCAAACTATTAACTATGACAAACAAGGTTCTATATAACCTGGAACTTGCTACCCCAACAAAACAGACTCTCCTTTACCATTGAAGTATTGTAAAAAAAAACTGAAAATCTATTTATTCAGGATAACGTACATCCATCTGCTGACTACACTACCAGACAAAAAGCTCCTTCCAAATTTAGCAAAATCCAAGCTGAGATTTTTACTTTTAATAATTATTTAAAATAGTAATATTTGACAACATATCTAGAAAATGTAGAAAAGTAGGTAAGATACTTATTAAATACAATAGATTAGTCCATCTTGTGCAAAACTTTAAGGATTGGAGAGGGATAGCTAGACGCTTGGGCCGTCTGCACACCCGTGCGACGTTTCAAAGATTAGTGGTTATTCTTCGAAACATCGCACGGGTGTGCGGATTGCCCAAGTGTCTAGCTGTCCCTCTCCAATCCTTAAAGTTTTGCACAAAATGGACTAATCTTTTGGTTTTGATAAGTATCTTACCTACTTTTCTACGTTTTCTAGACATGTTGTCAAATATTACTATTTTAAATAATTATTAAAAGTAAAAATCTCAGCTTGGATTTTGCTAAATTTGGATATATGTTTGGGGTTTGGGAAACCCACACAGATCGACAAAAAAGGTAGATACTATTAATGTATGAACAGGAATATTGCAAAATATAAAAAGCTCCTTCCCTCATAATATTTGATCTCCTTATAAAATACACAAGCTTCTCTGGTCCTGGACCCCCCCCACCACACACCCATACAACCACACACCGCACACCCACACACACACACCTTTTCACATCTCTCCTTACTCTCAGCTATCACTCATTGCTCCAAGCTGCAGTCAGTCAGTTCAAAAATGCTGAGTCCCTCTCTGAGAGACTTATCTCTTTCAGTGGAATTTGTTTACCTAACTAAATGAAAAGCTTTCACCTTTTAGAGCTCTGTAGCCTTGCGCACTAAAATTTTTAAACGTTCAGCACTCATGTCACTGTAACAGGATCAGCTAGAAATAGCAAAGTTGATATACCAATCACTGCTATTAAACCATCCACAGCCTAACCAGGAAGTGTGAGTCCGAAGCTTCCTGTGACTCTGTGAAACAGCATGATGACAAAACTCTTTTAAGGTGAAGAGTGCACTTGTTGAAGAACCCACGGAAAGTCTTAGGCTTTTCATTTCAATTTTATGAAGGTGAAGATGGATTAAGACCTGGACTGCTTGGAAACAATAGCACAGGAACAAGTCAAGGCAGTTGTAGGTACAAAAGAGGGGAGGAGAGAAGGTTTCTTGTTATGCTGCAATGTTCTGGAGGGCCTGAGAAATCTGGTACTAGAGAATATGAACAAAATAAAACATCAGAAACAATAGAAACTGAAATTTAAAAGGGTCAAACACCTGAGCACACTGTGAGGCTGGACAAGCAGAGAAATCCCCATGTTGCTTCAAATTAAGTCTTGCCTTAGGCATGCAACTTACACCAAGTCATGGTATCAAGGCAGTAAGCAGAACACATAGTTGGATAGAGTAACGGTCAAGGCTGGTAACGATTATAATTGGAGAGCAGCCTGAGGTCAGGGCAAGCAGAAGACAGAAGAATGCGGTCAAAAACAACAGCTAACTGAGAAAAGCAGGAAAAAGACACACCAATGCAGACCGTAACCAAAGCACCTTCATGCTGCACTGTAGAAAGGATCCTTATAGAGACTGAGGCTGGGGTCAGGGGCATTTTTCATGTACTGGCCCTTTGTGAGGATAAGAACCAAGACAAGTGTGCCAGTCACAGGTGGAGAGTGGTGGCTGGGAGCTGAATGCCAGGCAGTTCAGTAGTGGATGGAGAATTTTTACAGATAGATATTTCATAGAATATTAGTTACATGGATATTTTTAGATATGTATTTTAAATGGACTCTACACAAAAGTTAAACATAGTTAAATTAGGAAAAGATGCACAGATATATAAGTGGAGAAACAGATACAGCTAGAGAGGTAGACAAATAGATCTGTAGATAGGTATAAGATAGATAGATAGACAGACAGACAGACAGACATATTTCAGTATAGGTTAGCAACAGACAAAGATATAAATTAATTGATAGAAAACAGGTTATTAAATACACCATAATCTTATTTTTTCAAAAAACCTGCAGTTTTTATTAACTATTTAAGAAAGAGCCTTTGTATTATTTTAGATAGCTTTTGCTAGGTGATAAGATTGATGACTTTGAAGCTAGGACAATTTACCAGCTGTCATTAGGTGTCACAGAAGTCATGCACTTACCTGCACCTATCACCCGCTCTATACGGATATTGGAGACATCAATCTCTTTAGCAAAGTCCCGTACAGCCTGATTGGGATCCTCATATGTGTGTGGGTGGATATAGGTTCTACTCCCAGGCAGCTTCACTAGCAACACAAAAACATATAGGTTAAACGAAACCTACACTCTCTCCTTATATATATGCAGCAGAACACCTGGGCACTACCCTTACTTGAATACATTGTCGTGATCAGTAGTTTGCAAAATATGTCAATAGGTACCAGATACTTTCCGTCATAACAATTTAACCTTAATACATTGTAACTTGTGTCCATAAGACATCACAAACAGTGATACATTGTCATTAATTTGATATGACAATCAAGCTGATATTGGGGGAGCGGTTGTACATAGCTTGATAAACATATCGACATAAGACACAAGACGTGTGAACAGAGGTGTATTGTAGCTTGTGGTGCATTGGTTCGTTAGCACAACATCATATCTTATTGAAAGACAGATGAAACCTTGTTTAATGTCCCTCCACTGATGTGTCAGAGCCAGGCCTCTTTCATCGACACTGGGCACTAATGCAAGCAATCCAATTACTCTTATGTCACAGGTGTATATACCACATCTGCTCGAACCCTAGTCTTATCTAACCGCACACAGAAGCTTCATGCTCAGCAAGAGACAAGGAGAAAATAAACTTGGTTCATTTAGGCCTTGAATTGTTGTCATGTGTAGATCACGAAATAAGATGGTTGCTTTGAGACCAAAACCGGTTCCGCTCTTGAGAGTTACACACGTGATGCACAGTATGGTGCTTGAAATATATTATCTGTCCCAAGCTATTTCCAAAAAAATGATGTGCAGGTCACTTTTAAAAAAAGAGATAAGGTTTCCTTTTCTTCTAACTGTTACTTTGAGTTTGTTCAGAGCAAAAGACTGTGGAAATGTGTAAAATGAAGGAAATGATTTAAACTTCAAGATGTTCTTTTTTTGTTTAAAATGGTATTTTACACCCATAGTCAATGATCTAGGCTCTAACGACACCATAAAACACGACAAACACTATAATAACACTGAACAAAACGATGGGCGACAGTTAAGTGTTACACACGTCACAAATAATGATGCCACATAGTCAAAGAGTCCAACTGAACCTACAGAGTATAAAATAACAAGGACAATGTGTATATATATATATATAGCCAGAGAAGAAATGTAAAGTTGTAAAGTTCATGGTTCTCAAAATCTGATTCATCCCCCGAATATATGTCCTTTGCAGTACTCTACCCCTCAGACAAGTAGAGAGACTTTGCACTCTTATAGTTATACCCCTGTATTTGTACAAATCATAGCTCTGTTGATGCAAAATAAAATTGTAAGATCTTTATTACTGGATACATAGCTTAACATATACAACAATAAAACAGTTACACAAATGTAGAATCAGGTACAGACACGAACAGTACAAACTCAGGACATTTGAGAATCATTAGTTTTGGAATGTATCCATGTTCACAGCAACACACAGAGTCAGAACTAGAATTTATAGGGCCCCAAAGTACAATGAGATGGGCCCCAACTATCTTATGATAGGAGTCTGAAACCGCATAAGTAGCAATACTTGAATGTAAGGATATTTTTTACAAAAAGGTACATTGGGCTTTATTTATCAAAACTGTCTAACAGTATGACTGTCCTGGTTGTCCATAGCAACCAATCAGAGCTCAGCTTTTATTTTTCCAGATCAGTTTAAAAAACTAAAAGCTGAACTGTGATTGGTTGCTATGGGCAACAAAGACTGTCATACGGTTAGACAGTTTTGATAAATGAAGTCCAATATTCTTGAACCTGAGTAGGCCCACTTGGTCTCTGAACCTCATAGCAGATGCTATGGCTGTAGGTACGCCCATGAAAACGCATATGTATATGTTCTCTATCCTCATAGCTTGAACTGAGGAATATCACACTTGTTATTATGCTTGTAGATAGAGAGTATAAATGCACCTGCTGACGGGGCCGTACGGCTGTACCATTTGACGTGGTTTTATAATTGACTGTAAATGGTAGTTTCGAGAAATGGTTCAAGCACAGGCACTATTCATTAACTGGTAGAGAAGTGCTGGAGATCTAAAATGTTTGTGTGGTAAATTCTGCAAGCACGAGTCATGGCTGGGAGAAGACGTCATGGTGGTCTGGACCAGATGGAGAAGAAAAGGGAAAGAGAACGAATCATTAGAAAAGGGAACAACTCACCAGAGAAGGAAATGACTCATCAGCGAAGACGTCACATGTGAGTCCCTGGATGTAACTTTATTGTAATCATTTATATGTGTGCAGAGCACCTGTATACAACTGGTATCTACCACTACATGGTCATTGTATATCAGTAATATTGGTCTTAGTATAATGGTTTATATTCAGTAATGGTACTGTGTATTATTCAGTCACTATGTGGTGTGGTGGTATTTTTCAGTGATAATATGTGGCGGTATTATTAAACCACTATACGGTGGTGATATGGGGTCGTGATGTGGTAGTTTTTGGTCTCAGTGGAATTATTGGTAATATTGGTCTTGGAATGCTGATTTTTTTATAGCAACATTATTTGGTATCTGTATGACCATTATTTAGTGGTTTTATACTTAGTACCTTGTATATTTTTTTTTTTTACATATAATATATCATTTATGGAGGAGGACATATATATATTTATACCTTTTATGTTTACCACCCGGTTTCCCGCTGCAATTAGGTGAGAGATACTCAGAAGCTCCAGTGCCCTATCTTGATTACAGGTTAGTGTGATATCATTTCACCGGTCTGTTTAAGTTGAAGCGGGACCAGGGGGGGGGGGGGGGGGTGCCACACAGGTGGCAGAGGCAGGGAGGCACAGTACAGAAGCTTTGGGATGGGCTACTAGACTCAACTTCTCTGGTGGGCCATAGACACCCCAGTCCGACACTGTATATATTGATCTTCTGTTTGTAAGAAAAAATCTACAAAAATTAAAATTATGTTCTTAGTATACTTTTTGATCAAACTGTGGTGACAATGTTGCTGTGATGCTGTGCAAGTAAGGTAGTTTGACTTATAGGCAGGGGGCTTGGTGTGGCAGCAGAGGTGTTGTTGGCCCAAATGGGTCTCTCCCCTTGCTGGTGTTGTTGTTGATGCTGCAGTAGTGGTCGCCATGCGGTGCTACACCTATCACACAGGTGTCAAACTGCAGCCCTCCAGCTGTTGGGAAACTACAACTCCCATCATGCTCACTGTTATAGATTATACAAATCCATGATGGGAGTTGTAGTTTTCCAACAGCTGGAGGGCCGCAGTTTGACACCCCTGACCTATCAGGCACCATGGTCACTGTGAAGTGCAAGTGGGTTTATAAAGTTTGATCAAAATATGTGCTAAGGACCCCAGAGCATTAGGGTACATATCCCTATGGATACCTCCGACCTAGTGATAACGTATGAACCCAGCCATACTCGCAAAACCGAGCACCTTTAACAGTCAATAAGAAAACCACTCTTAACCGTGGGTAGGTCCACATGGTTATTGGTCCCATCCTGCCCGCATCTTAGCCACGTTTCTTTTTCTACATACTACTGTATCCTTATAAATGGAAACTGACAGACAGCCTTTGAAAGCTGTTAAGGTATTGGAAATACTTTTTGTGAGATATTTTTACTGCAAATGAGGAAGTTTTTGAAATGTTTTTCTCTTCACTGTTCGTGTTTTATTACATTGCTGCTTTGTTAGTATTGCTACTTTCTTATTACTCCATCTTTTATTTTAGAAAATACAAAATTAGACAAAAACAAGGAAACAGGATTCAGCATTTGTCTCAGTCACGACAGAAATGCTCCCATATCGTTAATTATTTAGAATGTATTACCCAGAAGAGATTTATAAATTCTTTGAAATTCGTATTTCCTACCTTATGAATATTCTCAGGCTCCTATAATGTTTCTTAACTTGTCAGAAAGTTTCCATGTAAAGGTCTGTTAAGTTTATACATCCCACATTTTAATTTCCATGAAAGAATCTGCCTCTACTGTATTTTATAGAGAGCATCTATAAGATGCAGATGGTAATCTGCTCTAGCTTGGTGCTCTTTTCAAAAACATGTGTTTTATGGTAATTTTCCCGGAGAAAATCACTAGGCTACTGCATGTCTGTAAAAATAGGAGTTACACCAGTGACCACTTCAGTATGGGAGGTGCCGTCATTTGAAAGTAATGCATTAGTTTGAACATTGCTCCAAGTAGGATACCTAAACGTTCAGTGGGTGTTATATACATTCTCCATATTGAAGGGGATGCCCAGTGTCAGATTCCCTGAATTTAAAGTTAGCTTGTATTTCTTTATAGGCCAACAAGCAATTTATCTCATTGATAATTCTCTATTTCACTTAAAGGGGTTGTCTCACTACATTGATTCCTTTTACCTCATTCCTGTTTTCTTGGTTTCACTTTGAATTCAGGGGCGTGTTTACTGGCTTCCACTAGGCTGCAGTAGAAGCCAGGTCTGTAGCTATAGCATCCAGTGCTGGCAGCCTATCAGGGGAGATCAAACAGGCCTGTATCTATAGCGACCTGAGGTGCCTATCAGGAGAGATCAAACAGGCCTGTATAGCGACCTGAGGTGCTGATGCAGTCCATACAAGAGGGGATACCTCAGAATAGGTAGGACACTGTTAATGGACACATATTGCAAAGTGACTTGTTTTTGCAAGATCTTTAACATAAAAAGCAATCCTTGTAGTGAGACAATCCCTTTATAGAAGACCTGAAACATCTCCTGATCTTTATTTTAGTAAAACCTTGTGTTCCTTGTGAAATACCAGTTCTGGAGCATCTTCTCTTCTTGTGCTGCTCCTCTTGAATTCCTACTAGAAATGTATTTCTGAATCTGTCAGCTGGGTGTTGCTAATTGAGGTTGTGTATCTGTACAGTCTGACATTGTCCAATCAGTGCTGATAACTGGAATAGTAACACCCATCTGACAGATTCAGTAATACATTTTTAAAAGAAATAACAGAGGAACAGCACAACACAGAGATATAGGAGAAGATGCCCCAGAATTGATATCTTACAGGGAGCACAAGGATTTACTAACATAGACCTGTCAGGAGATGTCACCGGTCTTATTTTTGTTTTAACAAATAAGGGTTATACAATTCTGCAGACTATTTTCCGTATCAATTACTTGCCATTTTTAAGACCTCTGCCTATTGACATTGAATAGCAACCTTTATTGTTTATTTGCAGTGAATAATAACCTGTTCTGATCCTGTTTCAGGCCTCATTACAAGACCTAGATCTAATAATAAACTTAATGACCATTACCTCTGCCCGAATGACCGGGCAGGATTTTTCTAGGGAAATAATGTTGTTTCCCTATTGAATGACAGCAAATTGAGATCTCTCAAACGGCAAGTAATACAGAATGTATAAATGAAAATGGTATAACTTTTCAATATACAAAGTTTTATTGCTGAAACTGAGAACCCCGCGTTAACATGACAGATAGCTGGTGACCGCAAAGACAGTTTTATTATATTTATCTGCAGAGCATATGTCTCTGCCCCTGTCAGCTCCCGAAAGCAATTTTTTTTTGGGGATGAATTATTAGAATGAGAGTAAAAAATGTTTTTTTTTAGTTTGACTGATTTCACAAAGACTTTCAGTACAACATTTTAAATTAACCCCTTTTTTCAATTCTTTCTTTAATACTGAAATACAGCGGTGTCTGAAAGAGTCAATTTTACAAAGAAATTGTTTTTTTTCCTTTCCGTTTTTTGAGGTTTTTATCTGTAAGAAACGTTATTATAAAAAGATTACAGTTTTGGGGGGAAATTGAAGCAATTTGTGTATAATTGGTTCAGGATGAAAAAACTTTTAAAAAATGGGGTTTTAAAGGAGTTTTAAAACCACGGAAAAACGGGAGAAGAGATCCCCGGGGGTTTTCCCTTATTGACAACACTATTAAAGAGCCCTTTCCAAAAGCCATACACTAAAATTTGTGCAAAAACAGACTACACACCCCTGGTCTTGATTTTTTTTTAATGTCTTTACAATTATGTACAAAAATCAAAACATAAATTCTACAACAATATTTTGTATCCAAATGACTATTTTATAAATGGATCCGATCCGAACGAGCAGTGTTATCAACATGTAATCAAAGCAAAGGACATGTACAGAAAAAATACATTCATGGTCCCTGTGTCCGATATTCTACATCAATAGTATATGTATATTCATAGAAATGTTATTACAAATCCATAATGATAATGGGTACATTAGCTATGTACATATGAAATCTTAGAAATACATATGAATAATAAAAAAATTTATACATTAAAAAAAAATGATCGGGAAGAGTTTCCACAAGCTGGTGATGAACAGACGTAGTAGACAATTTACTAAAGCACATGTGATCATACCACAGGTTTTGTTATAACACACCCTTTAATCAATAATTCACAATGTTAGATGCCAAAAATTCCAAGATTTTTTTTTACACAGTTTATTGAACTTTTTCACGAAAGTCCACAGCACCGTCTCTATCCGTGGTAATGAGAGGAAAAAAATATGCCTACTATATTTTATTCGTAAACTCAGTTTTCTACGCTACATGTGCAAATCCCAAAAAAATGGAAAATTTAACCAAAATTCTGGAACCCAAACAAACCCGTCCCCCCATTCATTTCGCACAATGGGAGCATGGGAAAAAGCCTTTTAGTCCTTGAATACAAAACCCCTTTTAGTTTTGACATTCCCCCCAAGGGGGGGGTATACAGATACAAGTGGGTCAGTGAAGACCAGCTTTTTCCTCTTCCCTTTTGGAAGTGCTTTGTCTTTTTGGGGGTTTCTTTTTTTGATTAAACCCCAAGCCTATAAATGCATAAAGATTACATACATAAAAAGGTTTGCTCCTTTGGTTGACACATTCTAGGTTTAAAAAATTTTTCTTATTTTTGGGTCTATCTATCAGGGAACAAAAGCTAAGCATTTATTAAAAAACAGAGGAGGATGATCAAAGCAACAGGGAATCTTAACAAGTCTAACCACAAAATTTGTGGACAAAGATTTTGGAAAAAACCTCCCTTTTATTCCCTTTAAAAAAATTTGGAAGTGTACCCTTTAAGAAATGATGATGTTTTTAAAAGGGAAAAGGGTGGTCACCCAAAAAAAGGATTGTGTCTCTTTTATCATTCACTTTTCCTTTCGTTAATTGAAAAAATTAAATTTTAACACTTCTTTTGTTAAAAATTTTTTAGGAATTTCTGTTTCGTGTGTTTCACGGCTCGCCCAATACGGCTTCCCCCGGCTATGGTGAGGGGGGGGCAGCCCCCCGGGGGCCCCCTGAATTATTGCCCCGGTGCTATGCGCGCAAATAAATTGACAGTCAATTATCTCCCGCACGTCAAAAAAAGTATTGTACGCGGGGGGGGACGTAATCCCTATTTTTATAAGTATGGATTCCGTAATTTTGGGGCGCATTTCCCCCCGTTAAGCGCAGTACACCACGAAAAGCCCCAAAATAACCCCTGTGGCATACCCTTTTCTCTCAAGACCCCAAAAAAAAAACACTTGACCTAAAATATAACTTTTAATATGTAACATTAAAATATCCTATAGTACCCTACACTTATTCCTAAGTCTCTTTAGATAATACTGGTCTACTTTAGGTGATATTCAATTCCTTGGATAGGAAGGACAATGATACTTTGCCTCTACTCACCTTAAATAGCCTTATTCAATTGCAACCATTCACCGCGCCAGATTGACCGAGCGCATGCGCAGAGTGCAACATATGGATGCCGAAGAGGTCAAAATCCTGCGCATGCGCCCCAGCACTATTAAGCTGATTGCTGGTGCTGGCGGAAGCATTACATCACATATTGGGACAGGGTCCCCTTTATTTTTGGATAGGTAGGGTTTAGTGTAGGTATATAGGGATAAGTGTAGGATACTATAGGATATTTTAATGTTACATATTAAAAGTTATATTTTAGGTCAAGTGTTTTCTACTTTGTGGTCTGTGTTTGTAAGTACTATGAAAATACTGGCATAAATTATTGTGAGTATTCCCAGTCCTTTATTTAACTTTAGGAGCGTTGTTTTTTCCATACCCTTAGGCCTCGTTCACACGGCTTATTTGTCCACGGATTGGCGCCGTACTCCGCACCGGATTTGTGCTGCAGTCCCGCGCCAATCCGTCGGAGTAATTACGGTAATCCACTGCTCTCATAGAGAACAGTGGATTCCGTCGCTCCTCCCCGCTCGGCAAATCCGCCGTGGGGGGAGAAAGTGACATGCACATTATTTACGGCACGTACGCGCCGTAGATAATGACAGTCTATGGGGCCAGGGAGCGGCGCCCCCGCCGCGCTCCAGCCCCGCCCTTTATTCACGCCGGATTTGCGAGCGCAATCCGGCTCACAAATCCGCCGTGAATAAGCCATGTGAACACGGCCTTACTCTGCATCATTTCTCCACAACTGCCTAAGATTTTAACACAGTATGAATAGTGATCGCAGTGTATACATGAAGAAGAGGGATACTATAAAGGAGAGATGCAAAATATAAAAACTTCAAATTGGTAAGTCACCTACATTCCTAGAAAGGCCTCGCTTGTAATAAAAAAAACTGCCATAATCCTAGAAAACTCCTATATACTAGGCAGCAATCATATCACACATAGTACAACCACTCGTCTCTTACAGCAAGCTGTTCTGGAATCAAATGTGAATTTTATTGCATAGAATAAATGAAAAAAGCAATGACAAAAAAATAATATTCTTCAGTTGTTTAACTCCAATCTACAGTTATCATACATCACTAATGCATCCTGTATTCATATATATAGAAATATCAGAGCTCTGTAAGACCTGTATTTCTATGCTTTCTTTAATAGTGCAGTCTACTGTGCTATTCCACAGAGAAGAATATAATAAAAAACGCGACCATGTGGTTTACATTTTTTAAAAGAATTGGAAAGTAAGTGCCATCTATCATACATATACATTGCAGCGGGGTAAGACTAGCATTTATAGGGCCTCATAACAAAATGAGATGGGCTCCACCCCCTTATTATAGAAAACTGAAACAACAACATAAATATCAATAATTAAAGGGGTTTTTCAGGGTTTGTTGGTCCATCGGGACATGAGTAAATATAAAAGATAAAACTCATACTTACCTCCCAGATGGTCTCCTTCAGTCCCGGCTGCCGCTGCATTTATCCCAGATGTAGCCAGTGAACTTTCATCGCTCATGTGACAGGTACAGCCAATCACAGGCCACAACGCCCCTTGCATGTGACCTCTGTGGCCTGTAATTGGCTGCACCTGTCACATGAATGAATGGGAGTGTCCAGGAGGTAAGTATGACTTTTATCTTCTATTTTTACTCATGCCCTGATAGACAAATGAGCAATGTTACATCCTGGAATACCCCTTTAAAGGTATAAATAATGGTTCCATATATCCGAGAGTATACACAGTGCAAGGGTCCATCAGGTTACAGTGCCCTTAGGATATAATGGTCTTTTGTGGGACATTGCAACTTGAAACAGTACTCACCATACAATGTCACAGACACTGCTGATCTGCGGCTCATGTGATAAGAGCAATTTATTGGGACAGGCAACTGCCCAGAGCGTTAGGTGCCATGTAAGAAAGAGGGTGCCGTGAGTGGTCACAAACCCTACCCACCCCAAGAAGCTCTGTGACATTACAGGTTTGATGAAAGTAACCTGTGAGGTTACCACAAGTCCTTCTGCTGTTCCAACTACAACACAGAGCAGGAAGATGAGCCAGAAGTTCTTACATGTCAGAGCAAGGATGGGTTATTTCAGTGACACATACAGTCACACATACAAAAACACACACACACTCTCTTATCTTAAGTGATGGCTAGTGTGAGATGCTTTGAGTCCCAGCATACTACACTTGTTATCCTTGAAGATAAGTGCACTGTAGATGCGACAAAATTTGCCTTTGTCTGTGTTTACACATATATTTACATATACACAAGCCATCTAAAATGCTTTATTTTGAAGGCTATCTGGTGGAGCATGCTGGTGCTTGTAGTTCCATAGCAGCCACTATGGATCCACAAGTACCAGCATGAAGGTTCTGCACCCATAAGACTCTGATTCCTGCACATATATAGATGACTCTGATGAATGTATACATATATGTGTGGGTGACCTGCTTCTCCCTTTCCCAGTGTTAAGTATAGTACATTAAGTAATCTGATTAGTCTAATAGTATGGTTGTAGAATGTATAATTGCAGTGCTGTAAGTCCAAAAATACATGTGACGCTTCAGTACCGGGTTGATCTTCTTCTGCTCAAAGCCATTCTCTCCCATGATACTTTAGCAGTATTGCAAGCTATAGTCTGCAGCCACTTGCACATGTGCCACAAAACTTTTATCTTCTAGATGTGACCGTACAAAGGACAGCCCTGACCAAAACATTGCACGTTTAAACATTTTTGGCTTAAAAACGGACCTGCTTCAGCTTTCATACAAATTCAAATTAAGAAAGAAACCTATAGAACCGATCTTGTTTGTAACCCGGGGACTGCCTATATAAAAACAAGAAAAAAATGAAAGCTAATGTAAAAATTACATAATAACATATCACAAATAAAGAATTAAATATAAGTAGAATAATCGAGTGCAAGAAAGGGTTATAGCGTTCAAACCCAAGTGTAATAAAGAAAATGAAAAAGCGACTGATCAGAAAGGGGGTCAAAAACTTTTTAGGAACTGGTTAATAATGATGTAATGTGTCATGGTACGACATGTTAATGAGAAGGAAGGAGATTTTTTTTCTCTTCGCCCTGAGTGCAATTTAGCCTCGAATCAGCCCTGCAAGTGATTGAGGGCCAAGGCAACTAATAATCATCTGCATTTTACTTGTAAAATATCTGTATTAGTGAATTGCATGCAGTGATTGGCGGTTTAGTAGCGCCTCTCTACAGTACAGTGTGGTACCACATGTCCTGTACTGCTCTTACTTTATTTGTTTAGATGCATGCAGTGATTGGTGTTCTAGAGGCGCCTCTCTAAAGTACAGTGCAGTGCGGGACGACATGTCCTGTACTGCTCTTACATGTATTTGTGAGGTGCATGCAGTGATTGGGAGTCTATAGCGCCTCTCTACAGTACAGTGTGGTACCGCATGTCCTGTACTGCTCTTACATGTATTAGTGAAGTACATGCAGAGATTGGTGGTCTATAGCACCTCTTTACAGTACAGTGCGGTACTACATGTCCTGTATTGCTCTTACATGTATTAGTGAGGTGCATGCAGTGATTGGCGGTCTAGTAACGCCTCGCTAGAATATAGTGCGGTACTACTTGTCCTATACTGCTCTTTACATGTGCCAGGATGAGCAGCTCCTTTGGGCAACAGGTGAGGGCCCCATCTTCTTTTTTCTGGTACATTAGGTATAAAGTACATAACCCAAAGAAGCTCCTATCCACAAAACAGAAATCAATTTTCAGTTTCCAGCATCTCTTTCTGACTGGTATATAGGTAAGGACTTGATTATCTGTATTAGCTATTTGCCTAATTTTCGTTAGTCATCATTTTGCATTATATTGGGTGACATTTTGGGCTTTCGGAACCAATTTATAGTTTTCCATAAAGTTATGGAATTCAACATACAGCGTTCATTTCAGAACCAAGCAATATTGTATGTTGAGGGATCACTGTATTACTACTTTGGAGAAAGCCAACAACTTGTTAATCACTACAAAAAGGCATAATGTACTTGCATCTGAATGACTCTATAGCACAGGTGTCAAACACAAGGCCCGCGGCCTTGTGTTTTCCGGCCCGCGATCTCCCTGACTGCAGAGTCGTCAGTACAGGGAGAAGGCAGGAGGGATCGTTTCCCTCTCACCTTCTCCCTTTGTATGTAGAACGCTCGGTGAGCGCTGTACATAGGGCGTCGCAGGGGGCGTGACGCGCCGCTTTGCTCACGCCCCCTGTGACGCTGGGTCTCCTCGCCGGCAGCCTCTGCCGCCGAGGAGATCTCTGGGAGCTGCGTGCAGGGCGTAAGCGGCGTGAAAGTCACGCCGCTTACACCATAAACCTGCTCCCGAACGGACCGGACCGCGCTGCACGGACACGAGGTAAGTGGCTGTTTTTTAATTTTATAATCATTAGGGGGCATCTGCCTGGCTACTGAGGGGGCTACTGGGCATCTGCCTGGCTACTGAGGGGGCTATGGGGCATCTGCCTGGCTACTGGGGGAGGGGTGCTACTATGGGCAGGGGATCTGCCTCGGCTACTGAGGGGGCTACTGGGGCATCTGCCTGGCTACTGAGGGGGCTACTGGGGCAACTGCGTGGCTACTGGGGCATCTGCCTGGCTACTGAGGGGGGCTACTGGGGCATCTGCCTGGCTACTGAGGGGGCATATGGGGTCATCTACCTGACTACTGAGGGGGCTACGGGGCATCTGCCTGGCTACTGAGGGGGCTATGGGGCATCTGCCTGGCTACTGAGGGGCTATGGGGCATCTGCCTGGCTACTGAGGGGCTACTGGGCATCTGCCTGGCTAATGTGGGGGCAACTGGGGCATCTGCCTGGGTACTGAGGGTGCGCTACTGGGGCATCTGCCTGGCTACTGAGGGGGCTACTGGGGCATCTGCCTGGCTACTGAGGGGGCCCACCACTGGGGGGGTACATCTGCCTGGCTACTGGGGCATCTGCCTGGCTAGTGAGGGGGCTACTGGGGCATCTGCCTGGCTACTCATGGGGCTACTGGGGCATCTGCTGCACTGGCAGCTGGGGACCATGGGGCTTCTGCCTGTCTACTGGGGCAGCTTCTTGGCTACTGGGGACAATGGGGCATCTGCCTGGCTACTGGGGGACTATGGGGCATCTGCCTGGCTACTGGGGGACTATGGGGCATCTGTGGGGAAACTGGCGGACTATGGGGCATCTGTCTGGCTACTGGCGGACTATATGGGGCATCTACATGGCTACTGGGGGACTATGGGGCATCTATATGGCTACTGGGGGACCATGGGGCATCTGTGTGGCTACGGGGGGACTATGGGGCATCTGCATGGCTACGGGGGGACTATGGGGCATCTGCATGGCTACTGGGGGACTATGGGGCATCTGTCTGGCTACTGGGGGACTATGGGGCATGTCTGGCTACTGGGGGACTATGGGGCATCTGTCGGGCTCCTGTGAGTCTATGTGGCATCTGTCTGGCTACTGGCGGACTATGGGGCATCTGTCTGGCTACTGGCGGACTATATGGGGCATCTACATGGCTACTGGGGGACTATAGGGCATCTCCCTGGCTACCGGGGGGTTATGTGGGGCATCTCCCTTTCTATATGGGGCATATTACCTGGCTGCAGAGGGCATATTACTATCTGGCTACAGGGGGCAAAAATACCTATCTACCTACATGGGCAGATATAACTGTCATCTACAGGGGGGCTTTATAGCCACTTATCTACCTACAAGTAGTTCTAAAATTATGTCGGCCCTTTAAGGTACGCCGTGAGGCTGATGCGGCCTCCGGTGAAAACGAGTTTGACACCCCTGCTCTATAGCATCTGACTATGGTTACGCCCATAATCGAAGGTATATACGGTATAAGGCAATCCCTTTGGCCTACATCTCATATGGACTCTGCTTTATTGTGATAGTTACTTTACAAAATCCAATTTTAATTCTATTATTATTATTATTTATTTTTTCTATAATTATAAGTTAATAGGGGTAGCTTCTCATTCAGGAACCTTGTCTAATAGCTACAGCAGAGAGGCTACAAACATCATCTCTTTCTGTAGTATGTAAATTCATTAACTTACAAAAGGAAGAAAATTATCTTGTTAGTGCCACTCATTGGCAGTAGCTGCAAGTCAATGTATTTCTAACAAGCCTTGCAACATGGCTTGAGATACTAACCAAGCCACCCATGTGTACATACGGTAACTTTTTCTGGATACTTGTCTCTGTAAAGAGCACAGTTTTGGCTCGCTAGTTTTTTGAGAATACCCATAACAGCTTTAATGGAATTGTGGGGTTATGGCTCTCCTTAAAAAGGGTATTCTAGCCACATTGATTAGCTTTAAACATGTAGGTAAAGGTAAATAAGGACTATTACTAAATACATTGCTGTTCTGATCTTGCTTCCTTTCAGAGCTACAGCAGATCTAACCTCCTGCTTGTGTACACAAGCTTCTTTAGTTACCAACCACCTCTCTCTGCTCTAGCAGCAATGGCCGGGATGGTGACATCACTTCTTGCTGAGGCTTATCAGCGGCACAGGAGCTTGTTTATCTTTCTTATTGACAAACTTTAACCCTTTGAAGCTTTGTAGCCTTGTGCCCTGCTGTTAAAAACTCTGCATCACCAATATCCCTCAAATAGCCAAAATGTCAATCAACGCTGTAAAACCGCCCCCAGGTTGAACAGGAAGTGGGAGCCTGAAGCTGGCTGTGATGAACAGGTTCTCTGAAACAGCATCGTGGGAAAACCCTTTACAGATGCCAAAATCCCAACTCAATTTATCATTTCTCCCGAGGAGGCGTTGTAGAGTAAATACACAATTGTTGTTTAACACATTATAACATTATGATATCTTGTTTTAAATGACAGGCTCAGCTCTGCTTCATCTGCGTACAACAGCATCGAACAGAAGAGCTTCTTGAGAAGTATAGCAGCACTTTACCAGTTGTCTTGATCATACATGGCCTTGTATATCACAAAAAAAGGAATTCTTTCCTAAACAGATGTAGCAAAACTAAACATGACAGAGAATGCTCTACTACATCACAGCACAGAAGGTTATCTCTTCTTTTTTCAGTGCTTTTCAATAGTCTTTATTTCAATATAGCATGAAAAGCTGCAAAATCACAGCTAAACTCTGCTACATCTGTGTGCACATATGTTATGATACGAGTCTAGTTTTAAAAAATTGATGTAGTTCCTAAGGTACATCATGCTGACCTTGTAACTCTTACACATACATTGGCAGTTTTTGGTCAGTCTCGTGAGTGCGAATAGTGTGCATTAAAGTTCCATGACTATGAGTCACCAAGCCCATGCGTTGGCCAAAACCAATCATTAAGATATTAATGTGTAACACATTTCTAAACCTTTTTAAGGTCTCCCAATTGCACCATTAAACCCAGTAAAATGTTGAAACAGAGAATTTACGCAGTGTGTGCTTTAATAGCGGGGCCTCTAGAAAGTGTGTCCTTATGGTCCCCAGATGCCACTAACCAGTGTGACACATACAGTAATACATGGCCTACAATTTTACACCACAGATCGGATTACTCCTAAATGGATATTCTATAGCTGATAAGGTGATAGCAATAAAATAGAGGCTGGTTTCCCCAGGGGATAGTGTTAACATGCTGGATTTACACAGTGGTAAATCGTCCTCATGCCTCTGTGTGTTATGTCAAGAGCTGCAGAAATCTCTTCCGTCTGCACATGGATCCGACTAATTGTTTCTGAAACGTATACTTCTCCAAATCTCCATGTAATGCAGCATAATTCTGGAGCATGCTGAGCCCTTCCTAAATTATTCATCCAGTGCTGATATCACATGCCCCTTAACGTGTAGGAACTTGCACATTTAAGCCGTGTATCAATTGCCCATTAGTCTTGTATATAGTCCTCTACTTTCTGTCTTATCATCACTTTTTTCACATTGCAATATGCTCTCTATTTCCTAATGTTCTAGAATTTCTGTATCATTTTTTCCTTCAATGCTATATTAAATACATTAAACTAAAGCCCACAAATTTACTATCAGAGCCAGCTTTAGGGGCCGTTCTTACGGCACAGTGCAAATACCGGTCGGAAATCCCAGTTTGCGGAGAAAAGCTCTCCCCCTTCGCATAGACATGTTCATATTCCTCCTGAAAATCGGGCGGAAGAATGAACATTTTCTGTTTTTCGGACCGCCATAGTATTAAACTCCATCCCCTGCATCCCTGAAGGGCCCGGCTTGAGACTTGATGCAAGGGAAACCCAGGGGTCCTCCTCCCCAAGAGTTTGGCCTGTAAGCTGGCGGGCCCCCCGCTCCGGTGCCCCTCAGCATTTGCCTAACCACACAATGTAAAGACATGCACTAACACAAACCACACTTTACGCCAGTTTATCAGCAGGCCACTTTCTCCTATCCCCTGGATTTGTGCTGCTGAGCTTTACACCTGCAAGCGCTGGCAATGGAAGCAAGGAGTCTGAAGTGGAAGTCAGGCAGGAATTAGTTTGGCCAAGAGAAATCGTCACTGTCTGTCTCACCCCGAATACAATCAGGGAATGCCACGGAAGGGCCCGTAAGACTCAATGTGACCAGAGAGCATAGTGACGACCTGCCACATATCAGCTGAAGAGCTGATGACTCCCCTTTGCAAATATCCAAGACAAGTCTTTGTGTTTGGGTGGGGGAGTTGGGGTATTAAGGGGCAAGTCACATAGGTTTATTAACCAAAGGGGAAGCCTGCAACGGAAGGGGCGTGTATCGCCACTGTCTGAACCCACCGTATATGCCAAGCGCTTAAAAAAAAAACCATTAACACTGACAAAAAGAAACCAATAAGGCAGTTGCAGGTACTGCTTTCTGAAAAATTCACGAGTCAGAGCCGCGTATCCCACAATCCAGTCCCACCCTGGCCCTAGCTATCAAGGCCCACATTTACTATCGTTTTGACGAATCTCTTTAACCTTTTAACTTCAAGACACCTGCACGGCAACACCCCTGGGTTAGGGTATGTCCAATGCAAAAGAGTTTTTATTTTGTCTACTTTGCAAAACATACTTTTTATTTTTTAAAAATGTTCGTTAATACCATGAATGCATCATTAACCGTGCAGGGCACTGTAAACCCGTGAAATGATAAAATAAATCTTGCTAGCGTTTACGTGTTCTGTTTAAAATCCTTTGAGGATTAATGTTCACTTATTACGGTTTTGGGGTCCATATGCACACTCATGCCCAGAAGCCTACAATTGAAACACACCTTGCGCAACAGCACCACTATCTCGCCACATGGTCCTCTGCCTAGCCCAAAGGATTTTGCCAATGCTGTTCCCGAACTTATCCAAGCCCTGCTGAGCTAGAATAGACAAAACAAAAGTAACCCTCATAAGACTGCTAATAACACACATCAAATAACCCACTCCACTCCAACCATAGCCCCCTTATACCAACGACAACGGGAGCTTTCTCAAAGAGCTCAAAAAGCTCTAGTGCATGAAAATGAGGAGTTAAATTATGTGGTTCAATTCAACAGGAATAGTGTTGACCAAAGAAATCATACTGTCTAACGATGAGAATTATAAGCCCTCATCATAAGAAGTGTCGGCGCCCGGTCACAGCTCTTGCAGTTATTGTAGCACTTATAAGTCTGTAGAGGCCGTGTACAACTGGATAACTACCCCATATGCACTTTTAATGCAAATAAATCACAAAAGACAATAAATCTTTTTTATGGGCGGGTCATCACAACTTAAATTTAAACCCAAAAAATTTACATACAGATTTATTATTATCCAAATGGTGATAAATGCCTGCAACAGTACAACGGGCAGCTGATACCGCCCACTGGTCCTTAACCACCGAATATTACTGCCAGCTGTGGCTTGAAAAGAAAAAAAAACAATCAAAACACTGACAAAAAGAAAAACAACAAGAGAGAGGTTGACAGGGTGGAAATGTCTTGTCTTCTGAAAAGTTCAAGGAGGTGCCAGAGAGGGGAACCTATCCATAAGTCCACCCCCGGGCAATAGCAACAACCCCAAAGCCAGTTTAACCATCCCTTTTATGCCCTTAACCCCACAACCCCAAAACCCGCATCAGGCACCCCATTGAGGACACTAAGGGCGACATGTCCCATAGGAAAGCACCATTTTTTGGCATTTGCGCAAAATTACTTTGACAAACCATTTTTTGATAAAAAAGAACGCATACACAAAACAGGGCATTATACCCGGGGGATGAAAAAATGAATCCCCTAAAAAGGGACATTAAATATACTGTAAGCATATACACTGTGCGCTTCCATAACACAATGACCCATTGAAGGGATTACTACACATTAAAAAAGTTTTTGACCTCCATTATCAATCACCCAATAGGCCCTTACATACACTAAACTGACACCTACACACCGTTTGCGCAAGCGTTTTTCGGCACAATGGTCTTTTTAGGGGCCCTTAAAAGGGAATTTTTTCCAGGGTTCCTTATCGCTAGAACAATTTAAACAAGCCACTCTGAGCTAAGAGAGAGACACAGCCAGAGCACAGAGCCTGCATAAGGGATCGTGTGAAATGTTCACTCAAATAATCAAACTACAACTAGTGGATTCTGTATACAAACGACAACAGCTTTCTCCACAGCAGCTTGAAAGCTCCTTCATGTTCTCTGTCATCAGGTAAAGCAGGGATCTACTCAGATAATCACACTACAACTAGTGGATTCTGTATACAAAAGACAACATATTTCTACCCGATGCCTTGATAGCTTCTTCAGCTCCCTCTCATCAGATAAGAAGTGTTCTCTGGCAAGCCCGGCCAGCAGCTCTTGTCAGGTCGTATCTAATAGAAGCTTTTAAGTAACTAAGGGCAGGTAAGGCAGCCTGTAGCTCTCTCAGACTGCAATTTTTGTAATCACATATATTTAGAAAAGTGATTAAATACCCATTTTGGAGGATCCCACGTCAACATTACATCGAGGCAAAACCCCTTTAAGTTTACTATGCAAGGTATACCAGATTTTTGAAAGTTTCTTACTTTCAGGCGCTCTACACTGATTAAATGTGCCTAAAATCTGCCATGGTGACGCTAATTTTCGAACATGTTGCCCTAAATGTATAGCATGTTATTTGGCCCAGTATAGCAGTGCTCTTTGGGCACCATGCTACATTATGTGGCACTTGTAAAAAGGCACTGTTTGATATAGGTATTAATATAATGTATGACCGTACATTAAGTAGATAGAGGGCATTAATAGAAGACACCACACAGGGCCCTATCCAATGTAAGACTGGTCCTGTTAACATTTTTGTAAAACTAAAAATAAACTCTTACTACTAAAAACTATATTCTTAACATAACATTTTAAAATTAGGGACGACCTGTTTAACCTATTAAGAAATGAAATAAAGAGTATTACCCTGGGACTGGGCTAAACACAGAGCAGTGAAAAGGCAAACTGAATCCCCACCAGAGGTGTAGTAGAAGGATCCCCTGCACAGGCACCTCATTAGGAGGCTGACATTTCGGGGGCTAAACTACAGACATAATATCTGACATACTTTAGCGCTGTGTAGTATCATTTGAAGGGCCATTTTTTTTTTTTGCTGCTATTATTTGGAGTCTTAACATAAGGCCTTTTACTGCTGCATTAATTTTGAGCTATGCTTCCATCTTCCAAAAAGAGGTCCTCATATTTGACTAGGGCCTTCAAATGTGGCCAACATGAAGTGCCTGGCCCTGTATAAACCAGTGTAAACTGGGGACTATGTTGTGTAAAGAGTTACAACATTGAAAGAAGCCAAGTTGTCATACATATCCTTAAGCCAACTTACGGCTTCTTCTTTTGGCTCTCAATTATAGAAGTATTCCAGGAAATTATACTATATCTCTCTAGCATTTATCTGGTGGACAAAACTACATACGAAAAAAAAAAACTTAATATGAAATTGGAGGCATACAGAGGAATAGTATGAGCCCACATACCTGGCTAATACAGATGCTATATTACAGGTGAGTACGACTTTGAGATTGCCTGAAGATATACTGCTACCATGTAGTTGATGCCTTAGTTTAAAAGTGATTTTCGATATTTTTAACTTCCTCCCTAATGACCAATATTACCTACCTGGTCTCCCTCGGACTATGTTAATAATCTGCGGGTCAGGACATGCAGATCAGTATAAACTGGGGACCAAGTAGTTTACAGAGTTACAAAGTGGAAAGAAGCCAAGATAGATAATTGCTTTGAGGGAAATGTGAATCTTTATACTCATTTTTCTGTATTTTGACATTACTTGGAGACATGTCAAAGCTAGTACTAGTAGGGGGTCAAGGTGTCTGATGTGTGTGTGATCTGTTGTGAAGCTATATAAGGACCACAGGGAGCCCAATGAATCTTGGAAAAGAGCCATAGGTTCCTAGCTCCTGTACTACTACTACTACATTTCTAATTTCAAAGCTTATTACACCAGAGGATATGTATATTGAATTTAAAATATATCAGTGTATTTCTATAGAACTTGTACATGTCTCTGTGTAAACATGGTCTTTATTTCTGTGCCAAAAACCGAACTGCAGAGTTTATTTGCAATAGTGTTCAGTAAGGATAGCAAAATCCACAGGAGGTCTGAACTGTGGTGCTCTCAAGACCACTCCAGTGGTTTACATCCTGCTGGGGTCTATTACGGGGTCTTAGTGCTCACAGCCTACACTCATCTGACCATCACTACTGAAAATTGGAAGTGGATGATTGCAATCACAAGTGCGTACCTTCTAGCTGCTTTACTACCCAGAAAACATCTGCAAGATATAGTAGATACAAAAGATGCTAAAGAGGAGGAGAAACATGAAAAAGGCTACATCCACAACATAGATATATATGGAGAAAGGCTAACACTCTTTAGTAATAAAAACTGTAAGAAATTGGTGTCTGTTACTGTTTTCCGAAATGTGTTGGCATTTTGTACCTACTAGGCTTTTGTAGCAGCAGTGACGTCACTACTGTCTTCCAGCCTGTGCCTATGTAATCCTGTGCGCCTCAGGCTGGGACGCTCAGATTGACTAGCACGGCTTATCCTCCAGCTCAGCAACAGCGAGATGAAATATTTTTGAGCCTGTTCGCTTTATTTTATTTATTCCTGTGGATCATTTGATTCATATTGGAACACTATATAGAAGTTATGTTTGGTTATAAGGTATGAATTGCTTCTATTGATTATCATTGATGTCTGCAGGCTTCTCAGGGGTTGAATATATCAAGCAGATATATTTTGTCGTATTGAAGTTTTTAAAGCAGACTACTACTTTTGAAAGACATTGGGCAACATGAATGAACTTTGGCGCTAACATGCCCCCAGAATGCCCCAAATCTTTGGTGTGCAGGAACTTATTGCTCCAAAGTTTGGAATGTGACTATTCATATATCTATAGAACAGGTCTACTACAGCTTTTTGACACCAGATAACTGGTACATTAAAGGACATAGCAGAAAGGTGCCTTTGGCATCCTGGTCGCCTCCGAATTTTGGAGGTTTTTAAGATTGACGCTTATACTTGGTTTTATTTAAAGCCTTAGTAATAAACTTGCTAACATGATGATGAGTCAAAAACACTAATGGCCAATGGCAGAAAAATTGCATTAGGTCTTTCTGTCTGTGTGATGAACCACATCTTCCTTCTCTTGGCCACTGCCAGAATAAGTCTCACTGCAGGACATGTAGGGTTAGCCTAGCCAAGCAAAATCAAAGGAGCTTTATGTAAAGGAGCTCCAAACTTCTCTTAGTGCCAGTTATGGATATCATAATTATGTTTTGGTGACACACTTGAATTTGACCTGTTGTCACTTGGCTACTCCCAAGTGGTTCTTTCTGAATTCTGTTACCTGATCTCTTACTTGTTCCACAGCACAGAATGCAGTTATTGCCTTACCTCCGAAATCCAACTCTTTGCTTGGGTAACTACGCTCTCCTTTATTCCACAATGCCTCATACTAACCATCTTACCTGAGTTCTGACCTGTTTGATTACTTTTCTGCATTTCACACTTATCATCCAACCTTTACCTTAGTTTATTGCTAGTTTTTTTTTCTCATTGCACCTTCATTAGTTTTTTGCCAAGAATCAAACATTGGACTAGCTTACAGCAACTAAGTCCTAGGGCCCATAGAGTACCTTAATCCAAACCAAAGGAATGTTGGAAATTTAGATATTCCCTTGTGGACTATTAGTACAATATATATGTGTTCCTATCACCTCTATAACTACAGACAAAAGTCTTTAACAAGGACAGTTGGTGACCAAAGTTTTCAAACATAGCACTAATTTTCCAACATTCATTCCTCTAGGAGAACACATATACCTATGTGCAAATTTGCCCGTGTTCCCTTTGAATGGAAAATTAAAGGGGTTGTCCAATGAAAAAAACATATTTTCTAAATAATATGTCTCCCAAAGCTAGCCACTCTTCTAATATACTATAATTAAATTCTCTATGTGCTTCCTGCATTTCTACATTAACTATTCGAGGACAAAAATTATTGGAGTTCTAAGTATCTCCACACACAGGAAACAGCTCTGTGTCAAGATCAGGAGATCAACGGGGTGCATTTTTTTCAGGGCAGTCTTTGAAGCCACAACCTTTTTTGCTCTGTATTCCAGGCTTTCATCATTAAAGAGGAAACATGGAGGCAGGTAGTGAGACTGAGGTTGGGAGTAGAGATGAGCGAATTTCTCAAAAATTCAATTCGGATGATTCACCGAATTTTCCCCCAAAATTTGTTTTGTTCTGAATTGATTTGCGACAAATTGCATTAAAAACCCGGAGAGCCTGTAGGGTGTTGTAGAACATTGTGCCATGCAGAAATATGCATAGGGAGCGTGGTTTGGTATTGAAACAATGCTGTGATTTAGTATGACATGCAGATGACAGGCGCCGCTCTTAGAATAGCTTCACACTTCACTTATCTGGGCAGTAACAGGGTCAACTGGGGTCAAAATAACTGAAGTGGGAATGCAGCCTGACAGGGTAATGTCAGCGCCAGATGGAAAGAACCGAGCAGAGGGCCAAGATACCACTATAGCATCAAAGAGCGCACTCCTTTTACACCGTCATCAGATGATTCCACAGATTATGACAAAACCTGTTTTGTTAAACGCTGATACATGTAGAGCACCCCCCTCCCCAATACAGTGGAAAGGGTTTTGGCAGTAATTTTGCATTGATGTCACTGATCATTTTGTCCTTCCTTTGATCGTTCAATAATCCCTCAGTATTGCTAAAGACAAAACGAAAAAGGAGTTGATCCAAAACAGAGATGACAAGTAAAAGAAATATTTGCATGTCTTCTGTGTTCCCTACAGACTGAACTGAATGGATTTCAGACGTGTGTAGGGCAGAAATACACAGTCTGGATTTAACACAGAAAAAAAAATGCTGGTTCAGGAACAGGTGTGTATATGACACACACCTGTGTATGTGAAAGGTATTTCACCCCAGTAACTCTAAAATCGGAAGTATTTTGCACAGAGTGCAATCTAGTGCTGCTACAGAGAGATGCTTGTGCATATGAGACACAGTGACAAGTGGCAGAATTTAACATGGCTGCCCTATTTATAGGGATGTGACATCACAGAAGCTAGCTGGCTGCATGTCTGCGTACCATGGCATTCAGGGCGTTCCTTTCTTTCTTCCATAGTCCTATGCCCCATGTCATGCCATGTGCTCGCGGCCATTTTAGAATTAAACTATTTGTTACCACGAATCACCAAGAAATTCAGCTTCGTTCAGAATCAAATTTTTCTGGAAATTCTAAACGAATTCCACTTCATTAGAATTGATTCACTCATCTCTAGTTGGGAGGGAAGAATATGGACAAAACAAAACAAAGGATCCTGGAGCTTACAGTTTTACAGGGCAAAGGAAAACAGCTTCCAAACAGAAAATGCTCCTGCTCGACTGCAGAGAAGGGAGGGTAAGTACAGCACAGTAAGTGCACACATTATCACAGGGAGGAAAATAATAAGGCAAGCTATGATAGATTTTCTTTTATGTTTTGGTTGCTGGACAATTTTATTTAAGAGACAACAGTCAAGAGACGCACCAACGCTTGTGTTGTCCTTCTCTTCTAGAGTTGATAGAATGTTTTTGGTGGCCAGGCAGGCATGAGGTGCTACACGAAGATATTAACCAGAATCAGTAGGGGGATATGTTATAGATTTTTGTAATGGCCCTCCCTATTTTCTATGTATAGCCTCGCAGAGATGCCAAACAGCTACACAGGCTAGCTATAGCAATCTTATAATAGACAGACTATACTTGTTTTTATCCAGGAAAGCATTCCCTACAGTTTTCTCTTTCAAGAATTGTTTGTTTACATACTCACAAGATAAAACTTTTCATCTATAAAATAGCGACAGAAGTCTCTGCAGTCTATGAATGGGTGGCTGTGTTCAAAATGTAACAAATAAATGTCACAAGTCCGCTTTGTTATCTCCAGGAATGAATCTGACACTCGGGCCTCTGTGAGCTCTACAATAATAATAATAGCTTTGCCTCACACTATAAATTCCATGTGAAAACACACAGCTTGTCTGTGATTCCAATCAATGGCCATGGTACTATGCTGGCGGTGGTGGATGTGTGAAGGATGCCAGCTGAGGCACTTTTATTAGCATACACCTCATCATATCTGCATGTTATAGTGTGACTGCAGTCACAGCAGGACAGCGTGGAGGTGTTAATCAGTTTTCACCACCCGTTAATGAGACTCATCTCTACAGGGAAATTGATTTTCTTTTGGCTTGCTCCTTCTGAAAGACAGATCCTCTCACCATTAAATCAGACCACTCATCATGCAGCGCTCATCAAATAAATACATGTGCTTGTGACACTTTGTCTAAGACCACGTTGCAGACCCCAGGCCATCTGAGCTGTCTTGCATCATAATTTCTGAGAGTCTACAGAAGGTATCAGGTGCATGCACTTGATGAAGTGGAGGATCTCAAGGGTACTTTGTCTATGGAGTCGACACACTTGTGAGTGTTTAGACTGACTGTTAAGACTGACATTGAAGGTGCACCATATACGCCTCAAAGGAATAAAATGAGCAGGTTGTAGCATGTCCTGCTCATCCTTACACCAAAAGCAATTCTCATAGCCCCTGCTAGTACACAGGACCAGATGCCAAATGTATCTCTGAGGTGCACAACCTACTTTAAAGTAATTAGGGATATATAGAAATAGGGAGAGAGAAATATAGCAGAGCTTCAGTTGATATCACAGCTTTTCACGTTATCTGATCCTCGATCACAACAAAAGCCATATATATTCACACGCACAAACATTGTGTGTATATATATATATATATATATATATATATATATATATATATATATATATATATATATATATATATATATCTATATCGAGTGTGAATCTTACAATCTTGGACAGTCTCTGGGAGTCTTTTCATCTCACGGATCGCGGTCCTTAATTAATAGTTCTGGCACATACATCACTCCGACTCCAAGGAAGTATTTAAAACTGGCCTCTGGCACAGGTTATAGTACAGAAAAATGTAAACCATGAACGAAAACCCTTGGCCGACTGGCCACTAACTAACTTAACCCTCCCTAACATGGTCTAGACCTACAGTCCAGCACCACCAATAGAGTACTCACAGTCCAGTGTACATTGTACAGGCTTCCCTCAAGCCTCTGGGGGCCAGAGCTCTCTCCTTATCTCCACTGCCAGGTATTAGACCATGCCCCCATATCACCAGGCTTTTTATAGACCTCCAGGGACCTGTCAAAAACCTGTCCTAGACCACGGGGAGCAGGCCTCCAACCAACACGTTGCCTACTCCTGATAAAAGCCGACCCAGGTGAAACAACCACACTACCAGTGTCGGACTGGGGGGTCTGGGGCCCACAGGGGAGTTGATCTTGGGGGTCCACCCTACTGTACATGAAAATATTACCGGCCTCTCGGACATAAATGCGCCCATTTTACCACATAATACAGTGTGCAAAAAATAACTGTATTGTGTAGTACACAAAACCAAGGGAGTCACAGATTTGTCAGTCTAACATATCATAGACACATGGCTAAGTAGCTTCATCCATATCCCCACCAGCCCACATACAATATCCCCCTCCACGTTTCTCTAGGTCACGCACCTCGCCACCTTCTAAAATAAACACCAGCAAGAAAGTAAAAGAGTAACTCCTATCACAGGGTCAGGTGTTCCCTCACTTTTACAATCAGGGACACATGTACACTGCCACTGTACCCGCACCGATTTAACCTACAACACCACCATATAGAGACCACATAGTGGTCAGACACCAGCTCAGGTATAACCAACAACACCGCCATATAGAGACCACATGGAGGTCAGACACAAGCTCAGATATAACCTACAACACCGCCATATAGAGACCACATAGAGGTCAGACACCAGCTCAGGTCACATCACATTACAGTGAATACAGCACTGATCCAATATAGAAGTAAAATAACCCCTGAAATCAGGGACTCACCGAAGACATCCTATCTGATGAGTCGTTCTCTTCTCTCATGAGTCGTTCTTATTCCCTTTTCTTCTGCATCCGTTCCACATCGCCATGATGACTTGTCCCGGCCACCACTCAACCCTGCAGAAATTACACACAAATATCTTAGATTCCTCAATTTTCCATCATCTCTTTACCTATTCCCACCTCTGTACAAACTCCCCAGGGGTGAAAGAACAGGTACAAGCCATAACTTAGAGGCCTAGTATCCTAAGGGGTTGGAGGATGGGGAAAGGACTAACCCCCTGGAGATAATGCTACAACTATGGGCTGCTTCCCTCTCAATTATATTACCAGGTACGTAGGCAAATGGGAAATGCCCCAGGTAACTAGACAGGCCCTATTTAGGTAGGTAGAACCCCGCTGGAGAAGTTGGTAGGCCAGCCCCAAATAGGTCGGTGGGTACCTAGCCATGGGTGGGTAGGTAAGTAGCACCCAGTTAGATAAGCAGGCCCCAGTTGGGCAAGTTGATAGGCTACAGTTAGGTTGGTGGACCCCAGTTAGGTAGGCTGTAGGTAGGTGGTTTCCCCCAGTTAGGTAAGCTGTAGGTAGTTAGGGTCCCCTTTATATAGGCTGAAAGCAGTTAGGGACCCCCCCTTTAGGTAGTATACAGGCAGTTAGGGCTTCCCTTGAAGTAGTATAAGTAGTATACAGGCAGTTAGGGCTTCCCTTGAAGTAGTATACAGCCAGTTAGGGCCTCCTTTAGGTAGTATACATTTAGTCAGGGCCCCATTAGGTAGTCAGGGCCCCCTTTAGGTAGTCAGGGCCCCCTTAGGTAGTCAGGGCCCCCCTTTAGGTAGTCATGGCCCCCTTGGGCCCCCCTTTAGTTAGTCAGGGCCCCCCTTTAGTTAGCCAGTGCCCCATTAGGTAGCCAGGGCCCCATTAGGGATTAAGGGCTCCATTAGGTGGTCAGGGCCCCATTAGGTAGTCAGGGCCCCCTTTAGGTATCCAGGGCCCCATTAGATAGTCAGGGCCCCCTTAGATAGTTAAAAAAAAAAAAAACAGACAGACAGCCACTTACCTCGCTCCCGCTCCCGGCCGCTTCCCACCGGCTACTGCCGCCCTGCATAGGTGGCGCGGTGATGTGACGTCACCGCGCGCCTATGTCACCAGTAGGGGCCGGCGCCTGGCAGGCTTAAGGCCTAACGCATTAGGCCTGCCAGGGCGATCAGCGGAGCGCTAGCGGCGCTGTGCTCTTCTGACACTGCGCTACCCCGGGAGTCGGGGACATTAGTCCCTGACTCCCGGGTCCTGTCTCTAAGCGCTCGGGATGCGGTTCCAGGCGTTCAGGGACCGGATGCGGCGGACGGGCCCCGGGGAGCGGCGGCCCTGTCTCCGTGGCCCACAGCAGCTCGAGGCCCACCGGGGGATTCTCAGATCCCCCAGCGTCCAAGTCTGAGCCTGCACACTACTATACACAGCTGCAAACCACTTACTGTGGCTGACAATAAACATGGCTGGCTCCTACCCCACCAAAGCCCGGTAACCTTGGTTACATGTTACTTGCAGGTATCCTACTTTGCTGGAGAAGATGCATAGTAATACAGCAGTAGCCATAAAATCTACCCTCCCAAGGAAAAAGTATGCACACATCAATGCTAACGCGTTTCGGGCATGCATTAGCCCTTACCTATAGCATAGTGTATATCCACAAATGTGTTAAATATTCTAAGATAAAATACAAATAATGCACTCACCTGTGTGCTGTGCCGCTGATTCATGCCGTAACAATACTGACACATCCATTATCCGGAACACAGAGGACCGGAGAGAACGGACAGACATGCGCAGAGACCAAACAGTGTAACTGCATAAAGCAAGTCCCACTTGCCAGTAACAAACAGTTACAGCCGGGTAACCGGGAAAGCAACAGAGGCAAGTGAAATAAAGAGAGAAAAGATCCAGCATAAAGATAGAAAAATATATGAATAACATCTGACAAATGTCAATATGCACTACATACAAAAAAAATGAGTAGAAAGAGATAAATAATATGAACATGATATGAGTTGAAGCATTAATATATTAATTAAATTGGGTTAATAGTGAAACATAATTTCGTTTTTATGATTTAATCCAGTGGGGAATGAGCTGTTTAGAGTAAAAATCCAAAAAGCCTCCTTATGACGTAATAAATGTCCCAAGCCACCTCCTCTTGGCGGTTTGGTAATTTTGTTCATTGCGATAACTTTCAACCCCCGTAAAATCTTTGTTGTGGATCTCCCTGAAATGTAGAGTTAAATGAGATCTATTACAAATTGATGTGTTTGTAATATCATTAAGATGTTCTAAAATCCTAGTTTTAAGCCTTCTGGTTGCGCAGCAAACATAATACAAACCATATGGTTCACATATGGCAAGGTATACTACATGATGGGAATTACAATTAATGTCTTGTTTTATAGAGAATGTGTTGGTGCCATCATTGGTTTTAAAGGTTTTGGATGGTAACACAAACTTGCACATCCTATGAGGATGGGATCCACAACGGAAGAAACCATTGTGTTGAAGCCAAGTGTTACAGGTATCTCGAGAAGTGATGATAATAAATAACCCAGTGTGTTAGATCTTCTGGATACTATGCGGCACCCTGTTAAAAGAATAGACTCCATAATGTCATCCTATCCCAAAGTCGGGAGATGTTTTAGGATGATATCTCTAATATGATGAAATTGATGACTATAATCCAAACAAGAGTAGATTTATGTGCTGTCCTAACTTTGCTGTAGTCATGTTTGGAAACAAGTAATTCGTCATGCTGTCTATATTAGCGGCTCTAGAGAGCATCCAATAAGGGTAGCCCCTAAAGCTCAATCTTTGACAAATATTATGCTGCTCTCAGTTAAAATCTATAGGCATGTTGCAGTTTCTTTTGGCACGAATCATTTCTCCAACTGGGATGCACCTACAAGTACTTTGGGGATGATAACTTTAATGATGTGGAATGGTATTGCCAGCTGTAGGTTTGCAATATGTGCTGGTAATACTGACCTGACCCTGCAGTCCGACGAGGTTTAGGTCCAAAAAATTAATGGAGGATCTATTCAAAGTATACGAACATTTTAAATTCAGAAGGTTATTGTTAAGATAATAAAAAAAACCCTGTATGGTAGATGCATTGCCCCTCCAAATGAGTAGGAGGTCGTCAATAAATCTGCTGTAACACTCAATATGTTTAATAAAAGGGTTATCTGAACTGTACAGGTAGATAGACTCCCAACAAGCCATAACCCAATTTGCCAGGGATCGAAAAAATTTGGCCTCCATAGACATACCTCTTAGCTTCAAAAAGATAGAACCATGAAACTGAAAAAAGTTGTGTGTGATGAAGAATTGGGTAACCATCAATATGAAGTCAATGAGATTTGGGGAATAACTATTGTGTTGATGCAGATGATAATTCAAAGCTAGAATAGCAATAAAATGAGGAATACTTGTATAGAGAGACTCTAAATGGCAACTAAGCCAGCACATATCTGAATACCATATCTTATTTTTAAAGCATATCAGTACATCTCTTGTATCCTGTAATTAACCAGGTATTCTGTGCACTAAAGGTTGCAGCAGAGAATCCATTCACTAGCACAGCCTCTCCAAGAGAGAAGCTATGCCAGAGACTATAGGACGCATAGGAGGTGAAAGAGAGTTTTTGTGGATCTTAGGTAAAATATACATTAGTATTAGGGGCAAAACTGGAAATTTCATCAAAATATAATCCATTTGTTTTAGACTTTGTACCCCAAGAGAGAACCCTTCCATCAATTGATGTAATTCTGCCTTAAATGCACAAGTAGGATCTCTATTAAACAATTGATATGTGGTACTCTCTGGCAATACATTTTGTGATAGGCAAATGCTAGAGGAGGGCAAAAAGGCAATTTCAAAACTCCACACACCTATATGGTGATCTCCACAAGTAGAGATAATCCCCTTTCCCAAGCATAACAAAGTAATTTGCTCTTTAAATGCAAAGATGACTTGAGATGCTCAGAATGGCAACCAATGTGTTACGGAATTGCAACTTTGGCAATTTTTCTGACAGGCCAAAGGAGGACAGAGCAAATCTAAACCCATTAAAACAGCTATCCAACTCCACCCTAGGTAGCAGAGTATGAGGCAACCCCTAGCTCTTCACCAGAGCCCACTGCAAGGCAGGTTAGATTTAACATGTGAGGTGCCTAGGTTGCAGCCAGACCTGGGAGCATGACAACCTGAAAGAGGCAGGTATCGCTCAGAACATAATGGTCTCTTTTCTGGCTGATAGTGATGGGCCCTAACAAGTAAACCCTCAGTGATGATGTCCATATAAAATAACAGGGCATATTGATGGATTTTGTCTTCATTAGACATTCTCTTTAATCAAATTGGTTCTGCTTATAGAGGTAGCAACTTGGGTAATTGTCATATACTAAGAATTAATCTAACCACTTTAATATGCAGTCAATGATTCCAATTTGGAGCATTGCTAGCATCATAACAGTCAAAGGAAAAGGGAAAGAATCTGCATTATGCATTTCTTGGAAAGACATGAATATATGTCACACTGCACGCCTTTCTGTTTTATAACTGATGCACAGCACTTTAATCAAGTTCACATTCATTGTCTTCTGCTGGATTTTGACAAATTGAAATATAATTTAGTTTCGTAGAAAGACTGATAACCGTGAAGTCGGAGTATTGTCTGTGAATATTCTCCCTAAGTGCAGCTTCACTTTTTACAATGCTGTGAATTATTTGTTTACACGAACATTAGTCTTCTAATGCGGCATCATTAAAAATCACTGCGCTTTATGCAGTAGTACAGCGTCCTCCCCCATGTATCTTCATTACAAGTCTCTCAGGCAATGAGATGTCTGTGTATTATAGATGTGGCTGAAATATTTTCATATACTCACAGTTGTCGAGAGTGAAATATAACTGGAAAATGCCATACTGTTTCCAACCCAAAAGTATGACTGCCTTAAATTACTGCAATCCAGAGAATTTTGGATCACTGAATTGTACAGAGCCTATATGGCAAGTGTCTACTGTTTTCTATTAGGCACCATACGCGTTATGAAATAGTAAATTATAGGAGGCATGAAAAATTACATGCTAGCAGGCGCGTCATTTCAACAACACAACAAGCTGTCATGACTCATGTACCTGCTTTTAAGGAACAGGGCTCTGCACGGGTTAATTCCTCTGGCCTGTTGACACACCCTGGGAGAAGCCTTGCTAATGAGTCTAGAAGTGACAGATCTGCTTCTACTCAGATCATAGGGGGTGTCGCACAGGCCAATAGGAGGGCCCGGAGACCTCACCAATCGACTACTGGGGCAGTATCCGGGCACACAATTTAAACCTCCTCAGTACTGTGTGTCATTGCCTGTGAAAGGTTCTCCCTGTTGGTTTTCCCTGTCTTCCTATAGTTTGTATTCCTGATTACCTGACCTCGGCTTGTTCTTGATCTTGTTTTGTTCCCTGATCTGGTACCGCGTTCCTGACCGTGTTTTGACCCTTGGCTTGTTTCTGGTGATTTTTCCGGCTTCTGATTCTTGGCTTGACATACCCATACCGTTGCTGACCCGGACTGATTGACCTTGCTTTCTCCTATCGACCCTGAACTTAGTAGCTTGGGGACTGTCGCCCAGTTGGGGTCTGCCCTCTAGGCAGCACGCCAAGTAGGCAGGGACAGTGGGCTGGGTGTCAGTCAGGGCCCACTGCACCTCCTTTTTTTCAGCAAGTAGAGTTACACACTGTAAATATGCATTGTGAACATACCCTAATAAAAAAAATCTCCATATACATCAGAGTCATGTGGAGAGTAATATGGGCCAATAAACGTCTTGTATCGACTTATAATATTGTAGTATGCTTGAGAGAGTTACATAGTTAAAGGGGGCTCTACCAATAGGTCTCTCCAGTCTTCTTTCTACCTTCATTTTGAGTTTTATGAGATGTGTACATGGACTATTTTGGCCTACATCAACCCACAGGTGTCTTTGAATATGTTTGACACATGCATGGGGGGCATTATTGACACATATGCTGAGCATGCACTGCCAGTAATGTGAACAGGCCCTTAAAGCAAAGTGCTACTGTTATATGTATAAGGGTAAGACGGGCAGATCCACAGCAGCTTAGCAAGAAAATCGGAAATTTTCAAGTAAGCACAATTGCACAAATGGGTTCCCTTAAGCTCCCTGGCAAAAGATGAGCATCTGTCCAGGACCCTTGCAGGGATAGTTCACCACAACAGCTTTCAATCACTAGCCAAAATTACAAGCCAGTCGCACTGTGTTCACCCTACAACAATATCAGCAGCTGGATTTTTAACCTATTTTGGGTCACCCCCGTTCGGTGTAATACTGTACGTGAAAATGTCTTGGCAAAATTGCAGCATGGCTATCATTTTGGTAAAGATATAGCGGAAAGCTGAGGGGTATTTAAATTTGCTTGTTTTGGCCCCCCAAAAATTTTTAGGTCAAACCCGCAAAAACACACACCCAAAATTAAAAATGTTATCAATTATAAGGGTGATTTCACACGGTGCGTTTTTTTGATGCGTTTTTTGTGCAGATATGTATAGCATTAATTGCTGTGCCTTTCTGCACAAAAAATGTGTCAGAAAAATGCACCAAAAACACATCGTGTTAAAGCACCCTTAAGATTATAAATGTGAATGGAGGTTTTCAAGCCTTGATCAGCAAATTTTTGTGAGGCTACCTATTAAAAAATTTAAAAATCCCCAGGTGCGTACTACATGGGGTTCTTGCCTGAGAGGAAAATGCTCTGCGTAATCCTACCCTTAAAGGGATGTTAGGTCAGCTCTCACTTAGCTGCAAGATGAGCGAGCGTGAGAATGTGGAAGGTGACGCTTGTAGTCATCCTCTCCTTTCACTTCTAAGGGAGTTCAGAATACAGCTGAGTGTGCACAATCAGCTACGTTTGGGATCTTCCATAGAAGTGAACAGGAGGACATACGCAAGTTCCCACCACCCCTTTTTTTTATGTAGGGAGGGCTCGCAGTACAGTTGAAACCAAAAGTGTACATACACATATAAAAAAAAAACCATATCATGTTTTTCTCAATATCTGCATGAAATCAAAAATAAACCTTACCCATTTTAGGTCAATTGGAAACCAAAAATTTATTTATATTTGCCAAATGCCAGAATAATGGAGAGATTTTTTTTAAGGATTCTTTTACTTTCTGCAAAGTAAAGTTTAATAAACTTCTTTAGTTTTGGTGTTTTGGGCCCCTTAAACTGTTGACTTGGGTCAAAATTTTTTTGGATTCCTTCCAAAAGTTTTTCCACAATAGTTGGTGGGAATTTTCGGCCCCTTTCTCTGACAAACTGGTGAAACTGAGTCATATTTGTAGGTCCTTTCTCAACCTGCCTTTTCGTCTGCCCATAAATTTTTTCAATATTTTTAGATCGGGGCTTTGTGATGGTCACCCCCAAACACTGATTTGGGTTTCCTTAACCCCTTTGTAACCATTTTGGGCAGTTTGCTTGGGTCTTTGTCCATTTGGAAGATCATTTCCGCCCAAGCTTTAACTTCTCTGGTTTGAGATGTTGCTTTAGTTTGCCACATAATTTTTTTCCCCTTAAAGATGCCATCTTTTTTGAAAAAGTGCTCCAGTCCCTCTGCACAAAAAAAACCCCCAACATGATGCTGTCCCCCCCTTTTCACAGTTGGGAGGGTTTTTTAGATAAAATTTTTCCCTTTTTCCCTCCCAAATGTAACAATGGCCTTATTAAACTTTAAAATTTTTAGTTTTTTTTCAACCATGGGAATATCCCCAAAAAAGAAAGTCTTTGTTCCTGTGTGCATTTGAAAAACATAGAAGCTTCCAAAGACATAAACTATCATATGGGCTGTCCAAATTTTTTTAAAAGCATAGTAATCCTAGTGTGTTTTAATTTTTGACTTTGCGGGAAAGTAATAAAAATGCCCTAAAAATTATTTGGAAAAATAAATAATTTTGGTTCAAATTTGGGGGGCCCAAAAAGGGGTAAAGATTATTTGATTTCAGTCAGATAGTGGAAAAACATGCGATGTGTCTTTTTTATTAGTGTAGAAAATTTGGATCAACTAGTGGACTTTGTAGGAGCACCTTCTAATGCCCTATTTTCTTGCTTTCTGTCTTCTGGAAAATGTGAAGGTCCTTTCAGTTGACAGAGTCTGGGGATAGATATTTGGAGGATTGGTGGGGGCCTTCACCTTTCATAGAGGACTTGCGATGGACAACATAGTTGAATATTGTGATTCACGTAATATTTTTTTGTTCATTTAAAAAGTATCTTTGTCGGAATGATATCTAAAGATAATTGTGCTTGAGTTCACTTTATCAGCCTAACACATCAATTGCATTGTGAACCTGATGGATCCTTGTCTCATCTGGACTAAAGGAAGAAAAAAGAAATAAATGTATTGCAGATTAGTGGCATTAGCTCTGATGTAAGTACTAAATGAAGGCTAAATGAAGGTCCTACATTGTAATACAGAAACTAAGTAAGAAGAAATGTTCTGTTTTAAATATGTGATAGTTATCATATACAAGTATCCTGCTATGACCTGCAGAGATAAGTGCAGAAAATGCTATGGCCACCAAATCTTGCTTAGATTTACAATTTAGCCGTGAGGTTACTTTAGGACAAGGTAGCTGTAAATAACACCTGATTACTGGCTCTGTATAAGTGAAGTCATATACCGAGTGATACGAACAATCAGCAGCAGTAAACTGGAATTGTTCCTGATGTCAAACCACAGAGTGGAAATATAGGGGCAGATTTATCAAAAGTGTCTTACTTTTAGACAGTTAAATTGAAGACAGTTTTAAAAAGCGCCAAATTTATCTGTGTTGTAAATTGGGGCAGGTTAGAACTGTTAGTCTTAAATTTGCACCATCTTTAAGTTGGCTTACTTTTACGCCAGAATTTGGTCGCACATCCTGGCACATTTTTTTCCCCGCATTTAAGCCACGCCCCATTTCTGTGAAACCACTCCCTTTTTATGAAGCCACACCCCTTTGTCAGACACTGTCTATACCACACAGTAAATGTGGCGAAAAGCTTGTTTTTGGTGCAAATTGTGCCAGAATTCTGGCGCAACTGCCTTGTTAAATCTGTCCCATAGTATTGTGCAAAAGTTTAAGGCAGGTATGGAAAAATGCTACAGGGTAAGAATGCTTTCACAAATTTAAGTGTTAATAGTTTATTTTTATCAACTAAATCCGAAGTGAATGTAGAAAAGAGAAGGAAAAATAAAAATCAAATTATCATTTAGTGTGACTACCCTTTCCTTTTGGAGATCTGGAAGTGATGATGTTTTTCCCCTGATCTAAAATTTTATCAAGTCTGTCGAATTTTCTTGAAAAGACAGAAGGATGTGAGCAAGCTACATTCATAGAAAATCTGTAGTCACTTCTCCAAGATGTTTGGAACAATCTCCCTGCCGGGTTCCTTCAAAAACTGTGTACAATTGTAACTACAGTAGAAGATGTGTTTCTGTTTGAAAGGGGAAAAGGTGGTCACACCAAATATTGATTAATTTTAATTTCTCTTTTCTTCATTCACTTTGCATTTTGTTAATTGATAAAAATCAACTATTAAAATCTATTCATGAAAGCATTATTGGTTTTCAGAATTTTTTCTATACCTGCCTAAACTGCACGCTACTACAAGACAAGTAGACCCTTAAGATAGGTTCACACAGGTTGGATATGCTCAAATTTTGCATATAAATGTAGGGATGGAAAATCTGTAGCATTTCTGTAGAAAAACATGTACAAAATCATGTGGCTTTTAATATAGATTTTTCTGCAGATCTCCCTTCTAAACTATAAAAAGGGGAAAAAAAGGTAACTGAGTTTAACACCTTATCGCCAAAGCCAATTTTGACCTTCCTGACAGAGCCCCTTTTTTTTAAATCTGACATGTATCAAATTTATGAGAAAATTGTTGATATTTTTTCTATCCATGTATTTTGGGTTTTTTCTTGTGAACATTTTGCTTTAAATTTTAATAAATTTTGGGCCATCATCCTTTTCATTTGTGAAAAAAATCAAAAAATTGTGGGAAAAATTTTGAAAAAATTTGCCATTTTTAAAGTTCAAACATTTTGTGTGTAAGACAGGTAGTTATTCCACACAAAACAGTTTATAACTAGTATCTATCATATGTCCACTGTAGGTTGGCATAATTTTTTAAATGTCTTTTTATTTTTTTATGACATTAGGGGCCATATAAATTTAGTAGTAATTTTTCAAATTTTCAAGGCAATTTGCACAGGACAGGGCTGCCGTTAGGGCAGTACAACCAGTACTGCCCTATGAGGCCCAGCCAGTCTGTGAAGCAAGGGGGGCCCGTCACCGTCATCAGCTTCTGCCCCCTTGCTTCACAGAGTCTATCTTAATTGTATGCACATCCTTGCGACACGCATACAATTAAAATGAATGGCGGGGCAGGGAGAGCTATGCACGCCCTGACCTTGCCGTACATAGCTGGGCAGGTGGGGCAATGGAGGTGACGTCATCGCACCACCTGCCCAGCTTCCTGTCCTAGGCCCCAAGCCTAAAGCATCAGACTTGGGTCGCGAGCAGATGGAGATGCCGAGGGAGTGCGGCAGAGTGAGTACTTAGCTACAGAGGGGGCTATTTTGCCTATGTGGGGCCCACTCTGCCCACAATGAGGGCCCTATTCTAACTACAGGGGTGCCCTAAACTACAGGGGGCACCTATTCTACCTACAAGGGGCCCTAAACTACAGAGTGCCCCTAAGCTATAAGGGGTCCTATTCTACCTACAGGGGTGCCCTAAACTATGGGGGTCCCTATACTAAAGGGGTTACCTAAGCTACAGGGGGCCCTATTCTACCTACATGGGTGCCCTAAACTACAGGGGGCTACCTAAGCTACAGGGGGCCCTATTCTAACTACAGGGGGTCTCTAAGCTACAGGGGGCCCTATCCTACCTACAGGTGTGCCCTAAACAACCGGAGGCCCCTATTCTACCTACACGGAGACCTTATTCTACCTACAGGGGGGTCCTGAGCTACAGGGGGCCCCTATTCTAGGGGTCAGGTTGGTCGAGGGGGCGGAGCCAGGGACAGAGGGGGGAGGGCACATGCTCCAGCTGTATGGAGCCCTGAAATTTCTGATGGCGACCTTGTGTAAGGACTTACTTTATCTGTATTAGTTATTCATAACCAATTACCAGTTTTACATAGACTTATTATTTCAACATAAAAAGACCGTCCTGGAATCAATTATTAAATGCTGAGGGACCACTGTACTAAATACAGCAAAGTATGATGACAGATCCGCTTCAAGCCCCCTTTATCGGTCCAGCTCCTGTCCCACTGAATGGGAGCATTTTTTTGCTATTAACATTGGATGCGACATCCTTTTCATCCTCCGAATGTCTCATCAGTATTGAGCAAAAAAATTCATTTAAAGAAGATTTTGCAGGTCACTTCATGTTATCAAGAACAATGGCTGATTTTAAATAGAGAATTGTGCCAGAACCATTTCTTATGTAATCTACAAAAGCGTGGCTCGCTTCATCACCCAGGTGTTCAATGACTGTTCTACACTATTACTTTATTACAATTCACATCAATAGAAAATTTCTATTGACATGTCTGTAAATAATGTTTGTATCAACAGAATTACATAGACATTGCTCATCTCCTTCTGCAGGAGCGATCGCAGATTACTTTTCAGAATGTTCCTTCTTCTTAAACGTGGATTGACTTACATGTTGTGCCTCTTCTTTCTGTATTAAAGAGGTTCTTCAGCAGCTGCAGTGCCTATAACACAGTTCGCTGCTGCAAATATCGTAACTCATAACTTTTTATGAACAGAAAAACAAACCTCCTAACTTTTTTGAATGGTTGAAGAGGAACACTTATGGTTCATTGAGAGGAACATAGATTGTTTCATGTATGTATATTTATAAGCTTCAATAGTTTACAATTATAAATTAGCCCCAAATCATCTGAAAACAGACATTTTTATAATCCAAATTGCAACAAATTATTAAATAATATATACATTGTAGCCTAAAATGCAGTTAGAAACACAACGGGAAGCATTTTGGGGTAATATAGGAAGTTTACTACTGCAAGTTTATCAAGGCAAAAAGAGAGACATTTAAGGAGTAAGGCGGAACAGGGATTGGAGTCAAAAATAGGGACTGCTTCTCCTAAAGAGGGACAATTAGGAGATATGGAATAAGGGTATTTCATATCAATCCATTAAAGGTGAACCAGACTCCCCCTTAATCTTCCTAAAGAAGCTTTACAGCAGCTGGGGTGTATATTATAAGGACTAGCAAACCGTCCCTCATAGATTCGAAACAAAATTATAAATTCTTATATCTGCGGGATATAAGGTCTTGGTGGCTATTTCTTCATGCTCTTCATGTAACCCTTGGGCCAATTCATTAACCTCTTGTTTACTAACAAAGCAGTATCTCTAAAAATTGTTTTCCTTTACAGGTCAAATCGACTAATAGCTGAGGGAATGGGTTCAACCAGAGCCCCATATCTGCTAGCATTTATGTGGGCTGCCTCTATTATACTTATATCTATTATACTATGAGTAGTATTGCTTGAATGGGGCCCTGTTCTGTTTGAAACTGATTTAACTGAATTTGTGAAAAAAATTGAGTTTAGAACATCCTGAACCCGAATTTTTGCTTCAACCAAATCCCTAATTATAAGCATAACCTTAAATTAGGATTAGGGCTCTTCAAAAAGTTTTAGGGCCACATGTATGAACCTGTTTAGGTCTAAAACTCACTTTTTTGCCCATAGGTTACTATGATCAAAAGAGTTAGTTTTAGACCTAAACAGTTTCATACATGTGGCCCGTTGTGTTTCACTCATTGGTCTCCATTGCAGACTAATCTCTGGTCCAAAATCCAGTCTAATGTCACTTTTTGTTACTTCAACATAGGTTAATGTCATGGTAACCAGAAGTGACATCAACCACCATGTCTAATATCACTTCCTGTTACTTGAACACAGGCCCAACGTTGTGGTAAGTGAAAAAGATGTTGGTAATTTTTTCCGAAGTCACTTTTGGTTATCTTAACCCTGGGCTTATGTTGAGGTAACAGAAAGTGTCATTAGATGGGATGTAAGGCTGAAATTGAGGCTGCAAGCTGAAGCATCATGTAGCCAGACTGGTTAAATCGCCTTTAAACTCCATAAACAAGCCTTACTTGGGGTTATGGTCCCAGTTAATATTTTTGGGCAATTTTCACCAAGAATCAGTTTGGGCCAACACTGTTGGTTGTGTTGAAAATTATTTAGTAATCAATATCTAGAGGTTAATCAGGAAGGACATAGCTGTTGTTGGATAATACTTGTCTTGACATAAACAGTAACTTTGATGTATTAAGTAGATATTACCCAGTATATTCGTGATGTATATACCTGACCTGCTATTTTTAAAAAATATCACTCCAGAATTTTTCCAGTACGAGTCTTTACAAATCACTAGAACTGAATGAACAGGAATGGTAATGATACAAAGCAGAGCAAAGATCTTCCTGAAAAAGAAGCAGCAATCATTGTATGCTGCACAGTAATCAATAGCTTAATCAGTAAAAATAGGTAACTGCTGCAAGGTAACCTTGACTTATATACTGCAGGAGACAAACAAGGAAAGCTTTGCAGACAAAGTAGTAATGTATTTTAATCAGATGATGGGAATCTCTCATTGAAAAAAATCAATTACAGGTATTGATAGACCCTTTTTATGAATTTAGTGTTGTGAATAAAGTGATATGATTGGCTGCATATCCTAAAATTATGAATATGGCTATATAGTTGATTATGGCTATGGCTGTTCCTGATGCCATTGACAATTGCATATTGTAATAAGAAAGTATCAGTGCACACAGTGTTGGACTGGGGTGCCTGTGGCCCTCCAGTAGAGTAGAGGCCCACCCTACAGCTACTGTACATAACTCTTAGACTCTGCCTCTCTTTCTGTGTCTTTCTCCCTGAAAAGCAGCCAAAGGCCTGCCATACCCGGGGGCCCACCGTGCCCAGTTTTCCACCGGAGGTTGACCTGTTTTCCTCTGGGGTAGTCCAAGCAGAGTTTAGAGCATGTTCATAATAGTAAAATTTATTTAAAATTTTAAGAAAATGTTGAAAATAAAATAATCCACAGCAAGATGAGCTTTTCAAACCCCACACACTGCAGAAAAATATCTGTATGGATTTCCAAAAGTGCATCAAAGGTGACTTATTTCACCACATTGCAATTACAAAAGGTAAAATCTTTGATCAATCAGCATCAGAATCCACACAGGTATGGGAGATGGGGGCATTCAAAAGTTTGGGGGCCAGTATTTTTGCTAAATCTCCCACCAGAACTTACATACTAAAACATAAATGCAATAACATTGAATCTTATGATTCCCATAAAGGACCTACCTTCCACTGACAAAGAAACAGGTCACCAGGAAAATGAGCAGGATGACCCCACCAGCCACAGAAATTGCCAAAATAGTAATCTGGTTAGGATCGGTTATGGCGATCATATCTGAAATAAAGCAACACACAGCAAGCAATTAAAATTATTTATGTATTTTATCTGAGAGCATACTTGGATAGTATACATGGCTATACATGGAGACAATTCATCTGTAGAAGCAAAGAGAATTATCATAGATAGTGTTACATTTGTGGCTTTCTTCAGCAGCACTGTACATAGCTTGTATTATTCACTCACATCAATCCCTGTCACCAGAATGGTCTGAGAATGCAATATTTGCCTATAATATATACACTGTATAAGTATGAAGAGTGAAAACTGAAACATAACAAAACATGGGGAAAGCATATAAACTGCAAGAAAAATACCCCATGAACTGCATAACTTACTCCATATTGGGAAGCAATGTTAGTGAATTCTGTATTATACATGGTCATATTTTGAATTGACAAATTAGAGTTGCTACTAGGCATCTAAAATAAAACAAATAAGGGCGACATTTCCCAACACGCCAACGCCAGTTTTTTGGTCTATATTGCACTAAAACCGCTTTTGACGCCATATTTTGGATGTAAATGAACTGTCATACACCAAAACTATGCGCCTCCATTGAGCTATGGAGGCGCATAGCACATCGTTACAAGTGTATATGTGTTAGGCGCATTTCACTTTTTACATGTGTTAGGCGCATTACATATACTTGTAATGATAAGCTATGCGCCTCTGTGCGCGATGTGCCTCGATAGGGGCATTACATACTCTACCAATGAAATGTTTTTTGCCGCGATTAGCGTAAATCGCGGCACATAGCATATCATCAGAAGCGTATGTAATGCCCCTATTAAGGCACATCGCGCACAGAGGCGCATAGCTAATCATTACAAGTATATGAAATGCGCATAACACATACTTGTGAAATGTGAAATGCGCCTAACACATATACACTTGTAATGATGTGCTAGGCGTCTCAATAGGCGCATTTCATTATGGAGGCGCACAGTGCATAATTTTTAGGCGCATTACGTTTACTATGCAAGGTACACCTGATGCCAGATTTTTGATAGACCCTATGGGCAAAAAAGTAAGTTTTAGACCTAAACAGTTTTCATACATGTGGCCCTTAGTCTTTATTTAATATGTCCTTTGTGTTTCCATGGTTACAGACTACAAACAAATTCTTTGTAGTTTGATCCTGCAGCCACACTCTCTTCCATCTGTCCTGTTCTACTTACTCACATTTCGTGGGTCAGCATTAAGAAGGAGGTGACACACGAAAAAGGGCATGACTCCATAACAGGGTCTGTTTGGGATTTGTAAATATGTAGACTCTTGGGATATTATTAAGAATATTTGCATAGTTCCTTAATTTTTGTTATTTTAATCCATTGGTTACACTAGTAATTTATCCCATCTACACTGCCTAGGGAATATTCTGTGTATCAACAGAGCTGCCCCAGTTTCACTGAACTTATGGAGGTGAAGACGACCAGTATCAATGTCATGATCTTGCAAAACCAACTATGCCTGACACCTATCTCCTTAATCTAAATCTTGACTCCAATCTGAGCCTGAGTCAGAGAACCTGAAGTGGCCATAAAAAGACACCACCAAAATCTGCCTTAAAAAAGGACAAAAATCGGCATGGCTCACCAGGAAGCCCTGGCCACAGATTGTCCTCAAAGTTGCCACTTAACCCATCAGCAGCAGTGAATTTTGTGACGCATTGTCTCTTAACAAAGATAGCAATTGACAAAATAGGAGAGGGAGAGGAAATCAGATTTACTTTAGCAACTTCCAAATGGAACCTCTTGCCCCCACTGTCCAAAGATCTGTGGCTTGAAACTTGGACTCCTCAGCCATCTTTACTAGTTTAATTCTCGTTTTGAAAGACCGCTGATGATGACAATGGTTATGCCTGTGTACATACCCTTAGAACTGATTTTATGGAGTGGCAAACTGGGCAACTGCCTAGGTTAACCCTTAAAGGACAGAACCCCCAGAAACCACCTGGGAATGAAGCAGAATCACATTCTACTCCAGTGTCAATTACCATTATCTGCACAGCACTCTATTACACTAAGCCATGTGCCCCACAATAGAGAGAACTTTGCAGCTGTGAAATCACTTGCATTTAATCAGTTCTTTATGGTGTTATTATATGGGCTGTGCATGCGGTGTTGTGTGGAGTTACATTAAGGCATTACATGCCATATTATTTGGACACTGGTATTTTTATTTGCTAAAATTGATTCAAAATTTTTCTTTTTATTACACACACAAGAAAACATCATTGCATGAAGTTAATATGATCTGTATCTGCGTATAACTAATGAAAGCTGTAACACTTTATCAGCTTAAACTATTAGTTTAATAGTACATTAGTACAAAAAACATTCTTCGAGAACAGTATCTTGTTCTCCATTAATCTTATTGTGATAAAAGTACAATTTTGGTCCATTCTGGATTTTTCTCATGTAAACTATGTCAAAAGAATCCTCTTCGGAAGTCAAGTCAACTATGTTTGATAGTCACAGCTTGGAATAAGAAGAATGGTGCTGTTGAAGAATACTGCAATCCAGTACCATAGTTGATATATGTATCCATAGCACTCAAAAGAAATGCACTTTTGGTTTCTTCAGATAAATGTTTTTAATACATAATCCAAAAAAAGAGATCCACAATAAAATGTGATGAGTCAACATGTGACCAAAGACTGAAGTTTCAGTCCTATATACCTAAATCATACATGTCTCATTAGTAGGAAATGTTGTAACCAGAAAAGCGGCCTTCGCCAAGGCGTAAGAGGAGCAGCAGTGATGTACAGTCAGTCCCCGGGTTACATACGGGTTAGGCACTGTAGGTTTGTTCTTAAGTTGAAACTGTATGTAAGTCGGAACAGCTATATTTATTAAATGTAATTCCAGCAAAAAAAAAATTTTTTAGTTTTGTATAGTGCAGGGAACAGTTTTTACATTTGTTTTGCTGTCTGTGCCCTTTTTTAGAAGATTTCACCTAATGTTCTGTATCTCATGTGCAGCTGTGGCATGCTGGCATTTGGTTATCATGGGGCGTGACTCAGTGGTGAATGTCGGCCACACCCCATAAGTCTCCGTTTGTAACTAGGGGACTTATGTAAGTCGAAACAATGTAAGTTGGGGACTGCCTGTATACAGTTTGTTGTGGAGCTCTTTTTGATACCTATGGTATTTAAACCAAAAAAATATTGTGATGGAATAGTGGTGAGTGGTGGAACGTATAAAAAGAGCAATGATAGTATGAGAGGTGTGTTGTGTGAGTCAGCTGTATGGAATGAGTGAGTGGGGATGCAGTAGGATAACTGAACGGAAGTATGATGTATCGCGTAGGTGTATAATGTGGAGGTTTTTACGGAAGGAAATAGAAACCAAGACAGAAGAGCAATGAAACAAAGAAGAAGCAATAAAAGGGTATAGCAAGGAAACCAGCAGAAGATAAAAGGATAGGAGAATAATACATCAATAAAAGAGATAATACAGAGGGCGGGAGGGAGCAAGTTGTGTAGTGATGCAGAAACATGGGCTAACGCGGAGCAAGAGAAGCTAAAGGACCAGATCTTTAGTTAAAGGCAAACATCTCTATATTTTTTACTATAGATCTGGTACTTTTACTACAGATATATACTTAGGGCGATATGTACGATTTGTGGCGTTTTGCCGCCAATTTTTAGGCGCATAAGAATAGTATAGAATGCGCCTTCTAGCGCAGAAATGACAATTCTGGCTCAGGTAAACCACTTTGAAAGTGGTTTACCTGTTCCAGCAGTAATGCACCTAGATTTTTCATACTGAAACTATAAATCTATAGCTTCATACAGTTCAGGTGTGCCCCGCCTCCCACAAGCCCCCCGAAATCAGGCGCATTACAAAGTGCCGCGGGCGCTCTGTAATGTGCCTGATACTGGTGTGTGGGCAATTTAAAAATATAGCGAACAAGACTGCGGTCTGAAAAGACGCCAGACTTCTGGCACAGCCTCGCTCATACATGTTGCCCTTAAAGTCTAGATTTAGAGGGGTTTCTCATCAGGCTAGTTCAGAAAGCCCACTCTTCACAGGCAGTGTCAGGCTTCAACTTGCTATTTAGGCTGTGGGTGATTCTACAGCGGTGACTGACATTTCAACTCTGCTATTACTAGCTGAGCCTGTTAGTGGGACATTAGTGCTGGAGATTTATAAACAGCAGTATACAAGGCTACAGAGCTCTAAAGGGTTAATGTTTGTCAATAAGAAACATAAACAAGCTCATGTGCTGCTGATAAGAAACAGTAGGAAGTGACCTCACCCTCCTGGCAATGGCTGCTAGAGCAGAGAGGTGGTCATTAACCTAAGGAAGCATGTGTACATAAGAACTGCTTTAGCTCTGAAGGGAAGCAAAATGAGAACAGCAATGTATTTGGTAATAGTCTTTTTTAGCTTTGTTTACATGTTTAAATCTAATCAATGTGGTAAAAATACCCCTTTAGGTTGTAGTAAAACTGAGAATCAATAAAACACCTTTGTAATCCAAGGGATTAAACTTGGTTTGTAATTATTTTTCCATTAATATACCTTATACATCATGGCATGGCTTTTAATTGATAAAAAATAAAAAACATGCCAGAACCAATCTTAAAAATGCAAAATACCTTTTCAAATTGAGACTTTGTTGCTCAATGGAATTGTTGGGTATTATCTAAAAAGTGTAATCTTAAGAATTATGCAAAGTTATATAAATTATTGTTGTATGTGCTCCCAAATAATGCAATCCTGTGTATTCCTAATGACTAAACACAATGTATAAGCAAAATCCATTCACACATTAAATGACATAATGCAGAAGAGATTAGTGAATGTTTTCCAAAATATCCTTAAGGGAATTCATTAATCGTGGTGGATAACGGCAAATCAGACTATATTTGGGATTTAATACCGGATGTCACAGGATTACACAGACCCTTTGGGAACATTAATTCCTATTTAGAAAAAGCTACTCATACATCGGTTGTTACGGGAATGAGGGGCTTACATTGATAATTATGTTAAAACTTATCCATTGTGTATGTCATCGGGTGGTGCCTACTATAAATTCTCACTGCTGTACTGCACCTGCTGCTGCTAATTAAACAGTGTCCAAGATTTAAGTATCAGAAAGCGTTCAGGTGCAAAGAAGTTTAGAGCAAATGTGCATGTACATAAGAGCAGACAGAACAGGCCACCGTAGATTTCTTAAAAAGCTAACAATGCTTTGTATACAGGATGGTACTACCCTAACTAACTACAGAGGACCCTCCAGTAGGCCCGAGCACTGACACAATAATGTACATCTAGAGAGCCTTAAAGGTCTAGCAGAAGACAATTTCATTTGAAGCTGACTGTAGAAGCAATCACCAGATATCTTATTAAACTGTATATGTGTCATGATTGTGCCCGACAGACCCCAGGCTTTTGAATCTGGTTGCCGGCCACGGCTGGTACGACGTACACCGTGGTTTATGTATTTCCACTACTAATGTGAACTCTGTCCTGTAGCTCTGTATGCTTAATTGATTCCTTGTCAACGCTCGTGGCCAGGAATCTTTCAGCAGTTTTGGAGTTAACCTGTTTCTTTTTGATTGACATTCCTGGTTACCTATCACTTATGTTTTACCTTCTCCTGTTCCCTATAAAAGGTCTCAGCTTCCTTTCTTCTTTGCCAGCTACACAGTTTCCTCTACCTGTAGTTCGCCTGTGTTCCTATCTGATTACTCTGTGTTCTTTTACTCTTGCTTGGAACCTGGTTGCTCTCGTCACTCATTTCTGTACTGCGCTGCCCGCTTGTTGCTGACTTGACCTGTCCGACCTCTCTTGTTTGTTCTGTGTTTGTTCGTCTACGTCTGGTGTCTCACTAGGCTCAGAGCTGATCTCAGTCTTCTGGTTGGGGCCGACCTAATAAGGAGTCAAGTACCCCAATAAGCAGGGACAGAGGTTGGGACCAGTGTCAGGGCTTCACTCTGTTTGTGTCTCTGTGTGCGTCCCTGACAGTCCCTAACAATATGCATAATGATCACTTAAAGGGGTTTTCTCAATACAATGATTAGCTTTCAACATGTATGAACAGGTAATTGAGGACTTTTACCAAATAAATTGCTCTTTTGATATTGGCCTGGTTAAGAGATATAGATTTTATAAGCTCTGAGTTCACACAAAAGTCTCTATGTTACCTTCCATAGCTCCGTTACTGATTAGACAGAGAACAGGGAGTGACAACACTAGAGCAGAGACTTTCTCTCTAACAAGATTATATTAATTACCTGATCAGCCATTGTTTTCACTCCTACAAGCACAGTACCTTTGTTTATTCCTTTGTCCCCTGCATTTGTCTCTCTGTAACAGGATCAGCTAGTTATAGAGAAGCTGAATATGTTAACCACTGCTACAGACCCAGCCTGTCCAGAGAGTGTGAGTCTGAAACTGCCTGTGACTCTGCAAATCAACATGGTGAGAAATTCCCTTTAAAAGCATCCTGCATGGATAAAAGTAGGTCCTCAGAATAAATTCCCCTGGTGGGCCCTTAGAATAAATTGTTACAAGGAACTTCAAGTCTGACACCTTACATGTATCTGCTCACCTGGTGCATATAGAGGTTGTCTCATCTCCACCACCATTTTATGCCCTACTAAGGCTTTTGGAAATCAATGAGATGCTACCTATGGGCATGACAGAGTCCCTAACAATGGCTTACACCCAGACCTTTCATGTATTAAACGGTTATCCATTCAGTCTGCAGCAGCTTCCCCTGTCAATAGCTGGAGATCAATGGGGTTTTTATAGCCGAACCTGCAGCAATTTGCTAAAAGCTGGTAAGACTTCAATAGAAAACGAAGCGCTTGAGATAAGACAACCCCTTTGAAGGTCTATTAATAAGATTCTGTACTTCTGCTATTATACTCCTGTAGCCTGTTTACTACAAACAAATACACAAAAAAAAACTATATACAAAAAGAATGTGCTGGTTATTTATTCCTCACCTAATGGAGTTTCTCTTATCTAGAACCGAAAGTCATCATGATGTTCAAGGTGGGATTTTCCATAGGTCCATGCCTACTGGTGGCCCTGCAGAAAAGGGCTTCAGTGCAAAATTAAATTATTCGTAGGTGCTGGAGCAGGTGCATTCATTAATAACATGTAAACAATGTGCTGTCTTTGCTGGAAAATAAACAGTTCCAGTACACTTAGAGGGTTTTCCCATCTCACACATTTATGACATATCAACAGGACCCACCAGAACCATCAAAAGTCTGTGTTAGTAACAGACATCAGAATGTTTCCATTTATTTCAAGGAGGCATGCTTGGCTAAACCCGAAACTCTCACTGAAGTGCATAATAGAAATCTGTACCACCTCTTCATTCTTCGACAACCAGAGGTGGAATCACCAAGGGCATCACTCAGCAGTTTTATCAGAAAAAAACTGAACCAGAAAAAAAACTGCTGCTGCTCGCAAACCAACAATCTTCCCACAGGACAGCTTACTGGTACATGCGGGAAACTACAATGGGCCCATATTGCTAGCTGTCTTCTCAATGGTATGTATTGACGCATGACACACATACAGTTGAAAGGTACTGCAGAGCAATGACATCACCCAGCTTGAGATGGGTTTACCTACTAAACTACTGGGGGCACTTATTAATCTACCAACCTACATGATTAATCTATAGGATTACCAACCAATAGAGGGGACCTATAGTACTACCAACCTTCTGGGGGGACCTACAGTGCTACCAACCAATTATGGGTCCTATATAGCTAACAAATTACTGCGTGACCTATATACCTAACAAACTACTGTGTGGCCCTACACATCTACCAACCTTTTGAGGACACTATATACCTAACAGCCTACTGAGGGCCTTTAGAGCTACCAACCTTCTTAGGGACTATAAACCTGGGAGACCTATATACTTACCTACATACTGGGAGTACCTACAGTAAACAACCTACCTAACTACTAAGAGGACCTATATACCTACATACCTACTGGGAGACCTCTGTACCTACCAACCTACTGAAGGGCTTTATATACCTACCTACCTACCTATTGTTGGCTGTATATACCTATCTACTGGGGGGACCTATATACCTATTTTATGAGAGAACCTATATACCTTCCTAGCTACTGAAAGTGCCTATATACCTACCTACTTACATGGTGGTCCTATATACCTACTTACATACCTGGGGACCTATATATATACCTACTTTCTGGGCTGACCTATATGTCTACCTGCCTGGTTAGGGACCTACATACTTACCTCTTTATTGTTGGGGATTATATAAACTACTTACAAAGGGCCATATTTATCTGTCTACCTATTGGGGGGCTATAAAACTACCTACTGAGGGGACATATATACCTACTTTCCTACCGTGGGGGTTCAATATACCTCCCTTCCTAATGGAGGCCTATACTGGAATGATGGATGACTCTCCATCCCCTTCAGCAGGCACCCAGCTTTTCTATATAGGCTCCCATAAGGTGCAGAGTTTGCCCTCCCTTCCCTCATTCCCAAGTAAGTAAATGCTGTAAAACTGAGGATTCTAAATTGTTTGTGGGGTGAATTCTGCAGAGATGAGTCGTGGCAAGGAAAAGTCTAGGCTGGATGGAGAAGGAAAAGGAAAGTAAACGACCCCCAGCAGAGAAGACATCACCTGTGAGTCACTGGATGGAATCACTTATTTGCCTGTAGAGAGCCTGTGTACATTGGTTGTCACATGTGTTGACCATATTTCGTCATGGGCTGGCAGTATTGTTAGGTCCTTAAGTAGTAATATTATTTTTGGGGTCTTGGTATGGTGGGATTTAGTTAACAGTAAAAATAATGCATACAGTATATTTTCTTCATGTATAATTGTATTATTTGGTAACTGTATGATGTTATTGTTAAGGTATTACACCGTCATACGTAGGTGAGCGCTTTTGAAAAAGCTAATTTGTCAGTGCTGATTTTCATTGTACAGTGTACTGGTGAGCAGATGGACGGGATCTATGTGGAAAAATGCCACAGACGAAACACCACCAATAACACGTACTAAAATACTGAAAATCTGAAAAGACACATACTATAAAATGCTGGCATTTAGTATGTTGTTTTCTGACAAAAACAATGCCACAAAAGTAAAACCGTGTGAAAGACGTTTTACAGACTAATATGATTTTACGAAAATTGTGTTTCATAGGCTAGTATGTCTACATATTGGAGCTACAGTTGCTTTCCAGTCTAGAAAGGATTGGAACTGACCCAGTCTTAACACTTCAACGCCATGTGCTGTAAATTTACATGGCAACATTTTTAAGGAGATATGGAGCGGGGATGGCTCTTTCAGCCTGATACGTAACCACCTGGTGCTAGCTGTTAGATACAACCAGCAACAGGCTCTGATCCTGGCCATTTAACCATTTAGTAGTGAACCCACTGACAGCAGATAAATCATTAAAAATTAATCGATTAGAAAAAAAAATTACTCAAAAGTGTAATAATTTATAATTTACCCCATATGGTGAACATGACAAAAGAAAAAAAATACCCAATGCCAAAGTTGCATTTTCTGGTCATTTTATGCTCCAAAAGATTGAAATAAAAAGTGCTAAAAAAAAAATTTGTATGTACTCCAAAATTAAACTAATAAAAACTAAATTTCAGCCCTCAAAATACAAGCCCTCACTCAAGTCTATGCATTAATCCCTTACCGACATATGATGTATGAGTATGTCATAGGGCTGGTAAGGGGCTTTGATCGGGATCGCGACGCCATCCCACGCTGATTAACCCGTTAGACACAGTGTGTGCCGAACGCAGCCGCAGCGTCTAAATTACTGAGAAATGGTGGTATTCACTGTTTTGCACTCCGGGACATCAGCGCCGAGATCACTGTGTCCCAATTGGTTAACATGGCAGCTGAAACCCTTGTGAAGGCTTTAATCGCTGCAATGTTTTCTGTTTTATTACTTCCTGCCCCAGGCAGGAAGTAGCAAACCTGCCAACTTTGTACACCCTAATGCATTGTCTAACGATCGCGCGCCCTAGTGGTGATGCATTCTAGGGGGACTCAAAGTTAAAGTAAAAAAAAAATTTAACAAACTGTTTCAATGTGTAAAAAAATGTACCCCCTTTTTGCCATTTTAAAAATAAAAAAATAGAATAAAAAAGTTACACATATTTGGTGTCACCACGTCCAAAAAAGTCCAATCTATTAAAATAAAGCATCATTTATTCTTTACGCTGAACACTGAAGAAAAAAAAAATCCAAACACCAAAATTGTGTTTCTTTGGTCATTTCACATCCTCTAAAAATTGGAATAAAATTGCTCAAAAAAATACCATGTATTCAAAACTAGTATCAATAAAAAGTACACTTCAGCCTGAAAAAAATACCCTCTCACTCAAATCCGTAGGTGTTAGTACAAAAAAGTTATTGGTCGCAGAAAATTGTGCCAAGGCAAAAATTAGGAAAATAGAAAATGTTTGGAATTTTTTTACAGTACCGAAACATAACGAAATCCATAAATATTTGATATTACCAGATGTGTATCAATGTGTAGAATACAGATAACACTTATATCGAAGATTGAACACCATAAAACAAAACTAATGCAAACATTACGCAAATATGTTTTTTTCTCACATTTTGCCTCACTTAGAATTTTTTTGCGGTTTCCCAGTATATTCTCTGACACCATTAGAAAGTATACCTTGCCCTGCAAAATAAAATCCCTCATTTGTCTTAAAGTTAAGGCTCTGGAAAGGCGGGGAGGGGAAAATGGATGTGATAAAAAAATACAAAGATTTTATCGGTCGCAAAAAATTGGAGCTGCAGTGCAAATTTAAAAAATAGAAAGGTTTTTATTTTTTTAAACTTACTATAACATAACACAAACTGCAGATTACAGACATGTAAATTATACTGAACAGTGAACTCCATAAAAACAAGACTTCAGCAAAAATTACTAAATTGCATTTTTTCACATCTCTTCCCACATATAATTTTCTGGGGGTTTCCCAGTAAATTATGTGGTAATGGTACTATAGAGGTAATGGCGCCCTTTTCTTCCGCAAAAAACAAGCCCAGATGACAGGAAAATAAAAAAGTTACTGCTCCTGGAAAGCAAGGAGGAAAAATGGAAAGTAAAAATCTGAAAATAGTTCCATCATTAAGAGGTTAAAACTTAAAAGGGTTGTCCATATGTTTTTTTTAAATAAATTTATACTGCTTTCTTTTTTTTTTTTTAAAGCTGATACTCTCCTCTACTACTAACCTCCCTTCCAGTGCTGCCGCTGTCTGCCATCTCCATCGAGCCTCCTGTTTTTTTTCCTTCTTACGGCCGGCTGATCGTCATCACTGCAGTCACTGATTGGCTGCAGCGGTTACGTATATTGGTTGACATCATGGCACAGAGGTGTTCACTTCTGCATTGTTATGTCAGGCAATAGCACATGACCATTGCAGCCAATCAGTGGCTGTAGTGATGATGATAAGGCCGTCAAGAGGAGGAAATAAACAGGAGGTCCCAGGGAGATGGCAGACAGCAACAGCACTGTAATGCAGGTTTGAACAGAAGTATCAGTTTGGCGTTTTTTTGTGGTTTTTTTAATTTGTTAAAGCGACAGCATACATTTCTAAAAAATAAATAAATAAATAAAAAATAGAAAAACCCCTTCCCAGAGCAGAAAGTAAACAGAAAACCAGGGGAGACTGCTGGGATTTACGATTTAGGTTATTATGTAAGTAGTGTTGGAAATTTGGGTTATTATTTACCTTTGGATAAAACACACAATTAATCTGTATTGGACCTTGCCAACTTCTGGGACTATTTCCCAGTCTTTTCGTTTTGTTCCAGTAGTCTAGTCTAGAGTTTTTAGGATGAGATGTACATATATATATATATATCATATATTTATGGTTATAACAATGCCATGCTATATATTTATTAATATTTTATATTTTAGTATGTGGTATTGTTGATATTTAAAGTATTATATATTAATTTATATAGATATTTAATAATTCCGAAATATAGTCTTTGGCTGTCTATAGACAAGTGCACACCCAGTGGCTGCATATCTATTTGCGGAGCCAATTAAAGAATTTCTAGTACTTTGGTACTGTGGTGATTGGCTTGAGTGCTTAACCATGTATCTCCTCACCTTAGTTCAGATTGTAGGGAATCCTAGGCAAGTCGATTGCTAAGAACCCTTTGTCATATATTGTTATCTATGGAGGGAATCTCTTTTCTTGTTTGCTCTGCAGAGCCACTCCAGAAATATGAAACTTCACTTCTGCTTTCTTTAATCAATGGCATTTCATGCATCATGTTCATTGCTCTCAAATGAAGTTGTCCTGTCCTCCAGAGACATGCTAGACAAAACTTTTCCATTCAATGTACAGCGTGATTCACTCAAAAGAGGCCCTGAATATTCCTTTATAACTCTCGCTATGATGAAGCAATCTGAATTAAAATTCTATGCTACTTACCTTGATGTATATGGTATTGAGTGCATTATATGTGATACTGCAAATGATCTTCTGTTTCCGCCAGATTTGGATGCGGCACTCCATGTTTTTGAACGAATCGGCAAGCATATTGGGGGAATAGCACAACATCAGGTTGGATGTTTTGCTTTAAATCCTCAACAGTGGGAGGTTTGTTCCGATAGACTGTCCCTTTGAGCATACCCCAAAGGAAGAAGTCTGATGTCATATCCAGTGATAGTGGTGGATAAAGCCCCTTTGAAATAACCCTATTGCTGAAAAATGCTCTACATTGCTGTAAGTTGACTCATGATCATCCAGTTGATTCATGAACTGGTCCAGGTACACTTTATTAGTTTTGATGTTCACGGTCGGGGCCTATAATTTGCAATCGAGACATCACACATCGTTCACTGATTTTTAATCATTGAATTGGTTATTGGTGATTGGCAAAGGGATTTTTAGGGGCCAATATACAGGTGTTTTTCATGTCTCAAATGGAAACTACTTTATTGAATGTATGACGTCGGGAGCATCCCAGCGTTTGGTTGAAAGCTCTTATAATATTGACGCGAATGCATTGATCATTAAGCTTCAATTCTAGAGTGAGCGTATTGCATAATATACCAAGGCCTTTTTTGAATGAAATCGGCACTGGTAGAACTTGAGATTATTTTTTGCCTTGTTAAAATTTAATATGAAGTCTCGTTTTAGTTATTGTTTAATTGTGTGCTGTCTATCTTCCAGGTAGTGAGTAGTCTGTAAAAGGAGGAATCATGGTAGGTGAATGTATGAACAATCATTAAAGTGGTATTCCAATCCTGGCTGGCCTGGGTACATGCCGTTCACTTCTATGGGAGATAAATGCACAGACGAACACATATGGAGACATGTATGAAGCAAGGCACACTTCAAAAGTGAATTGTTGAGGTCTGTCATTTTCATATGTATATGCGCATATCCTGAATGTCCTTGAAAGTGGTGTTTTGTGCGAAATTAATAAATTGGAAGAAGTCTAAGGTTCGACGTGTGCTCGCATGAGCATATTACGGAATGAGGATATGCATTAGTAATGCAACCTATACATATACAAACCTATAAGATAGGCTGGACAATAAAGAAAAGTCATTAAGGAATAGCATGTTTTCGGTGTATTAGAAATTCTTGTGGGTTCTGATACTTCTTGGTGAACCACCAGATGATCTCCAGCCGAGTACGTTTGAGCGCTTGTGACTGGGTCTTGCGATATGTAGAATTAAAGGGTGAGGAGCAAAAATAAATTTCAAATTTAATGTAGTCAAAAATTAAAAAAATTGTAATAAATTTACTGAACAAACAACATCAGGTGGGTTATTTACTAATTTTAGATTATATTAAATTTAAAATACATTTTAGATGAGGAGATATTTTTTTATATTTTTGGGATAATAATATATTTTTCATATTCCACCTTTTATATGATAAAAACATTTTTAATAAAATTTAAATATATTTAACTTTGCTCAGATAGTTTGTGATAGCAATCTCAGAAAGATCACTTCTTATTATTGTTCTGGTGTTAGAAGTGAGAATTAAGGGACATGATTTTTTTCATACCTCAACACGTGAAATCCAGCTCTACTTCGACTACCTTCAGGCTCAGGCAGAACACATTGATATAGGGTCTGACCTTGTTTCGTCGAATAAGCCGTACATGACGCCCTGTTGTTTGCCAGACCACATTCATATATGTGTCTTAAGTTATTCGAGTGTGGGGATGGTTGAACGCCTACTCCCAAAGAACTCCCCAGTCTAGAACGCCCTCATGTTAGGCGTCATAGAAGGTCGATCAAGTTAGAACAATGCGCCCTATCCATAACAATATCATTATGAAAAAATTTGAGAGATCTTGAGTTCACATATTTTGATCAAAAAGATTGCTTATAGCTGCACTGAAACTTGATGCTAACGGTGATCTAAGGTTCAGGGCGCAGAGTTCCGACCCTATCTTTACTCTCATCTCTAATAGAGCCTTAATCCCCCAGGGCCTCTAATCTGGGTCCTAACCCGACATCCATTATCCAGAGGAAAAGAAAAAATCAATAATACTCCAAACGCAAGTTGGCATTATTATAACAATGCCTGGTGAAAAGTGGGCGTGGTCAGAAACCAAATATGGAGGCACCCCTTCCTCACAATAGATTATAGAGTTTAAAAGCAATATTACGCCAAATACAATGTAGGTTCTGCACAAAAAAACATTCCTGTGGAAAAAAACACTGATGCAAACTCAGCTGGTGCCACTGGCTGGGTGTGCGGCACATTATATATTATATAAGAATATATATTATTATAATATATATATATTAGTATATATATATATATATATATTATATATAAGTATTCACACACACCACACCTAGCAGCGGCACACGATCTGCAAAGAGGGGCAATACATTACATGGAAATCCCCTAAAAAGAAGCAGTTTATGCTATCTATCATACATGAAAAAAAACTTTGAGATTTCTTGGTTTCACATATTTTTGATATCAAAAAAATGCTTAAGCTGCCCAGCGAACTTAATCAACATGATCTCAGTCGAGGGCAAGTCCTACGCATATTATTTACTCTCAAATAAGAGACCAATATCCATTTTAATGTATGATGGATAGCAATAATTGTTCTTTTAGGGATAGTTTCTATGTAATGAATTGACCTTTTTGCGTCATGTGCGCTGTGGTGTAGGGTGTGTGAGTGTTTTTAGCGTGTTTATATATAATATATGCCGCAACCCATGCCAGCTGGGCACCCAGGTTTGCAAGTGTTTTTTCAGAATGTTTTTTGTGCGAACCATAACGTGTGTAGATTTGGCGTTTATTGCCTTTTAATCTGAGTATGGGGAGGAAGGGGTGCCTCCATTTTGGTTTCTCGCACCACGACCCCACTTTCACCAGGGCAGAGTGTGTTTGTATGGAATGCACAGCTTGCGTAGGTTTGTGTTTTTTATTTTGCTTTTAGTCTTCTGGATAGAGAGATATTGGATGGCGGGTTGAGACATGTTGAGGGGAATAGGCCTGGAATTTGGCTCTATTGAGAGAGGTAATGATAGGTGGGACTGCCTCTGACCTGAGATCACGTTGTATGTTCATGTGGGTCAGCTTAAGCAATTTTTGATCAAAAAATATGTTAACAAGAATCTCAAAGTTTTTTACATGTATGATTAGATAGCTATAAATGCTTCTTTAGGGATTGTCCATGTTATAGATCGTATATTATAAACCATACATTAGGCACATTACATTAGACATCGTGCCGGCTCACTGAAGCCACTTTTATGCCCAGAAAAAGGGTTAGAAAAAAACCCGGATATAATGTCTCCATAATATGTTTAACAGAAAAAAGCTGCACATACATGGCCACCTTCTTGGTCCCTGCAGCCACCACTTGCCTGGCAGTGAAAAGTGCAAAATGGGGATTTTCCTTTGGAGGTGATTTGTCTTGTCTTCTAGAAAGTAATTTTATTTCATGCCATCTTGAGACTCAAATCTCATTACACTCAAGTGAATGGGAGAATAGCCTTGACTACCACCGCAGAAAATGTAAAAAACTGTCAATGTAAATGGGATTATAGTCTCAATTTTTATAGAGTTTTTGGTCTAATATTTGTATTTTTCAGATTCATATTGTGACCGAAACATTCTACAGCACTGTCCCTGTCCCCATTAAGGCTCGCAGTCAAAATACTCGTTATACCTATCAGTATTATTTTCAATATTTTTTCGCTCAATGTTAAAATTAACCTACCCTTAAAATTATAGACTGTTCATGTCTTTGTCAGTGGGTAAACTTACGAAATGAGCAAGGGATCAAATACTTATCTCCTTCGATGTATGCATTTATTATTTGTATCTGAAACTTGACGAATATAATCCATACCACTTGATTCACCACCAGCTATTTCACCTTATTGTATTTTAGTGACTTGCAAATTTCTTACTCATTGCAAGACGCCAGTACCATTGAATAAGTAGCAGTATAAGGCCATGTTCACTCGGCCTTAAAAAATGGAGTCAAAATTTCGGTCTCAGTATTACGCGCAGGGAGATAGCGCACAAAGAATATGGGCCTGGAAAAGTTATCCTGTCATTACGGTTAATCATCACTGTTCTCATTAGAGGAACTATGGATTACGGTCTCATCTCCCCCATGCTCGGAATCGCCGGGCGAGGGAGTAATTGACATGTCACTTTCATGTAGATGGCAGTAATATACGCGCAGGCTAGTAATGATTGTCTTATGGCCGTGCGACTCCGCCATGTCAGGGAAAACGTGGACAGTGCTTCCCGCTCCGCATCGCACTTCGCTGACCCCATTCGTAGGCGCAACACTCGGTAGGTCAATTGCGGGGACTGTACATTACCGTGCTTCCCTCAAGTTTATTAAAGTTAGAGCCGTGTGGAGTGACCTATCTTTTTCAGTGTGTGTTGTTAAGACTTTATTATGATATGCATCTATCCACAGATTATGGGTATGTAGAGGTATTGTATGTGCGCTGATCTGAGCGTCATGTAAACTGTAGAGCAGATGTATGTTGTTTGGCAAGGTGTGTGAGTCAAGATAGAATATGCTGAGACATATTTGTATAAGATATAAACACCAGTAAATCCGATCAAAAACTACTGTAGTAGAGAGACTTTCTTTAACGCTCTCTAACTAGGTCTTAGGTTTCCTGTTGGTTCTTCACTAGGTAGCGATGGTTAAAGAAAGAAAATTATCAGGATGCATCTGTTGAAATGTACTCAGATCACCTTTGATTGTGCTATAGTTATAGCACTTCGCACTTTAGACAAATCTAACACCCTCTCAGGTCTACTTCTTATCTAGCACATTCTAGTATTATCACATTGTCTGACACCTTCAGGTATTGCTTTTCGTTCTGAAGTGAGATGCGAACGACCAATACAGCATTGTGAAGGAATCAGACTACAGGGTTAACATCAGGAAAACCAGGTGAGACCTTGTAGAGTCTGCAAGCGTGGTCATAAGATTAAGAGATATACCGGATAATGCATCTGCTCAAAGTCTTTGCTTACAAGGACTTGTGGTATTGATTTTAGTTAAGATATTGATCTCTTTCTTATTCTACCAGCCATGTTGGTGTCAATTCAATGTGGCATACATGTATGATTAGTCAAGACTCATTCACCATGTAGTATCTACAGTCAGGGTTTTCCAGTGGATATGGAGCTGATTGTAAAGTATGCTGGTACCATGGTTATGGACAGGGCTGCCATAAGTCACTCTAGTAAGTTTTTCAGGGATCTAAACCACATCTTTGAGTGCCCCGCCCCCCCAACCATTAACCTAGTTGTCCTATTTTTTGTTTCATGGGCTCACATGTTCCAGTTGAAGTAAGTATTGCCCCGTACCGTACGTTATCCGCCCACCGCCTCTGTATCTCGTTTACTGCCCTAATTCAATTAGGCACCCCTGGTTATTTAGGGGTTTGTGTTTTTATTATTTGTTGTGCATCATGTGACTTCCTAACATTTAGAATGTGTCTTCTGCTCGTTAAATCGGTATGTGCAAAACAACTTTACCAGGATAGGCAAAAAAACCTAACACTAATCTTCTCTTGTGTGTTTTAAACCCCAGCATGCTACTGAAGCTGTCGGTCTATCATTCTTAATTATTATGTGTTATATATTATCGGTGTTTGATTTGAGTTCTTATTAATATTTTATTTGTTGTTATGTCATTATATACTATATGATATAATGTGTGTATATATAATACAGAGGTTGATATTGAAATGATTTATGTGTATTGTGTGATATATCATAATAATTGTATATCATATAGTATCTTAATATATAATATATATTTTTGTATTATTTTATTTATTATTTTATTATTTTTATATAAATATAGTGTAATTATATATCATTATTCAATATATTATATTTATATTTTATTATTAGGTCAAGTCCCCGAGGTGTCATCGACTGAAAAGGATAGGGACCGATCAGGTTGGTTTTTAGGTAGGTGTATTTATTCAAATGGTATCATTCTAGATAAAAAAAAGAGATGTAAAAAACTAGTGTTTTTGTATAGTACAGGGAACTAGGTTTTTACGATTTGTTTTTTTTTTTTTTTGCTGTCTGTGCCGTTTTTAGAGAGAATGATTTCACTCTATACTCTCATTCTGTATCTAATCAGTGTGATAATGATCTCTATTGTTGTCATTTGATAGCTTTTAGGGCACTGTGTTATTGTGGGGCGGTGGATAGTGAGTTTTTGTGTCGTGTAGTGATTATACTCAGTGTATTGAATTGTCCAGCCGACGTATTATATATTATATATACTATTATATATAAAGTATTATTTTTATATATATATATATATAGATGATACAAGAGAAGATCGCGCGCAGTAGCACTCTCTGTATTATCAATTACAAGCGGAACGGCGGTGCCTCCAGTTTACGAGGGCAAGCAAGACATATTAGAACTCCCCGGCAAGGAGCCCCAAAAACGCATAGATAAATCCAGGATGAAATTGATGTTTGTTGCGCAAGCACCTCAATGGCAAGTATTAGGTGAAAAAACAGAAGTAAGTGACCTTTTGTATTTCTCCCAACAGTGTTCTAAAACCAAGTTTCGGCTCTCGACTCGAAAGATGGGCGTCTTGTGTAGTGGAGCCGAAACGGTTGGTTTTGGAACATGTTGGGAATAAAGTCACCTAATTTGTTTTTTTTGTCACTATTACTTGCCTTGAGTGCTGCGAAATTTTTCCTGGTATTTATATATATTTGATATATATAGTGATCGTTATATATTATATATATATTATGTGTTGAATTTTATTATATATATATGTATATATATATATTAGATATAGAAAGCTACTAGGGACGAGCCCCCCATCCTACCCCCCCCCCCCCCAAGCCTGGCTCTATGCCACTCTATTTGGACGAATGAAAAGAGAGGAGTTGCAGGGCGTGCCAGCTGGCGACAGCCTGATATAGGAGGAATCCAACAAAATACAGTAGAAATAATCCACGCACTACACACGAAGTATTTCAGGCAAAGAAGGAGTTTGTTTAATTCACTCTTTTCCTCAGACATGATAGCGACGATGTTTCTAGCTACTCTCTCACTGGGCCTTGTGTCAAGCAATTACTATCACTCGATGGAGTGCGTGGATTGATGTTCCTACTGTATTATATATTATTGATACAGCTGGTATACTGTATATATTATATATATATGATTCTATATTATATATATATATATATATGTAACGACTAGTATAGTGTTTTCGATGTAAGGTATTTAATAGAATGATATCCATAACAGGAAGATGATGCATATTGACCTTTCCTTATCGAGTATATAGCCGCCCAGACGCTCGTCGCATTTTTCATGGTCGTTAGGTCTGCAGCGATTCTTGTTTTGGCTTTACGCTGGCAGACATTTTTTCGCGGATGTTTGCGGTCTCCTTTGTTTGTGGTTAGGGACTCGTACACCGCTGCTGCGTTGGGATCGGAGGCTGTACCTCCCTCTAGCACAAGACCCTGATCCCAGTAGCATCCCACTGAAGCAATCGGGGAGCGGAGGAACCTGCCAACCCGATGTGCTTTAACCCTTTGATTTGCGTGCGGTGCGTTACACGCAGCGCAATCAAAGGAGTTTCCCTGCTCTGTCGGGTGATCGGAACACCCGAGGTTGTACCCCGACAGAGCCCGGGGAACGGCCATTGCACAGTACAGCTCTGCGGGACCTAAGCGTAGGCCTCCAGAGCTGTCATGTGTTGTGTAATAAGCCTGTGATTTAGGGGCGCCACTGTGTGCTGTCATAATCACACGCGCTGTGTCAATAACTGATCAGATTAGAATGTTTAGCATTATATGATATGCAGTAATAACATTACTAAGGTGTAAAAAAAAAACAATTAAAAAATGTAAAACAGTTCTTCTTTCATGGGAGTCCAAAATAAAAGTAAAAATAAAAACATTAAAAATGTGGCAAAATAAAAAGAAATCAAAATAAATAAAATAAATATTAAATATTTTATTAAAATAAATAATTTGTAGCTATTAAACTTACAATGCCATACTCACAAAATGTAAACCTACACATTTGTATCTCCACCAACCGTCTATATAACCTGTTAGATAGAGATTCTACGATACTTAATCTAACAAGTTATGTAAGTGTGAAATGTTAAAATGAATGTGTAGAAAATAAAAAAAATGTAAAAAACAAAAAAACAATTTTAAAATAAAAAAAAATACTGAATTATGTTATAAGTGAACCTTAAACTATTTCCCCCATAAAGTACAAACTTGTCTCGAATATGACAAGGCCCTCATCCAACTTGCGATCATTGAAAAAAAAAAAAAAAGTTACAACTGTTGAAACGCAAGGAGGCAAAAACTAAAAAAATGTTCTGGTCATTAACTACTTTTCAGGCGTTCGGCTTAAAGGGTTAAATACATCTAGGTAATAACAGTATAGTAAACTACTGTGTGGATTGTAAATGCAGGCTTGAGCCATATAAATACAGGCTGGTTGGTAAAAGCTTGGTAGTCGAAAGAACCATTAAGCAGTACTAGTGAGAAAAAGCCTTGATTAATAGAAAGAGAATGCCTACAAAAGGATAGAATGACATTACCAAGAAATTATTCAGGCAGCAAGAAGGGACTTAATGGTCTTTTAAAAATTGGGTTGATATTACTCATCAGTAAGTACTTAAAGTTCTGAACATTGCTCCCTGTGCTAAGAGCTTCGGGACCTCTGTTGCATGGATATGCTGTATGTGTTGACACATGCACAACAGAAGATGGAAGTGCTACATACATTAGAATCGCTCTGCTGTTCTGCGCTAGACCCGTGTTCTATAATTTAAGAAAGACCTAGCGCTAATTTCTATCCCCAGATGTGGACTCCTCACGCCTCCCTAAGGTTGCTCCAGTTGTATTTGACATCTGTCTGTTGTTCTTTGGCATTAGGCTATGAGCGCAAAATCCAACCCACATGGCAGCATCAAATAGCTTTCTTCTGAAGGAGTTTCCAGTTTCACCATGGGCCTGGTGGGGAATCCAGTATATGTAGTGATGAGCGAATTACGTTGGGACTATCGTATCGGGTCGATAGTCGATATCAGCAATTATGAAGACACAGATTTTCTCGATAGTCAGATAATAATTATGTCGCCGATGACCATTAGGCTCTATGGGGAGAGGAACAACACTTCATTATTACATCTCTGAAAACAGGGCTGTGGTGAGAAGCTGAGGATTATCACAAGCTCCTAGCACAGTCACCATAGAATTGGTATACATATGCTAAATCTTAGGCACCAACTTAGGTTATAAAAAGCCACAGGAAAAAAAAATTCACAGGGACAATTCCATCTGTAATCATCGTCGTCTCTGGCACTGCTGACGCAGCATGACCCGTTAAGACCTTCATGAGCCACAATATTAATAAGAAAAGAGCCAGAAGGCAGTATGATTTGAAACCATCATTTTACTTGACTGGTATTGAAATTATCCCTGTCATCTGGAACGCAAGCATGAGCCCAAGCTGCATGACCCCAGATTAAATAGTGCTGGAAAATAAAGGAGTCTTTTCAACACCATAACCATTTATTAGTTGAATCTGGACATTGAACTTATGACCTGTTCTGATACGCACATGTGTATGAAGCCATCTTAATACGGTCTGACCCACCATGATAAAAAGTGCCGGAGTATAGTGGAAGGTTAAGAAAAAGGATAGCTCTTATTCTGAACCATCCTCATGTTTTAGTTTGACCCAGGGACATTGATTAAATACCTGTGCCTAGGGCCACTAGCATGGAGCCCGCAAAACCTTGCTCCCTCTCCCATGACCACCACCATCGAAATTTAAAAAGAAGTTGCAGTGAACTATATCGAGATAGCTCGCAGAGTTATATATTAACACCCACCAATAGAGAGAATACTCAGCGCCCACACACATGCCCCCCCCTCCCCCCTCCTGTCCCCCCACCTCCAAAAATATACTGTCCTGGTACCGCAAGTGATGACCATTAAACTGTCTGACCCCCCGATTAAAATGCGAGTGCGGAAAAAGGAGTCTTTGAGACACCAATTTTAGTTTCACTGGGACCATTTAACTTCAATCTGTCACCTGGCCAGGACATGAGCCCAAAATCCTGCATGACCCCCAGATATAAATAAGTGCTGCGGAAAAGGAGTCTGATATGAACGCACCATTTTAGTTTCACTTGACATTTGATAATTGTCCTGTCCTGGGCCAGCAGCATGAGCCCAAAAATTGCAGTGACCCCCAGATTAAAATACTGCGGAAATAGGAGTCTTTGAACTCACCATTTTAATTGAACTGGACATTAACTATATCTGTCCTGTACCGCAGTTATGACCATTAAACCTGATTGGACACCCCAGATTTAGAAATTGTGAGTGCCGGAAAATGGAGTCCTTTCAACCACCATTTATGTTTCAACTGGACATTGGACTATACACTGCAGGGCAACCAGCATGAGGCCCCAAACCTGATGACACCCAGATTAAAAAGTGCCGAAATAGGATAGTATCTTTAATCTACCATTTGTATTGAACTGGACATTAAATATTCTGTCCTGTACCGCCCAGTATGACCAGATTAAACCTGTCTGGGACCCCCAGTCTTAAAAGAGTGCCAGAAAAGGAGTCTTTCATACCACCATTTTAGTTGAACTGGACATTTGACTATATCTGTCCTGGGCCACAGCAGACCCTATAAACTGTGTTGATCCACAAGATCACAAAGTGCCACTATGCTATTTTGTACAGGTGGGACTGTCATTTAGTATATTTTTTGGTAACTGACATTTGTTTACAGGAATTTATTTTAGGGAAAGGTTTTTTTTAGTTTTACATTATTTCATTTGCTTTTTTTTCAAGTGTGATAACATTACAACATCACCCCTTCCTGCAGTTTTTAAAGGTATTTTTTTTACACGTGTAAGATTTGTTAATTCATCTGCACACCCCATAAGTAATACAAATGTCCTAATCATCCCCAAAACCACGTTCTTTGTTGAGAAGACTGTTTGCTCTTTTTTTTTCTGGCTTTCTGAGTATCTGTATTGTCAGTCGCCAATCAATTCAATGTTTTCATTTTGTCCTCGCGAATCATTGTCTTGCGCATGTGATTAGGGACAGACTACCCTGGAGATCAAATGATGCGACCCCATAGTGACTCTCAGCGCACAGAAAATTTTAAGCCTCAAATTGTGCAATTGTGTCCAGCCCTGGAGCCCTTTTTGACATACTTAACCTCCACAGAAATCACTTGTTTCAAAATCTGATTTTTTTTGGAGAAATTTGAAGCTCTTGATTGCGCCCTAACGGTGTGTGGAGAGCCGCAGTGCTGCGTCTCAGCATCTGTTAACACGGAGGTTTTTCAGCTGCCAGACTTACAGTGGTGCGGTTGAGTAGCCCACCTATGGGTGCGGTCTGTCATATATTAACACACAGGTTCAGCTGCAGGGCAGATTACAGTGCGTTGCGGTGAGAGCCCAGGCTAGCGTCTGTCATCTATTAACACGCAGGTTCAGCTGCCCAGTGGCCGGATTTACAGTGGGTGCGGTGGGAGGTCCAGCTGGCGTCCTATCTAATAACACGATAAATGCCCTTAGAGCGGGAGCAGAACGAAAACAGTCGTGCAGAGTGCGGAAGCGGAAGTGTGAGGTAAGACCTCCAGCCTTCCTCAGTACACAATCAAGAATGGGTAGCACTTGCCCCTCCGTATGAGTGCTGGACCAGAGCTTCACTGAGAATACTGGTGGTTTAACGCTACGTGTTCCACCAGGTGCCCTTTTTGCTTGGCATTCTTTTTTATCGAATTTTGTGTCAGATCGTCCTGGGGAAAGATTGTATGTAGTGTCTCTTGTTCTTTTGTTCTTTATAGTCCGTGTCTCCATACTCCATAGTCTCAGAATGAACCTCACATCTGGGTCAAGTCTTCCTGTACCTCCCTTGCACAATTCTTGAGGGACTTTTAATTACAGCTATTTTGTACATGCATGTTTTTTAGTAGTTTAATCTAGAAAACACATTTTTAAAATAGGATGGATCCCAACATGTCTTTGTTTCTCTTTTTTTTAATTGTATTAAAGTGGGTTGTCTAATACAGCGATGTGCACTAGCTTTGTTAAAGATCTTGCAAAAATAGTCATTTTGCAATATGTGTCCATTAACAGTGTCCTAACCCTATTCCTGTTTCTGCAGCACCATTACCTTGTCCATCTCTTGACAATAGTGAAGAACAATGTCTGTTAGAAAGCCACATTTTTTTACAATAGGACCTGTTAGTCTAGCTGCACTTTCACTCCAGCAAATGCCCCCAAAAATTCAAAACATGAGCCACTTTGACAATTGTGAAGAAACAAATGTCTGTTAGAAACAAAAAATTTTAATTGAATTGAGGACCTGTAGTATAGCTGCATGTCACAGCAAAATACCCCCAAAATAATTCAGAACCATGACCCTTGAGCGACTCTTTGACAATTGTGAAGATCAAATGTCTGTTAGAATTCAACGTAGACTTTTGTTTTTGTGTGTAATTAGGGACCGCTTGTAGTATTGCTGCCATTTCAAAGCAAACATGACCCCGAAAAAAATTATTAAATATGACTTCAGCTGCTACTGTTAAAAATTGTGAGGTAGAAAGGTCCACTTAGAAGAAAGAGCCACATTTCTGTTTCCAAGGACCAACGATGATTGCTGTATTCCACAGCAAACATGACCCAAAAAAATTATAAATAGACTTCCTCATCCACTATTAAGAAAATTGTTTATGTGATGGAGAAATGCACTTAGGAAGCCGCTACATTTCTGTTTAAGAAGGACCATAATTATAGCTGAATCTCACTAGCACACGCAGACCTCAATATCCAGATGGACAAATGCGAAAAATTTGATGAAAGATAGAAGTGGTACATGGAATATGGTGTTGTCATGAAACCGGCTGTCTTTTACAGTTCCACACGGCAAAACCAGCAAAATGACCCTGTTGGGAACTGAGAATAAAAATTGCAGTAAGAAATGATCATTTTAAAAAACATTTTGTCACAGAGGACCATTTCTGTTATTTGATGGAGGAATGTGAAGTAGATCGGCAAATAATGGTGACTCGGCAATTGGGCGGCCACATTATCAGAGATCCATGACTGATTCATTTGATGAAAGTCAAAACGATCAACATTACTGTGGGAAAGCCTGGAGGCCATGCGTTTGTCTGTAATGACTCCTCTGCCTGATGTGAAGGTCCGCTCAGATATGTCAGCTGGCTGCTGGGCAGGACAACACCTCTGGGCGTGGCGAGCGAGATCGGGCCTTTCATCCATTTGGATACTTCAGAAGTCTCTTGGGTCCGGAACACATACAAAAAATCGGTGGTGTTGAGACGCAGTTAGTGTCGTTGCACCATGTGTCTAAGTAGGTCTCTTGTGTTTGTGTGCCCTGCATTGCATGCGTTGGTGAGGGTGGGTAATAAAAGATTTGCCAGAGGGTCACCCATTAGGCTTCTGCCACCTTGCCTGCTGCTGCTGCTGCTGCGTTGTCCGCTTGTTCGCCCTTGCTGGATCTACGTTGGCAGTATACTGCTGTCACGTTCGCTGACGTTGTGTCACACCGTGACATTTGAAGAACATTGAAGCAGGACGCAACAGATGTCTCCAGTTGATCAATCAGCAAGGTCTCCATTTCCTGCATTTTTACCTCTGTTTGGGTGGCGTGGAAGGAAAGGTGCTGAGTTTTGTTTTGTACCGGGGATCCAGGAGTCGTGGCCACCCAGTAGCTGTTGTTCATTTTGATGGCTCCTTAATGCGAGTGATCTATGGTGGGAGGAAATGTGGAGCATCCAAGCACTCATGTGAGTGATTGGAGCCTTGATTTCCCAAGCCTCTGGGTCGAGGGGCACTAGCAAATAATTTCCTCTGTCTGTGTTCCTCAAATTCGCGCCAACCTCTTTCCATGGGCAGGGATCTGTCGGTAACGTCGGATGTCTAGGAATACCTCTCTCCTCCTGCCGCTTCCTCCAGCACAGGCTTTCAAACACAGACCTGACTTGCCTCAGGATGATTGCTCCCTGAGAGCTGACGCGCAGCCTTTGCACTAGCGCCTGGACCCCGAACCACTGCCTAATTGTAAGATTCGATAAAATTGAGTTAAACTGTCGGGTGCCTTGTGGATTCGACGGATGAGAAAGGCTCGTGTCCGCATCTGTGTCCGTCTTTCCTCCATCGCTGGCGGGACCTGATGTTTCAGAGTTGTCCAACGGATCGTTCCGAGGAACTAAGATCACCACAATGCTCATGCTGACAAGGGCGCATCGTCCACACTGACCATTTTGGTGGCTTCTTCAAACTGGCAAGGATGGTGCTCAGAGCTCTTTCAACCTGCCTCCACTCTCGGGTGGCTCAACACCGTAGGTTCGCCCCAACCGCTGCTTGTCAAGGCCATGTGTCATTCGTATGCGTAATGGCATTGCGCTGCTGCCACAATCGCTGGAGTATGTGGAGGGTGGAAATTTCCAGCATGTTGCCAACATTCAACAATGAGCGGGTTTTTTTGCGGGGAGGCCGAGCTGACGCTATGCAACGCAGCCAGGCGCGGAACGCGAAGAAGGTGGGATTAGTCGGCGAACGGCAGACGGAGGTGCGAATCAGACCCTCGAGCCTCCTAGCAGATACTCCAGACCCAGGTAGCTCTTTAGAAATTTCTGGACGACATAGTTTCATGACATAGTGCCAGGGCAAGGGATGTTGCGCCAGCCTACCGATCTTGTAAGTGGTGATGGGCAGAGCAGTATTTCGCCTGTTATGTCGCAGTCCGATTGTTTTGCGGCAGCAAGGTGTCTTGTCACCCAGCCAGCGCACGGTCTCGTTGCGGGAAGGCCATCCACAGGCTCCTGACTACCTGTGTTAAGATTGTGGACGGTCTCCAAGACAGATTAATTTCAAACACGGCCTGGTTTTCTCTGGGCACGTCATGCTCACACGAGACCTTGGGGGGAAGGAGCCCGTGGCACCAATCTGCGGTTTTGAAGAGCAGTGCGCCAAGCATGAGAGCTCGCCTGTCCTACTCCCAGAGACATGCACCGGACTCGCACCCAGCTGAGTCGTCACCAGAGAATTTATAGCAGCCTTGGCCGTGCTTAAGTAGTCCATGTGTCTGGTAGTCGAGTATGGACTTTTCCGGACAGAGAGCAGACAACTAGCTTGAAATTTTAGATGACACGTGGCTGGCCAGGGTAGGGACGGCTTTCTGGCAAAGAAATGCATGCTTGGCATGTGGTATTGGGGGCAGGGCAGAGGGCCTGACGTGGCGAAAAAACCGCTTCGTGTTTCCACCAGACGGAAAGGCAACATTCGAAGGCCTCTCAATAAGCCTGGGCAATCGCCGACATTCAGGTTTTGGGCTTTGGGATGGTTTGGGTAGTTAACAAAAGTGTTTCTTCTGCTCCAACCTGGTAGAAGACAGAGGTTGGTCTGCTAGTTGGCCGCGCTGTATGGCGGTGCAAAGGTCCTCTCAAACTGGCGGGAGGAGAAGAGAGAAGGGGTAGGATGGGTTCTCTGGTTTGGTGGGTGGCGTGTGCTGGTGGTACTCGGGCGACTGTGGAGGTGAAGCGAGCTGTGGGATCCCTGATTAGACTCTGACGAGACAGGGCAGCTGAGGAAGCTTGGTGGTGGATGGAGGAGGAGGAGTCGGGAGAAGAGGGTTGGTGTGACAGTGTTGTGAGAGTAGCCCGACTGTTCGGTGTGGCCTTTTTGTTGGCTCTCAAGTGTGTTTGCCTCATTTCAACTATGCATTCGCCCTGCATGTGATTCTAGACATGTGTTGGTGGTTGGTGTAAAACTCACTAAGATTCTTGGCCTTACTTATGCGTTTAAGGCAAAAAGGCGGCATATGATCCTGCGACTAGGGTGTTCAGAGGCTTGTTCAATGAAAGGCCCGAGGCTTGAGAGGTCTGACTTTTGACGGCGATAAGCGAGGAGCGTGTTTCCGCTACCGGTTGGCTGGCGGAAATATTCAGCGGGAACTTGTGCGACTCCGCCTCTCTCCCTTTTTGAGGGCGTGGTCCTGTATTGACACTACCCATCATTTTTCCTCCTCGTCCAGTGATGAATGCGCTCGCCATCAAATTATGCGGAAAGACCACGGATGGATCCGCGCGCTATGTGCGTCATCATCATCATCATTCAACTCACAGGAAACTTGGGTCGTCTGACTTTCTGCATCCAGGAGGAGCTGCGGGCTAACAAGCCAAGAGCGACTTGCAAGGCGTGGCGATACCGCCCGGGATTTTTGCCGATGACGGCTTCCTTCTCCTCTCTATGGCAATCAGTAATGGGCATGTCAGAGACAGACAATAATCATCCTCTTAGGACTCTTGGTCTTTGGAAATGCCTTCTGACCCCAACAGCATTTTGTCATCAAAGAGGTCTTCAGAAAATGGATTATCCACAGTGGTGGGGTACACAAGTTGACATTTGGGGACTTCGCTTCTTGTTGGACAGGATGCTGATGATGCTGATGAGGACATTTGTGGCCGTGACTGGGAGGACGAGGAGGTCAAGACTGCTGGATGCAGGTATGCATTAACCACTGAGAAGAACAGATTGGCAGCCGCTTGTTCGTTATGGATCCCAGGGGCCATGCCAGCGATGACGGGCCTGACGGTTCCTGCAACCGACGATCCGCTGGCATGCGTTCTGGTTGTCGCGCCACACTGGAAGGAGGACCTTCTCTCTTACCTCTACCTCCATGTCCTACTCCCCTCTTTTGCTGATGCTTTGTACCACCTTGAAAATTTGCGCTGTGCCATGTTTGCAGAAAGATAAAAATTTGAGAAAGGTATGGAAGACTTTTGGAAAGTCTCTTATTAAAAGACAGCAAATCACATCTATTCTCAAATCCCTGTAATCAAAATAAAATTGCGGGATTAAAATTTAAGTGCAAGGTTTAGCCTCTATCAACAAAGGTTAACTGACCTCAAAAGTGAAAAAAACACCCTGTTGAAATTGTATACGGAAAATACGGTATTTTTGGCACCTATCTGTGTACACCTGTGTGTCATCTACATGAAGAATTTGCTGGATTCAAAGTAACTTGCAAGGTGGCTCTATCAACAGAGCTGGCCTGCGCCAAAGTGGAAAAAAATACGTATCTGAAATGTAAGGATAGTAAAAGGTATTTTTGGCACTATCTATTACACCTCGGTGGTGACTACAAAATTTGCTTGATTCAAATTTAAGTGCAATGGTTGCCTGTCTTTTATCAACAAATCTTGACTGACCAAATGTGAAAAACACCGATCTGAAATGATGTATTCGGATAATTAAACGGATATTTTTTGGCACTCTATCATTTACACTGTGGTGACATACAAAAATTCTCGGATTCAAATTTAACTGCAGGTGGCTCTGGATGAACAAAGCTGGCCTTATGTCACCAACGTGAAAAAAACACCTATCTGAATTGTATTACGGATAATAAAAGGTATTTTTGGCACCTATCAATAACCTATGGTGGACTAAAAAAATTGCTGGTTTCAAATTTATCTGCAAGGGGCTCTATCAACAAAGTGCGACCTGCCGCCAAAGTGAAAAAAAAACACGTATCTGAAATGTGTTACGGATAAAAAAAAGGTATTTTTGGCACTCTATCAATACACCTGTGGTGACTACAAATTGCTGGATTCAAATTTAGAGTGCAAGGTACCTCTTATCAACCAAATCTTGACTGACCAAGTGAAAAAAACACCTATCTGAAATGTTTACGGATAATAAAAGGTATTTTTTGGCACCTATCAATACACTGTGGTGACTACCAAAAATTGCTGGACTTACAATTTTAACTGCAAGTGCTCTGGTGCTCCTGAACAAACGCTGGCCTGCGTCCCAAAGTGGAAGAAAAAACACGTATGTGAAATGTATACGGATAATTAAAAGGTATTGTCTTGCACCTATCACATTCACCTGTGGTGACTACAAATTGCTGGATTCAAATTTAAGGCAAGGTAGACCTCTATCAACAAATTCTTGACTGACCAAAAGTGAAAAAAACACCTTATCTGAAATGTATACGGTATAATAAGATAGGTATTGTGTTTGTGGCACTCGGTATCAATACTACGCCTGTTTGGTGATCTACAGTAAATTTGCTGGATTCAACATTTAACTGCAATGGTGGCTTATGAAATGCAAAAGCTGGACTGCGCCAACCAAAGTGAAAAAAAACAAAAACAACGTATTTGAAATGTATAAGATAATAAAAGGTAATTTTTGGCACCTATTCAATATACTCTGTGGGACTACCAAAATGCTGGATGCAAGGTACCTCTCAGATCAACAAAGTGAAATGTTATCTGATAATCAAAATGGAGTTGTGCACCTAAACAAATTCGACCTGCATGTTTACTAGAAAAAGATCTGTATCCTAATATAAGTTGCAGGCTGCTACAACGTATCCAGAAGTAATATTTCAACAGAAAGACTGTTAATAAAATGCTATTGCAATGCAATGTGCTACACTAAGTTCTCGGAGCACAATATGCCGAGTATCTTAAAGTGCTTGGTATTGTGTTCGCCCGTGGGCCCCCTCCCCCGGTGCCTCCCCCCCCGCGGCGGGACTTTTACAGGGCATTAGAGTGCTCCTTTAAAATCTCAACCTAACTACTAAATCTGAAAATCTCTAACACCTAAGGTTCTTAAGGTTGTCACAGCTAAAAGGTATAGCTGGTCTGTCTGTGAACAAATAGATACAATTCGCTGGAGCTGTTTGCTGAGCTGTTTGGACAGGAGGCAGAGCGCACGTCTATTTCCTATGAGACGCTGTGACACACACTGAGGCAGGGAATAGGAAGGGCGTTCTGATGTAAAACGAGGACATGTGATTTTTCCAGCCAATCGCAACATACACATCCCCAGTCATGAGTCGCACACACAGCTCACCCTGCTCTATGCTCTAATCTGACTTTGCTGGCCGCCTCAGACCCAAAATGGACAGGAAGCGCATCGAAAATCGGGCGATATTAATATGAGTTATGCACAGATTTAACCCAAATTATGCGTGATCGAGAAAAAAAAAAATCCGATCAACATAAAAACGTGCGATTTCAAACTTTGTCGTTAAAAATCGACTCAACGTACATCTGCGCATTGCAGTGTGTATGTTTAACCTTTGGACATTGCATTTTTAGCCTCATCTGTTGATTTTCCCATGCAAGTTTTTTTTATTTTTTTATATATATTTATTTGTATCTATTTTTTTCCATTATATTGCCAATGCAATGTACTGTATCTGTTTGCTTGATCAAATTAGTGATATACCTGAAGCAGATCGGGCAGCTCTCCATATGAGAAAACCCTTAGGATACATGGGTGACTGAGAAAAATATAAAGCTTTGTATTATTTGATCTGAGCCTATAAGTCCTGCTTTCCTCACCTACATCTAGAAATTGACTGTTTTTCCTGCAAGAATTTGTATACATGTACATGGAAATCATTTGACCACTTTGTGTGGGTAACAAGAAACAGGACTCACAGAATCAGCTACTTGTTCTCTGTTAGGCTACACAGCACAGGATTTTGAAACCGCCGAGAATCCAACGGTACCCTGTGCTGCATTGACAGCAATGAAAAACCTGTGCTGTAGTCTATACAACACGGGTTTTTAACCGACATGTTAAAAATCCAGCGGAAAATGCAACATGTTGCATTTTCCGCTGGAATCCTGCGGTTTGATGTCAGATTCCCATGCATTAAAATGCACGGACTAACTGCGCAGATCAGCGCCAAAAACCATGGTCCTGCATAGGCTTTCCAAAGTATTTTGTCCTATGCTGTGTGCATTTAGGATTACTGTTCTCAGAAGCAAGGTCAGACTGGGTCCCAGAATATCCCATGATGGGCCCAAGCTCTGTAACAATAATGTTCACCTAATATTACAAGTCCCAAAAGATCTAGCAGAAGACAAACTTTTGGAGCCGACCTTAGAACCAATCACCAGATATTCCATTAAGCTCTGCATGTACAAAGACTACTTGAAATGTGTGCCCATATGTACGATAAAGTTGAGGTCCTCGAAAAATTTCTTTGGTGGGTAAAGGGAAACTTTAGTTGGCATTCCCAGTGGGTGCCTGACAATAGATTGTATCGTTTATCTTGTTTCTGGCCCTTTTGGTAGTTTGGGCTTGTGAACTAATAAAATGCAGTATGTTGGAGTCCACAAGCATTACTATGACTGAAGCATCTGAAAAAATGTTGACTTTGGCAAGTTGAGTTTGGTGGGGCCTTTTTTAAATTTGTAAAAAAAGGGGACTTGCAAATTGCTTTTTTTGTGGACGATTTGATTCTCACTGCCGGGTACGTTTTCACCAACTTATGGGGAAAAAATTAAAAAAAAACCATTACATTAAAAGTGGACATTTTTAGCGAATCCGGGGTGTCTGAGGATGGATACAATTAGTTTTGTTTTTAAAAAATAAACAGGAGCATACCTTAGTAAAATTTTTCCACTCTTTCTTAGATACTTTTTGGTGGAAGAGCGCACCCCAATAGATATCTCACAGGGTTAAGCCTCTGAGCAAGCTTTACCTTGAATTGTAAGAGATTCTGAAAATCGCAAGAGATTATACAAACTGTTTATGGCAAACAGAACATAGCTATATGTGAAGGAAGGGAGTGCTGATCTTCCTGTCTTCTAGAGGTGTAATTTAAATCACATGGGCTCCAATGCAAACATTTGTAACCTACCATGTGCCTTTTTATAAATGGTGTTTTGTATAGGCAAGGGCCCCTTCCCCCCTAGGCCCCAGGCCGGGTTTGTGCTGCTCCCTCGCCCCCCCCTATCAAACCCCCCGGTGTTTCCTTTTAGGGGTATTGGCAATGCCCTAATTAAAGTGACAAAAAACAAAATTGTACCAAAATAATAGTTTGGTTTTGTTCTTTTTTGTTCTGGTTATTTATTTAGGTGCAAAAATATATTTTTTTTAGGGAAAACAAGATTTCTTGCATACAGTATAAGCCAATTTATTTTGCTTGTTTATTAGTATCGAGCGTGATGAATAACAAGATAATAAACCAAATGTAATAAAACTTGACATATGTTTAAAACCTATCTACCTTCTGTGCTCGTTTCCAATTCAAATTTTTTCCCCAAAAAATCCTTGCCCCAGCTGTGTGAGCCCGGACCTGACACTAGGGGGGTTCCTTTTTTCAAGCCGTCCACAGTCATACAAGTAGATTTTGTTTTCAATATCGTATAATTTTGCTCCTTCTGATTCTGCAGAGAATAACAAACAGCAAATCTTGGTTCTTGATTTTCCAGGGGGAAAAATTAAACTTTTGCTTTTTTAGAATGCCTTCTCATAGTAGATGACTTCATATTCCACCACTGCATCATTAGTCTTCTCTGGTCCTTGAAAAGCCAGAGTGACGCTATCTTTGCTTTTTCGTTCCTTCAAATCCATTGCGAGGAAAAATTTTTAAAACTTAAATTTTTTTTTTAAGTGCAGAAAAGGTTATGTTTTGCTCGTTTGTATTTTTTTGTTTGAATTTTCATTTTTTTTTTTTAAATTACTTGGTTTTCAGTTTCTGCAGCGCTTACACTCACCGGCCACTTTATTAGGTACCCCCTGCCCCAAAGCTCTTTAAACGCTTAATTTTAATACCCAATCACATGGCGGACCAGTGATTTAGGCATTAGACATGGTAAAAGACAATCCCTGCATTTAAAAACCGAGTTTTCATTGGGGAAGAAAGGTGTTTGGTCCTTTTGAACGGGGGATGGTTGTTGGGCCGAAGGGGGTTGATTTTCAGAAAACTGCTGATCTCCGGGTTTTTCATGCACAAACCATCTCTAGGGTTTACAGAGATTGCCGAAAAAGAAAAAAACATCCAGTGAGCGGCAGTCCTGTGGGCGGAAAATCCCTTTTGTGCCCGGGTCAAAGGAGAAGGGCAATGGTTCGAGCTGATAGAAAGGAACGTGACTCAATGCCACCCGTTTCAAACCAGGTAGGAGAAAGTTCTGAAAACACATCGGCGAATTTGGGCGAGGGGCTACGCAGCAGAAGACCACACGGGTGTTCCTTTCCTAAGAACAGGAAAATGAGGGTCCCAAAATTTCCAAACTCATCGAAAAGGGGCAGTGAAATTGGAAAAACGTTTTCCTGGTCTGATGATCTCGATTTCTGCTGCGCATTCGGATGGTAGGGTCAGAATTTGGCGTCAACAAATGAAGCATGGATCCATCCTGCCTTGTATCAACGGTTCAGGTGGTGGGGGTGGGGTCAGGGGGGGAATATTTTTTTGGGACTCTTTGGGCCCTTTTGGTACCATTTGGCATCGTTGAACCCTTGTGGAACATGCCCAAAGATTTTTAGGCAGTTCTGAAAGGAAAAAAGGGGTCCCAACCCCTTACTAGTGGTGACCTAAAAAAGTGGCCGGTGGGGTATATGCCTTATGACCAGGCTTCAACATATTACCAATCGTTTTGTAGCTTTTAAAAGGGGTCTTTTATACTTTTTTAAAATCTTTTTATTCCCCCTTACCCCCACTAGGATAAAATAAATATAAAATAAAAACTGGTACTGACCTCTACTGTAGACAATGTTCCAGTGCCACTGGTCCCTTATCAATGATGCACGTCATCCCAAGCCAATTACTGGCTTCAGTGGCCTGCATGACCTGCATTAGGCTAGCTTGGACCATTTAAGGGAGGAGGCCTGGAGTCCAGGGGCACTAGATCAGTGGCAAGAGGAGAGGTAAGTATTGGTTATTTTTTATTTTATTGCAGTGAGGGGAGTGGTAGGCAAGTTTTAAAAGAAGTCAAAAACCTCTTTTAAATGGGCCACCATGAGGTCAATATTGATGGCATTGAAATCTTAGGCCCAGGCAAATTTGGCTCCCAAATTCACCTGTGGGCTGCATGGGAGTTAAAAAGTTTGACATATCTGGCCCTATTCTGGTGTGCAAATTCTAACATCTAGTACGACATGTATGATTTTTGGCACCCAGGAACCAATTTTTGGGGGGGGAATTGGTAGCGTAGAATGTGCCTGAATCTATAAACCTGTTCTACTGTGGATCATAGATGTAGTGCTTTTTAGCTACTAAGTGACAATTCTGGCTCATGTAAACCACTTTCAAAGTGGTTTACCTGTTTGAGCAGTAATGCGCCTGGATTTTCCGTACTGAAGCTATAAATGTGTAGCTTCATACGATTCTAGTGTGACACGCCTCCAGCACGCCCCCCGACCTCAGGCACATTACAAAGTGCCGCGGGTGCTTTATAATGTGCCTAATACTGGTATGCGCCTGATTATAAATCTAGAGAACAGGGCTGCACCAGTTTTCCAGGCTGAAAAGACGCCAGACTTCTGGTGTAGCCCAGTATATACATGTCGCCCCTAGTTTACAAAAATGCACAGACCCCAAAAAGTAAACTCTTCTCCAAAGACCATCCCAAATGCATAATACTGGAGTAAAATACTGCATGAAGATCATATTATTCCTCTTCATTTCAAAATCAGAGGGCCACTGTGCTTGAAGGGGTTGTCTCGCTACAAAGATTAGCTTTCAACATGTTGGGAACACTAAATAAAGATGTTTTCCAAATATATTGCGTTGTTCATCTTTTATTGTTAAGGAGCTACAAGTGATTTAATCACCTTCTGTGCTCTTTCTGGTTCCCCAAGTGACCGACCTGTGTACTTTTCCCCCCCTGCTGTTTGTTCTATCTGATAGGAGTTAGTGACGTCATCTCATCACACAGGTCGCAGCAGCTCACAACTCCGGACAGTGAGAGCTTGTTTGCTATCTGATCTTTCAGACAAAAGACTGTAATTACTGCTCTTTACTACTGTTCTGTTTAACTCAGAAGCTTCCCTGGACCTGACAGCTCATATGCTAATTATAGACAGCTTGACCAGGAAGTGACAGAGCAAAGCAGCATTATTTCATTCATGCATCCTATGAAACTTTGAGATGAGACAACACCTTTAAGACATACAACAGCCTTCCTCTGATGCCCACAAGGGTGAAAGCACATGGGATAGATTTCCTGCGGACATTTTCCACAGGTAAACCTGCATGTAAAAGTCTGCAACAGATTGTGCAGATTTTTGTGTGGATTAGACTTTATTCAATGCAATAGTTTAAAATCCACATTAAATCTGCAATAAAACTTGACATGCTGCAGACCCAAAAATCTTCACAGAAGATTTCAGCCATGTGGACATTTGATTTGTAAAATTTCATCCACATGATACTGTAATGCACTGTAGATTTTTCATGCGCAAATCCACAAACAATATCCACAGCAAATTCATCGTGTGTGCATTTATTCTATTCCTACAGGGCCGTGTAAATTTTCTGCAGCAAATCCACAGTTAATTCAGTAAATTTTACCATATTGAATTTAATCAGTACCTCAGGTCTATTTCCATGTAGAAAATTTCAGCAATGTGGGCATGAAAAATCCCATCCATATGGCTGGTACTGTGATCTGTAGATTTTCCATGTGCAAATCCATATGGAAAATCATACTATGTGCATTCAGCCTAATGCTTCATAATATGGTACAAGATGTTGAGTATAATAGGGAGTTAAAGAGTCCTAACTACCTGTCCTTAGAGGGCCCAAACACTTTTGATAGCGCCCCTGCTTTCTATTTAGATGTTTAGGCAGTGGATCCAGCAGAAAATGAACTATTTTTTACAGTAGGTGTCAAGAGATATATGAATACAGTGACATATAATAGAATTAAATCTGTCATGGCATATTGGGAGATTTTCCAACTTTTACCCAGATGATGAGGAAAAACACTAAAAACACTAAATTTGAGCAGAGCCTAGAACAGGAAGATTAGATGTTACACACAGATGCAGTCTATCATTATAGCATAAATTTACACATATAATTAAATGTAATTAGAACACTGAAATATTCTCAAAGAAAATGATGTTGAAATGAACAAATTTTTACTGGAAGCAAATATGAAAATAAACGGTAATGAAAAGAACACAGTAATGTAATGCTACAAGGAATAAAACTGCAATTCATTTTAGATCAAGAAAATGATTCAAAGGGATTGTAAAAATTATGTTTATCAAAGACAACACTGCACAGGCTTAATCTTATCTTTTACTATGTATATAAGTGTAGCACATAATTAGACTTAAAGGGAACCTGTCACATAGGTTATGCCCCCCTTGCTGAGGGCAGCACAAGCTAGTGTCAGACCTGCCGTTTCCAGCGCTGTGCCCCTTATTCTGTAAGATGCTGTAGTTTTAGAGCATTTACCCCTTAAATCTTATTCAGGTGCAGGTGGTAGCTCCACCCACCAAAGGCGAGCTCCGCCCACTGACAGGTAGTCACATGTGTCTACCTATTCAAAGTAATCGGTTTGTCAATTGAGGTGGGCGGGGCTAGCCTCGGGTGGGCGGGGTTAAAAAAAAAAAACTGACACTCTGAATGACTCTTCGAATGACTCTTCTGGCTGAAAACTGCAGATTTGAGCATTAAATACACACATACTCCTGCATCTTACAGAATAAGGGACACAGTGCTGGAAACAGAAGGTCTGACACTACCTTGTTCTGTCCTCAGCCAGGGGGGCAAAAACTATGTGACAGGTTCTCTTTAAGGGGTGTTCTCATCTTATTTTCAGGTCAGTGGTTGACTCGTGACTTACTAGAAACAGACCACAGACAACAAGGAGATGGCCGCGCTTATGCAGTTCTTCTCATACATTTCTATTGGAGTTCTGAATAGAGCCCAGAAATTGTACATGGCTATATTCTGAACTTCATGGACTCCCAGAGAAATGAATGGGGAGAACTCCCCAAGTGTGATCATTGCTTGTTGTCAGCGGTTGGCTCGCAGAGACCTATGACATGGCCACAGATCTGGAAATAAGCAGACAAGAACATCCCTTTAAGCTCTAAGGGCCTTATGTATGAAAACTCTCTAACGGTAAGACTGTCTTTGTTGCTCATAGCAACCAATCAGAGCTCCGCCTACATTTCATATAGTGCTATGGAAAGAAGAAAGCTCTGATTTATTGCTATGGGCAACAAAGACAGTCTTACTCCTTGGCAGTTCTCATACATAGGGCGACATGTATGAACGGGCTTTTCGCCCGTTTTCTGGCGTATACTGCGCCTCCCTGCCCGAATCCCCCTGTCGGACGCAGGGAGGCGGTGTTAGGCGCAGCGTTCGACACTTTCAGCTGCGCCCCGCATGAAGGGGCGGGCAATGGGCGCGGTGTGGGCGCGGGGTAGGCGTTCCGGGGCGGGACGCGGCATGCTCGAAAACCCCGAGGCATGTACGATGGCGGCTCACCAAAGCGCGGCGCAATGCAGCTCCGACAGGCAGACCTAGTTTATTTTGGTCTAAATGCTCCGGCGGCGGCGAAGTGAAGCAAGATCGGAACATGCGAGGAAGCAAATAGAAGATCGCGACAGAAATCTCGGCGCTCCGCTCCGTGCGGCAGGAGTATGAATCCGAAAAAATCGCCTTTATAAAGGCGGAAAACATTGTCAGAAAATAGCTCAACATCAAAAATAAAAATAATTAAAAAAAAATCACTTTCCAAAAATCTAGAACGGCGCAATATCAAGAATTCGGATATTGGAAATTGCCGGGAAATACAGTAATTCAAATTCTGAAAGCTATTCTCCTTGGTTGGCAGAAGCCAACCAATCAAAATAGGAGCGACAGGGACCCATTATAGCCTATGGAGAATTTTGAACCAATCAAAATCCAAGGCGGGACAGTTCAAAATACAGTAAAATGCAGAAAAGAGCTGATTGGTTGAGCTAGCGGTGGCTTGCCTATCCCAGCCAATCAGAGTGCGAGCTACTTCTCCTATTGTAGTCTATGGAGAAATGGGCGCAATGCAATCTCGGCGCTCAGCGCTGTGCGGCATGGAGTATGAATAAAAAAAACATTTTTATTAGTTGAAAAATATCCTCTGAAAAAGAGCTCAAACATTCTATAAACATAAATCAATTCAATCCCGAACAACGTGTTTGTCGCCGAGTCCGGCGCTACATCGGGAATTGCAATAGAGAGAATAGCCGGGAAATACAGTGATTCAAATTCTGTAAGCTATTTTCATTGGTCGGCATAAACCAGCCAATGAGAATAGGAGCGACAAAGACCCATTATAAGCTATGGAGGAGAATTGACCAATCAGAATAGGAGCGACAAAGACCCATTATAAGCTATGGAGGAGAATTGACCAATCAGAATAGGAGCGACAAAGACCCATTATATCCTATGGAGAAGTTTGAACCAATCAAAATCAAAGGCGGGACAGTTCAAAATACAGTAAAAATACAGAAAAGAGCTGATTGGCTGAGCTAGCGGTGGCTTGTCTATCCCAGCCAATCAGAGCGCGAGCTACTTCTCCCATTGTAGTCTATGGAGAGATGGGCGCAATGCAATCTCGGCTCTCAGCGCCGTGCGGCATGGAGTATGAATAAAAAAATAATTTTTATTAAGAGTCAAACATTATCAGATAAAGCGCTCAAACCTTCTCTAAAAATAAATCAGTTAAATCCCTAACAACGCCGAGACCCGAGATTGCATTGCGCCCATCTCTCCATAGACTACAATGGGCGAAGTAGCTCGCGCTCTGATTGGCTGGGATAGCCAAAGCCCCGCTAGTTCAACCAATCAGCTCTTTTCTGCATTTTTACTGCATTTTGAACTGTCCCGCCTTTGAATTTGATTGGTCAATAGTTCTCCATAGGTTTTAATGGGTCTCTGTCGCTCCTATTCTGATTGGCTGAGCTAGCCAGCCCCCGCTAGCTTAACCAATCAGCTATTTTCTGCATTTTTACTGTATTTTGAACTATCACGCCTTTGATTTTGATTGGTTCAAACTTCTCCATAGGCTATAATGGGTCCCTGTCGCTCCTATTCTGATTGGCCGAGATAGCCAAGCCCCCGCTAGCTCAGCCAATCAGCTCTTTTCTGCATTTTTACTGTATTTTGAACTCCCGCCTTTGATTCTGATTGGTCAATAGTTCTCCATAGTTTTAATGGTTCACTGTCGCTCCTATTCTGATTGGCCGGTTTCTGACGACCAATGAGAATAGCTTTCAGAATTTGAATTACTGTATTTCCCGGCAATTTCCAATATCCTAATTCTTGAATTAGGATATTTGGAAAGTGATTTTGTTTTATGTATTTTTTATTTTTTAGGTTTCAGCTCTTTTTCTGAGAATGTTGAACGCCTTTATAAAGGCGATTTTTGATTCATACTCCGCACCGACATGTGGAATGATTTCTCGCTGTTTTCCAGCCTGTCTTGCATCGGAACAGATTTTCGGCGCAGTCCCGCACAGCGCCTAAGTCCCGCACTGCACCCCACACACTGGCGAGGCGCCGGGAACTTTCCCCGCATGTATGAGTGCACCTCCTCGGACGGCGAATCTTTTGCGCAGCGCCGCTCTGCGCCTCAGTCCCCGTGCTGCGCCTCACACACTGGCGAGGCGCGGCGGACTTTTTCCTGCATGTATGAGTGCACTACCTCCGGCGGCGAATCTCAGGCGCAGCCCCGCACTGCGCCAAAGTCCCACACTGCGCCTGGCGAGGCGCGGCGGACTTTACATTGTATGTATGAGCACGCCCCGGCCCCGACATAAATCAGGCGCAGATTTCGCCAGAAAACCGGCGGAAAGGTGCGCCCCGACGTGGCGAGCTTCATACATGTCGCCCATAAAGCCTTAAGATTTTTTTCATGCCAGTAAGACAATGAGTGACATGATTTGAGTGGTTGCAATGAACAATGCTTGATCGTCAATCTGCTTAGTACATATAAAGTACTATAATACAGAATGAAAATAGGTAAAGAGTTAAAAATTGGGGCAATCAACAACTCTTCTCTAATTGGTGATCAGCCAGTTGCTGTGGAGATAGCAACTTAAATTGACAAAGTTGCAGACACACATTTCTCCGGTCATGGCAACTATAGGAGAAATGTGGTATTAAATGGTTCCATTTTAAACAAACATAGGAGGATCCGAAGTTATGGTTACATCCTATCGCTGTCTTAGGTGAAGCTGAGGGTTTTGGACACTGTGCAAAAATAATACTGAGTCGTTGAACTTCCTATTGACTTTGTCCATTTTAACAGTAGATTTCAATAGCATCAGAATGCTGGGTAATCTCAAACTGGACACATTCAGGTGCCATGAGTGAGGGAAAACAAGCAATGACAGCTCAATGAACTATTATGTATGTACAATAATACCTTTTATTGATTATAAATCACAGAAGAAAGACAAAGGGCAGCATGTATGAATGGGGCTGCGGCAGAAGTCCTGGCATCTATTCAGCCTGACATTTAGCGAGCCCCGTTCGTGATAGATTTAATTGGCCGATATGCCAATCTCAGGTGCATTACAGAGTGTCCATGGCACTTTGTAATGCGCCTGATTTTGGAGGGCGGGGCACAATAGAACCGTATGAAGCTATAGATTTATAGCTTCAGTACGGCAAATCCAGTCGCATTACTGCTGGAACAGTGGTATACCTGAGGCAGAATTGTCATCTTAGCACTAGAATGCGCCTGATTTATGAACCCGCTCTACAGCCGGTTATAAATCAGGCGCATTCTACACCATTATAATGCGCATGGAAATTGGCGTTTAAACACCAAAAATCATATATGTCACCCAAAATGTTGCTCTTAACAAAGGGAATGGCCTAAATTCAGGACCCTCTCCTATTATCAAAAGCAGAGAGTGGATACAAAGAACTTGTCTCATACTGGAGGAGCCAGCATGTCCTTTCATTATACTGCCTATGTGGGAACTATGTAACACTTCATTAGCCCTGTGGTGGCGCTGCAGGGAAACTGAACACTTGCTAGACTCCCCCACGTATGAGAGATGATTGCTGGGGGCTTTGGAGTAGAACCTCTAGTAATCAGCTTAGACCCATCTAACAAAAATAATTTCTCTATACAATACAACTTACTGTCTTTAAGTCCTCACATTTATTTTATTTATACCTTTTAATTGCATGAGTTCACGATTTGCTGTTCAGGGAAAATATGTCCATGAACAACACTATTGTCTAGTCTGATAAGACGTGTTCACTGTGTAAAGCAACAGAAAATGAATGTGATGCATACTATATTTATCTGTGACATTGATACTTGTATTGTCTTGAGTTATATGGTGTTTGTTGAAGGTCATGTGTGAATTTTATTGTATGACAACTGCAATCCATAGCAACCTTGAGCCTTGAGTAGTTCTTTACAATACCGAGAAAAACCATGCTTGGTATGTGGATACTGTAGAATCACATAGACTCTACACAATACCCAACAGTGACATTGTGGCAGAATATCGATGTGCCAAAGCCGAGTCTGCCACTTGGCACAAAGTGTTAGGACACCACTAGCATATGGAATCTAAACTTTTATACCATGAATGTATATTCCTTACCTACTTGACTTGTAGTAATATTGACCGAAATAAATGGCTTAGGTCCAGAGCTCAGCTCAGAGACGCCATTTAAAGCCTCGATATCAAACGTATAGTTAGTATAAGGCAGCAGATCTGTGATGAGCACACGAGGGTGGGAAACACCAAACTGTCTTGGTATATAATGGATTCCACTTCCACATGGGCTACATTTTTGCCCTTCTAGTTGGCACCTTCTGCAGTGAATATTATATGTGACATCTTTTCGTCCTCCTGAGTCCTCTGGGGGGCTCCACTCCATAATGACGGATGTCTCATTGACAGTCGATATTGGATTATGTGGAGCAGATGGTGGACCTTCAAGATAGAGAAGATAAGGAGATGGTGACATTTAATGAGGAATAGCAAGTAGAGGAAAGCATACCTGCCCATGATACCACCAATGACACCAGAGA